>JADWOT020000003.1:11744635-12295760 GCA_036345935.2 Taenia hydatigena
GCGATGGAATCATCCCTCCTCAGTGAAGCCAGTCTTAATGAGGAACAAGATGCACATGGTAGGCATTCGGTTATTCCAGCCTAAAACTGTGATTTCCTGTGTCCAAAACAGCCCACAGGTTACTTTTACAATAAAACGATTCAACAAGGCAGTGATTATGCGGCAAATTCGCTTTTGCACTCAGTAGTAGTTGGCAAACGTGCTTAAATGCACTGTGTATGGTAAAATCAAAATGTTATAGCAGGAAGCAAACCGATTAAAATTTTTTATAAGCTAAGACTTTAAGTCTCAGGCCGCTGCCTAACAGAACCATTTTATCCACTTCTTGCTACCAGAGGCTACCAAACGACTAATTTTGTGCTTTACGTGTTCAACCTGTTACCATCGCACTTATTTTCTTGGTGGCCAAACCGAAGGTGGAATCTTTTCTTCTCAAAATTTGTAAGGCATTTTAAAAGCATAAGAACGTCAGCCGACAGAACAAAACATCAGCATTGAATGAGTTCCGAGATTTTAGGAACTGTTTACTGTGTTTTGATAGGATGAAGTTCATTGACGATATACATTTCGCAAGAAATGGAATGACTATTCCGATGAATGCATAGTTAATTGTTTGGTCGCTTAGTGTGCGTTAAAGCAATCGCTCGCAAGTTGTGACTTTGATCTCTGCAAACATCCTTTCTAAACTCCAATTTCACCACCACACCCTTTATATCGACAAGTTCTGAAAGCTGGCATCGCACTTATTTCTTCCACTTATAAACAGGAAACAATTAAAATAGCGCTGTAATATAACAATGCACAACAGGCAAGCAACAGTCACTTTGGTCCTTTGCCGTCGTGTCGACTTACCGACTGATTCATACAGTAGCACTTTTAACAAATACGCTCTTCGTAGGTCTTGTATTATTTGCGACCCCTATGCACCTGTTGGGCAAGAGTGGCATCTGGATCATTTTCGTCGTGCTTCTCCTGCTCCTCGTGACCTCCTGCGTGTTTAGCCTTGCCGGAGCTTCATCAATCTTGTATCACGATGTCATTGCGACGTATATTCGGGTGAGTCCGGTCCACATAGGGAGTTTGACACACTCACCTGAACTCTCCTGCAGGCGCTTTTAATGAAATATTCACCGGCCTTATTGGGTGCTTCCCAAAAAGTGAATTGAATATGCTGTGTGCAAAGTCCTTTTAAAAAGCATCATTCTTATGCATTTGTTTTAATTATCCGCCTTCATTTAAGCACAAGGTGGGCAGATGAGCAAATCGAAAATCAAACACTCAGTACGCTCTTTTAGCCTATAAGATACCTTTGAGCTTTAAAATATTGGAATCAGTGATAGGACCGTATAGCTGGTGCATGATATTGGAATGAATTTTGTCATTTTATTTAACAAGACACCATAGGATACATTTCGAAGGTACGATTGGCTGGCAGTTTAGCAACTTTGCCTAAAAATCGATAACTGCAGCAGTAGTCATGCGAAGCATGCGTGTAAGCTTGTATGGCCAAACCACCACATAAAACCTCAAATATTTTAGGCTAAGTCATTGTTTGCCCGTGGGTTGAGAGGAATTGTGTAAAGCAACGCTTTAAATAAACATTTGTGAATGGTGATGGGTTCATTATCAAAACTAAGCTCCATCTCCAATTCTAAACCTAATTCAAACACGCTAGACATTGTACTTGAACATAATTTGCTGTAGAGGCCTGCGTACTTCACTACAGTATTTTTGTCACATATTAAGAAAACTGAACCATCTGCTAGTAACGTTAAAAAGCATGTTTTCTCCCTTTAGCAACCTGTAGCTTGATTTGAAAATTGGTGCTAATACTGGAGTGCAGTGCGTGATTTACTGAAAGATGCGGTGATGCTGGTCTTTCTTTAGCCCTTCAAGAGCCAGCTAGACATGGCAACGTGTCCATTGTGTGGCAAGCGGCGTGGTTACCTTGCAAGTCGACGCAACATCTGTCGCTGTCGCAGCATGCTCGAATGTGCGGCATGCCACACGGATACATGGTAGGGCTGACTGTGACGCCTATAAATGATGTCGAAGAAAACTGACTATTGGCATAAACTTAAAATGATAAAGCATCGCTCGGTTGAAGAGAGGCTGTGATTGGTGACTTGCATAAAACACTTTTGGCGTCTGTGTGCACACATGTCCACTGCACGCTCAGGGTTGCTGTTTGAGAGAGAGAGAAGGAGGAGCATCATTTGTCTATGTGTGGCATATTCTTTAGAACATTTTTTGCTTCGAAGCGTTACGATAAAAGTGATGTAGGTGCGGACTTTTTTCCTTTGTACAATATCACCGTCAACAAGTTAATGGGATGTGCGGTCTACACGTTCTACACAAGCATAAATTGCTGGAACTACCACTCTCAATCATCCACCCAAAGAATTCTAAGCCCTTACTTGAGATCCAATTTAAAAAGAATTTGCAAGAACCTCGTTACTTCCGTTTAAAATGTGGAAATCTGTGTGACGATTTGCTCGCAAATTTACATCACGTCATATGAATGACTAAACTACTGAATTAAGGGTTGCATGTATGTTTTCCTCCCTTACAGCTCATACTCTAGCATTTATACATAATGCTGCTAACAAACATTTGTTGCTTGAGAAGAAGATGACGTCTTTCTTGCTACGATGTTATGCAGGATCAAAGAGGAATGTAGGTCCACAGCGGCCATGATGCTGGCATATGGCTGCCAGATACATGGGACGTACCGCGCTTACAAGGACCAGATGTCAAAAAAGGTGTCGCAAATCGCCTTCACAGTGATGGCGGGCATGATCCCAATCTTTATTATCTTTTATAACATAGCGGTATGTCCTCATTTTTATTTGTTTAGGGCCACACCATGCAGGAAATAGACACAATGTAGTACGATGTGATAGTACTCTATTTAACAGGAGAGATGTTTAATGCAGAAATCTCTTTGATTCCGTTGTTGAGAGATTTTGTAAGCACCTTTCAAAGGACCGCATTTGAAGTTACCTGCACTCTAATAAACCTTTTAACGAGAGCGATGCTAGGAATACAGCACTTAACCGCATTGATAATGCGCATTATTTCGCTTAAAATCTCATCCTATTTATGACGCTATGTCCGCAGACTGTTAGTTCTTACCTACAATACAAAATGAGGCTACTTGTACCGTGTTAGTAATACTTTCAGTGTAGGCATGGTTGGGACTTCACAAATCTAATGAGCGTTGCCACTTGTTGATTGGAAGAAAAGCATTTGCACGGTTTTCGATTTGACTAACATGAATGTCGCGTTGTAACTAATGACGATTTGCCACATGTATGGATTATTTATGTGCATTTGAGAACATTGATGAGTGCTGGTCCATCTTTTCACTACTAGTTATGTGGTATCAGCCACCTTCCTCTTCCATTAAATTTATGCATCAAAAATGACTCAAACCGACATTGGTTACAATAGTTGGAAATTAGTGTTTTATGAACAACCCACGATGGTGCTTGCCATGGCGATTCCGGCTGGCAAAGCGGCTTCAGCATATGTAAGTAATCGATAATGATAAGTCTGATATGGCATTCCTTCCAGTTAAATGGAGAAGACACTACCTTACAGTGCTTACTGACCGAATGACTGGCTGATTGCCTGCCCATTCGGCCGGCTAAAACGAAGGCACATGACATCGGTTGCCTCCAGCATACATAGTTGGGGCTAGTAAATGCATTAGACATAAACCTCATTTCCACTCCTGTAAAACAATGAGTCATAATGCAAAATCCCACGGTTCCTTCGTTACACAACTTACTGCAAAACAACTTCGTGGGGTGATGGACACTTTACTTTGGATGAGAATAATACGAATAAACATTGTGTGCATGACTTCCAACCCTTCAGGATCCCAACCCATGTCGGCGGCAGACAGAACTGCCTGCATTTGCCGCAGCAAGAGTCAACAAGTGGTATTAGACGAGTGTACTAGGCTGCAAAATGGCGTTAGATGTCACAAGATAATCAATTCCATTCTCCCCTGTTTAGCAGTTTGACAAACCTTAGCACAATGGCACATTACTTTAATCAGGAGAGCAGACCAGCAAAGCTAGCAGTGAAGCGATTTCGAATGTCTGTGAAATCGTCATATAGGAAGGACTTTCAGAGACAATAACACTTTTCGGAACTGCAGATAGTCCACTAGGCTGTGAAAAGGCATTGGACCGTCGCATTAGTTCATCTTCTCACTATGGTGGCATTACTTCAGATAATAATTAGCACACTTTATGGCATCAGCTTACTTCAATCAAACTTATTATCACAATCGAATTTGGGACTAGTCGAAGTGAGTGAAAAGGAATGCAATAGAACAAATGAGAGAGGGGACGACAGGTGAGTAGTGATGAAGAGAGTGGAGCTAGCGTATGGATGGTATTAGGTTTTTCAGGAAAAGCGATCTAAAAGGAGAACTTGTTGCAAGTTTGTTACACCATTTTTTTAAGAAACTTATTGCTGTTTTAGGTGGCTAGCCGCCTTTACTTCGGTCTATGCACACCCTTTGTGGGATGTCTTTGTCTCAGCATTCTCTGGGCGCGTCTCTCAAAAGTCGCGCTTCTAATTGGCTACTTCATCAGTGCAGGAGCTTCACTCACTATCTGGTTCGCGCTCGACAACTCTTCCACGTTGGGTGTGTCGTAGAATCTTGCTTTCTCCATGCTCCACATAAAAAGGAACTCGATTCGACATGATTGAATTCGGCCAAATTTAGCCAATTAAGGGTTGCATGAGACGGTAGTTCCAATCATGCATGAAAATATTTTCTATTACCTCTTCACAGCGGGCAAATGACCATGTTCTCGGTCACAACAGAGAGTTAATTCTATTTGATTATGTGTGCATTCTAAAATCAAGTGTTTTAAGAGCGAAGCATTGAAGGGGTTGCGAAATCGACTTAGGCACTTGGGAATTGCTCTTTAATGCCTCCATTTAGAAGACGCTGACTGAAAGCTCTTTGTTTTAAAAAGTTGAAAATCTGGAGAGTAATCATTGCCTTGTGAGTGTTGCATCGTCTATACATAAGTTGCTTGCTCTTAACAATTTCCATTTTGTTTTCCGCAAACCGACCAGAGACTAAGCACACTTTGCTAGTGGGGCTGGGAGTGGCGTTCCTGGGTGGCTTTCTGCTACCTGCGCTGATCACGGTCCTCCTCACCAAACTCTTCCCACCCGAGGTGGCGCTTAACGTATGGAGCTGTGTGCAGGAGATTGACAATCCTCTCTTTCCCTGGCCTGAGATCTATGCTCGGTAGGTCAGCCACATTAACCACATGGCGGTCGCACCATTTAGCATTCATCGGCATCAGAAAGAGTACACATTTTCGATGACACCTGTAGGCATCAGAAGAACGTAGTGTTATTTCCAGTACAAAGATAGTGAGTTAAATGGCAATGACATACTTTCTCTTTTTAATCATTAAATGCCCACATTTGATTAACTTTTTGGCCTGTTAACCAGGCAAACGGATCTACGCTTTTCTCCACGCCTAAGTGAGAAGAAGCCTGCCTTGTCAGAAGTGCGCAGAGCTCTGGGGCCACTACGTCGTCTGACCTGTGGCATCGTCGTCTTCAGTTCCGTCATATTTCTCGGTCCTTGGCAGATGCTCGGACATGCCATACAAAAGCTCGACGTCATACGCTTCTTCATCTATGTATGCAACATTTCATAACATAAGAAGTTAAGCACACACAAATGAATAGCGATCGCCTCAGTTTCTATGAATGTTTTGGAGGTTATCGATGTAGTGTTTTTAGTGCATTAATATTTAGTCATTTGCACCCAATCGAACGCACGACTTAAGTGCGTATACACGACAGATATAGGAGTTGTAGGACTGCGTTACCATTTTGGCGCAAAAGTTTAAGGAAGGCGTGGCCATTTTAATTCGAATACACTTATTACTTCTGGGTGCAAAGAGGACTACATTGTTAAATGGGCATGACTTATTTTTAAAGGTGAGAATTATTGAGATCTGGACATATCTATCCACCGTCTTCTGTGTCGCCTTTCCTATGGTTCTGCTAGTCTCTCATCAGAGGAAGTATTTGAGGCGTCAATTTCACAGGCTCAGGATGGTGATAAGGTAGTGATATGCTGCAGCTACAAGCAGCTTCATTTTGCTTTAGTTATTATGACAATTGGATCGTAATATTTGGTACTCCTCAAGCACAAATTCATGCATACAAATACTAGCACTGAATTCCTTGTAGTCCGGCTACCTTGCAATCAGCATACAGACTGTTATTTTCCCCAAGCCTTGAACGCAGTTTTACAAGTGCTGCAGATAAAATGATGCCTTTTACTTGGGATCCAGCATGTGATTCGTAGATTAAGCCGGGTGCTTTATTTCCTTTTAGGCATCGGTTTTTCTGCCTTCGCCGTTAAGAACGTATTAATAGTAGACGCCAACAAAGAGGAAGTATCAGGCCTCCTACTGCTTTTAGAATGTCACCTGCAAGGAGAACGGTTAATTAGGTCATTTTACGCGCCCGAATGATGTGCCATTTTAAATCTCATTAAACGCGTTATGTACCAAAACACGAAGACTGTTTTGTTTCAAGCATGCTTTATGATGGCGAATTGACGCGAAGCAGGAAAGTTGTGGCAACTGTTCTCAAGATCTGTAGACTCTCAGTTCGAACTAAGCATTTCGGCGTCTGATGGTCTCTACATCAATCCCACAAGGACCATTACGCATATGATTATTGTGTGCAACCTTTGAATTCGATGCGAAGATAGATGCGGTGGTTTATCGAAGTCCAAAGTAGATTGAAAGAGTCCCTCTGTCGCACTTGCTCCAATAAAACTCTAAGGGTCTGGCTCGTAAGGAGCAGTACTCGGCTTAAAATAAGATGAATAAGGAGAAACCGAGGTGTGCCGGAATGAAACGAGTGCAAGTAAAGGACTTGCATGAGCAAATCCCTCTCTCCTAAATGCCATCAACAATTAAGACTATTCGACGGAAACCCAAATAAATTCACTCACTGTTGTTATGATGGAAAGGCACGTTCTTAAAAAGGGCGTTTACAATGTCTTACGGAAGCAGTAGGCGGACAAGTACTATGTTGCGAGATCTTGAGTCGAACAGAGTGATGACACGCGTAAGGTCGAAGGCGTAAAATGCTGTGAGCATAAGAAGCCAAGTGTACTGCTAAATAGACACGGAGACTAGTTATGTTTGCTTTTTAACAAGTGAAATTTGATGTAATTTTTTAAATAAAATGAGATTTTCCTCCTAATTTATTTAGCACACATAATAAGAGAAACCAAACGGACCTTGTGGTGTCTGAGGTTGAGGCAGACCACTGCATCAACTGCGACGAAGGAAAGTGAAGTTGCCTTATATTGTCCCACTACGAAATGTGAGTCTGATTAATTTACCTAAAATGCAATATGAACGTGTAGAAGCCTGAATTCGTCTAACTGTTCTACAAATGCGGATTTTGTAAAATACGCGCTAATTTAATGCTGCCATTATTATCAGTGCTACCTCTGAGTTACGATCGCGATCTGGACTGGCAGAAATAAAGCGAAGGTTACATATGTAGAAATAGTGCACGTCTGAATCGTCAACGAACATTAAGATAAAACTCGAAACTAAATACACCTGAGCATCCGTTGCATACCCAGATATCAAGGTGTATTGAGGACTAGTTGACAGAAAGTCATGCTGCAAATGGTATTGGTTTCCAAACAACACGGGGGCAAGATATGAATTATGCATTTTATACTTATAACGCCATGTATTAAATTCGTTTCAGCGATGTAGGCAGGTGTTTGTGACTTTGGCAGCGCACAATCAACCACGCAAATGAAGCACCTATTGCTGCTGAAGAAAGCGAGGATAAGGATTTTCATAAGAAATCCCGGAATCAGCGGTAATTTCTACACTTCATTATCCCCATTAAGCAAATGGCATCAGCCAACTCTGTAGTCTTAGACGAATAAATGACTGCGCGCCTAATGGCGAAATGACATGCGGGCCGTGTTGCGCTGGTTTCTAGTAATGTTCCATATGTTTTATTCCCATCCATGAACGAGACGGGGAAAGATATCGTTGCAAGACAAAGTGATGTCTTAGTCCTAAACATGTACGAACGGCAGTGCGTATTTGAGATGACAGACAGCGGGGTGACGAGACCCGAAAGCATAAGCGTAGATCGAGATGGGAGTTTGCTGATACCTTGAACCTTCTATGGCTCTGAGATCGTTTAGCAGGGAGTCCTAGCGGCGGAATAGGTTATGAAATAAGATAAATTTACTACCGGTCGATGACCACACTTATCAGGGGTGAGCAAATTCAATCGCAATATTCTGGACATTATTAGTGTGCAGCGTTTCAATTTTTACCACGTTCCTCAGCATTGCCGTCCTTTCCGCAGTATTTTCTTACTTTCATCGTCCTATTCTTGATATACTCAGCCAGACATATAGGCAGAAGGCAGACAGCCATTCAGGTATCCAGCGAAATAGTTGTAAGGAATAAACAAATATAGGGCTCTGATACCTGCGCACAGTGTGTTAGAGTTAAGTTAGACCATTTTAATGACGTGATACTACTTTCTTGGGTACTTTATATTTTTCTTTTATCATCACCTTTCCCCATACATTTGTCAATCCCTCCACCCCTCCAACTACTGTGACAATGATCCAAAAGGCTTGTCGTTGTTTCAAATGCTTTGCCATCTGAATCAACGGTTTCGATGAAACACACAAATGAAGGAAGGAATAACAAGGTAAAAAGGAACTAAGTTAAAAATCAAATAAAGAGGTGTCATATGCTATCCTTAATTTGCATGATTTCCACCTTTTCCATATTGGCGAAACTGGATCGGATAAGGATTAAAGATGAAGCGTGAAAAGGGAGATTGATGGCAGCGGTGGGCCCAAGCAGAGGAGGGCACACTAAGAACAGACTGATTTGATTTGAAACATTACGGAGAGTAGCAGAGGAAGTATCTTGCGTCATGTTGACTAAAATCTTTCACAGTTTGTCAATAGTACATGAAAAATCTGCTAACTTTGAGCTTGAGCATTACCATGGCTTAGTAGAAATTATAGTTGGATGCCCTTTTCTGACCCAAAAGCGGTTTTTTTAAGTAGATGAATGACCACGGGGTGCACAGGGGCAAAATTCAAAAAAAGAAGACAGCTGAATTTTTGACTGCGTTGACATTTATGACATTAAGTTGTTGCTTATTTACCATGCCAAAAGGCAAGTGAAGGATGTGTGAATCTCTCAGATTTCATTAAAAATTGTGACAGAGGCAGCGTTGCAAGCTGCTTAGTATCAGAGTCAAACAAACGTAATGCCATCAACCGCACTTTGCACTTTGCAATGACAATGGCTGCAACCGTAAACGCTTTAAATAAATACATGTCTGTTTGGCATGTGTTATAGACACTTTTTGCTAACTCAAAGCAAAGCATTTATCATCATGAAATGCGCTACATCCCACTTTATATGTTTCGCTGTGAATAAGACAATTTCAAAATCACATATGCATACCCTCTGGTTGAGTCACGTACCTTTAAGAAGACGATGCTAAAAATTATGTTGATTAGGGTAAGCCGACTAGAAATCTTCCTATACTGGGGAAATGTCAAACGCTAGAGTTATCATCACTGGCATCACGGACTTAAGCAACAGTTAAGCAAATGAAGCAAAGCCAAATCCATGAGAGGCTGATTTACGCTTCTCATTTTGGTCTTGGCAGGTAAGGTCGGAATGCACCCTAGAGCTGTTAAAATTTACCACTTATATAGCGTATACGAAGACAACTGTAAAATGGACAACAGATATTAGCAATACCTGACGCGAATGTTCCGTAAATTCCAGTTAAGATCAGACAATTGTCGATGAGAGAAGACAAGCAACTAATTTGGGGTATTTCTGCAAATCTGTTCGTTATTGAACCGCAATCGTTCCCGTCATTAGTGAATAAGTGAAGCGCTCATTTGCACTGCATAAAGCGCGAATCAAAGGAAGACAACATCATGAAATCTCAGGAAGTATCGATCCAATAAAATAATTTTACCAGGAAAGGACAAGAATTTTTCGATAATACCGAAATCTATCTAGTCGACTTGCTGAATCTATTTCCTCAAAAAGTTGCTTAAATGGTCTGAAAGGCACAAAATCATAGAATAGGTAAAGTAAACAATAGACCTTAGCAGGTTGTTTTCGAAAACCCTAAGACCACTATGATCCGTTTTCTTCAATTGTTGGATGCGAAATATGAATGTCTCGGAATAGTTGAATTCGAGTGTTAGGACCCGAAAGTGATGCTAGGATGACTTCCATTTGTCAACTAGGCACTCAAAAAGTACTCCAGCTTCTTAGCTCTGTCTGTCTCAGGTGTGTTAGATCTGGTCCCAGTCCTAAGTGAAATCCCTAGATCTAATTCGGCTTTGATCTTTCACGATATTCCATTTCAATTCAGATTCAGCCCGCTTTATTGCCTTGAATCGATTTGCTCCGCAAAAGTTAGAAAGCATACACTAATTAATCAAGCATTGCATTGAATGAAGGGATGAATGCGTATCCGCACGATAAATGAATCCGACCGCAATTCTCAGAAAGACATCCCTCCACTACTAGTAAAGCACTGTACATGAATGCATGTGCCCAGCAATTTGACCTCACCACTATGGTTGGCAGTCGCAACTGTAAATGGATGACCTTGATTACGCATTACTATCCTCTATGTTTATCTCAGCGATGAAAGAGCCTAAATTTGGTGCTTTTAGTGAGTCCTTGCAGAATTAGTACTACGTAATTTCAGCGATGTTGGGTAAGAACGTTTAAATGTTCTTCTTGGCAAATTTATCTCAGACAGGTGTACGTAACCTTATGACTGCGGCTGGCGATTGAGGTTTGTATAGCCAAAAGGATTGTAACTAGACGTTTGATTTGCCTTTTTTTGTTTAGAAGCAAGAGCTACTTGCGGGAAGTGAACTACGATGGATTTCTTGGAAGTAGCTATGCCTTGAAGCATTTGCCCACCATTAGCACCATTGCAAACAGTCTAGGCATGCATGCCACTGTTCTATGATGATTAGACCTGCTTAGCGTTTCAGAATAATCTCAAACTCATTTGGGTTTACTAGAGTGTGAATGAAGGCGTTCACAGTCCCCATAACCATGCTTAAACCTGTGTGCAAGTAACCCAGAGGGCAAATTAGTCTTGCTCACGCACTTGTGATGCCAAAACAATTCACAACAGAACGTGAAATATGCAGCGGAAAGAGCTACGACGATGTACAATATCAGACAACAAAAATGCCTCTTGCCGATGAGTAAAGTAAACACCCCGAATTCAGGTATAATCAAGCTGTACACCTCCATAATTGTGTGATTTGGATAGCATTGTAACAGATATGTATATTTTGGAACATAGGAGGATCCGTATCAAAAAATGCTCAAATATAAGCACTAATATCGACTAAATCACGAGGGCCTCACAAATACGTGGGACGTGTCAAAGTCAAATGTAAATAACCAAAATAAAAATAAATCGCTTTGGGTAGTACCAAGCTGAATTGGCTGCTTTGAGGTATCATGCCAAATTTTTATCCGAGTAAGTAGCTTTACGTGTTCACTATGCTTTGACAATGCTAACACTCATCAACAAGTGTAGGGACGATTTCAAAGAAGTTATACGCTCTTCCCCTTCACTAAGACTACTGGCACAGTTTTTATTTAGATTCAAGCCTTGTCTCTGCCTGGGAAGACTACTTGAGGTATAACAATATGCTATGCTCCATTATCTACCACAATAAACATGTTTATTATCAGGAACCTGCAGATGTGAGTGAATTGGGTATGCTTACTACCTCTCATTTCGTCTGCATGATAACGCACAACTGAAAGCAGTTCCCTAGAAAATCAGAAAAGTAGGGAAGTTAGAAGTTGATTGCGTCTAACTGGTATTTTCGCTTTACTAGTAAGGACCCCATACATGCTCATTTCGCCTTGCCTGCGGGTTGAACCATGGCCTCCACACTCTTCCACCAGGAACATACAAAACACCACCTAAACATCTTATAACAGTCAATTTCGGTGCCACAGATCTTCCATGCAAAGCAGCTGATTAACTTTTGAGACGTCTTTTTTTCCTCCTTGATCTTCTTTGGCCAAGTAGATTTTGATTTTTCGTCCATGATTCAAGGCACCGCAACCATTACGGGGAAGACGTCGAACTAGGGCAATACGATGGAGGCAGATGAGGAGGTTTGTTCGGATCCGCAGAGTATTCTTTGGAACGTTCTCTTTTAGCAGGCGGATTAATATCCCTTTCATGCTTCATTCATTCTGAAATGAAAATAAACTGAACGTCGCATCAGATTATAGCAGATAGTGGGTCGTAAAAAGCGGAGAATCTAACACTAATCTGCTCCGTTCCAGGTTTGTTTTGTTCGTGAATAAGTTGTACTGATGGCAGAGGAAAGTGATAAATGGCACTTGGATAATTATTATTAGTGAGGTGGTGGATGAGGTATGACAATTGTGATAAATTGCTTACTGGCTGATAAGCAATTGTTAAGTGTGAGCGGCATCTGCTGAAATCCGAATTCAATATGCCGACTTAATGCATAACGACATATCATTTGTACAAGCTGACGGAATTTTCCCCTTCAAATCGTCCCTACGCTAATCTCTATCTGCAGCAGTCTAAAAATGTAGTTTTAAATTCGCGTGGCAAAGTGCCGGATGTTTTCCCATATCACTTATCTCAGAAACTATCAACAGAAGGGCCATGTCTACCACCGCTTAGCTACTTAAGAGGTAGCTCGCAAAACCTACTAAGGCAAACGTATGGATAATTAGCCATTTTTAATGTATTTTGAATCTGGCCAAGGATTAGCATTCCAAGAGACTTTGGGGAAGGACGCGGTGTCCCTGCGTCACTATTGTAGAATGTTCTATTATGGCTGAGGCACAAAAGCTAATGAATTACGTTTGCAGTTTCAAGCTAATAGAACTATTGCCCATTTTCAACGGGCATGACACCTCCATGGAACATGCGTCACGCCAGCTGCAACACGTGCTACTGATCTATTCTACACCTACTGACGGAAAAACTCAATTATAATGACGCAAGACATGCTACCCGTTGTAATACTTTAGGCCAATATTTGCTTACAATTTTAATTTTATCCCCAGCGCCAACTACTATCCAAGATGGTGAAGTTTATATTTGGATCTATCAAGAGTGATCTACGTACCTACGGCAATTACACCAGCTTCATTTTAATGTTTAATTGCATATACCTCATTTTCTTGAGTCATATTTACAACACTTGCGTAAACAGAGTAATAAACTAATGAATAAAATAGATAAGCGGATGGCAGAAATTAACAATTCAAGGCGTTAGTGACTCAAAGAAACTTTCTCAAGCCAGCTCATACACTGTGCACAGGAACCAGAGTTTGGTATTGCCTCATTTTTATTGCATACCTTCTCCATTTCTCTCCTTTTTTCCATTTATGCTCCTTCCCTTTATCCTTTCACCTCCTTTTCCAACTTCTTACACAATTACTCTTCTTTGGTCAGTGGGGTGGTCGAGTGTCCCTACTATTAGCCCTCACAAGAAACAAGCAGCTGCAATTGCCCAGAATCAGGAACAGCCACCAACAGCTCGTATTTTTTGGTTTTGCCACCTAGACATCGGCCATCTTAAGGCCCCTTAAAATTCATGTTGCAAAAAACGAAATCAATGGCAGTTATACTGGACCACGAATTTTCGTTTAGTATCACCTTTATATTGGTGAGGTACTGTAATATGCAAAGCTAAACCGAGCTATTGTATGTTAAGCATGGCTAGGCTAGACTAGACTTGGCCATAGTCAAACAAACCTGAGCGCTAGACATCTGACTCAGTTTGACCCATGATGCTTGTCGCAATAAGTGGTGAAAGCCTTCTAAAATATTGAAGCTAGGATTTTTCCCCAATTGCCACTTCGTCTTAGCTGCTTCTGGCATCATATCAGTTGACACGGTAAAATGTTAACTGGCAATCGAGTATCGTTTAAGATGTGTAATCAAGCATCACGTTTGAAATGTAGTTGTCAGTAAATAGTGGCTTGTTCTCATTTTATTATGTTGCATCTTGTGTGAGAAATAACTACTTTATCCTGCATTTAAGTCTGCAACACAATGGTGAACAAAGGGCATTGCTGACAGCAAAATCAAACGAACATTCTGACGATTCTGTGCATGCAAAATATTTAGTGTAAGAAGTGATTTTTAAAAAGCGTCTCCTTGTTCGACAATCTTCTCACATCTCTTCACGGGCACCACAACCCTTTTGCCACTTGGTCTTCGCCACAAAATCCAACATATATGCCAGTTCGTTATCTTTGGCACTGCTAAAGAGGGATGCAGCTTCGAACCTTTCCATCCTAGCGATTTACCACCTGCCGACTTTTTGACCAACGTGTTCATCAAAGTTAGACTTTTAGACGCCTTAGTCTTCGCCAAGCCTAAGGATGCTGATTAAATGCAAAGTGCATGATTTTGCACTTCTCCAAGCATCCAGCACGTTACGCATTGGTTTAAACCCCTGAAAAATTGTGCAAACTCATGCAAATCATTAAGAATAAAAAACAGCTGCATTATCCATTAATTGCCTTAAGAGAGACTCAAACACAATTGGCGACGACTGGCTAACACAGTTCACAAATTTGTGTTTAAAACAAGAATTTTATCGCTTAAAAGGTGACAGTCGTTCACATCTGCGCGCAATCTGAAAGTCATTCCTGTTACTAACTTTGAACGCAATACTTCCGTCCATAACATGAAGGCATTGATTGTGAGGAGACGCAGACAACCAGCCCGCCATCACAAGGAAAGCAAGCTCACCAAACACCATAATGGTGGACAAGGAATGTTTAGAGGTGGTAAAGCAGAGTGAAGGTTCACTTATTTGTGCACCTTAATAGTAGAAGTAGTTTATCTCCATCAGTATCTCCGGCAATAGCTAATTATCCATACGTTTGCCTTAGTAGGTTTTGCGAGCTACCTCTTAAGTAGCTAAGCGGTGGTAGACATGGCCCTTCTGTTGATAGTTTCTGAGATAAGTGATATGGGAAAACATCCGGCACTTTGCCACGCGAATTTAAAACTACATTTTTAGACTGCTGCAGATAGAGATTAGCGTAGGGACGATTTGAAGGGGAAAATTCCGTCAGCTTGTACAAATGATATGTCGTTATGCATTAAGTCGGCATATTGAATTCGGATTTCAGCAGATGCCGCTCACACTTAACAATTGCTTATCAGCCAGTAAGCAATTTATCACAATTGTCATACCTCATCCACCACCTCACTAATAATAATTATCCAAGTGCCATTTATCACTTTCCTCTGCCATCAGTACAACTTATTCACGAACAAAACAAACCTGGAACGGAGCAGATTAGTGTTAGATTCTCCGCTTTTTACGACCCACTATCTGCTATAATCTGATGCGACGTTCAGTTTATTTTCATTTCAGAATGAATGAAGCATGAAAGGGATATTAATCCGCCTGCTAAAAGAGAACGTTCCAAAGAATACTCTGCGGATCCGAACAAACCTCCTCATCTGCCTCCATCGTATTGCCCTAGTTCGACGTCTTCCCCGTAATGGTTGCGGTGCCTTGAATCATGGACGAAAAATCAAAATCTACTTGGCCAAAGAAGATCAAGGAGGAAAAAAAGACGTCTCAAAAGTTAATCAGCTGCTTTGCATGGAAGATCTGTGGCACCGAAATTGACTGTTATAAGATGTTTAGGTGGTGTTTTGTATGTTCCTGGTGGAAGAGTGTGGAGGCCATGGTTCAACCCGCAGGCAAGGCGAAATGAGCATGTATGGGGTCCTTACTAGTAAAGCGAAAATACCAGTTAGACGCAATCAACTTCTAACTTCCCTACTTTTCTGATTTTCTAGGGAACTGCTTTCAGTTGTGCGTTATCATGCAGACGAAATGAGAGGTAGTAAGCATACCCAATTCACTCACATCTGCAGGTTCCTGATAATAAACATGTTTATTGTGGTAGATAATGGAGCATAGCATATTGTTATACCTCAAGTAGTCTTCCCAGGCAGAGACAAGGCTTGAATCTAAATAAAAACTGTGCCAGTAGTCTTAGTGAAGGGGAAGAGCGTATAACTTCTTTGAAATCGTCCCTACACTTGTTGATGAGTGTTAGCATTGTCAAAGCATAGTGAACACGTAAAGCTACTTACTCGGATAAAAATTTGGCATGATACCTCAAAGCAGCCAATTCAGCTTGGTACTACCCAAAGCGATTTATTTTTATTTTGGTTATTTACATTTGACTTTGACACGTCCCACGTATTTGTGAGGCCCTCGTGATTTAGTCGATATTAGTGCTTATATTTGAGCATTTTTTGATACGGATCCTCCTATGTTCCAAAATATACATATCTGTTACAATGCTATCCAAATCACACAATTATGGAGGTGTACAGCTTGATTATACCTGAATTCGGGGTGTTTACTTTACTCATCGGCAAGAGGCATTTTTGTTGTCTGATATTGTACATCGTCGTAGCTCTTTCCGCTGCATATTTCACGTTCTGTTGTGAATTGTTTTGGCATCACAAGTGCGTGAGCAAGACTAATTTGCCCTCTGGGTTACTTGCACACAGGTTTAAGCATGGTTATGGGGACTGTGAACGCCTTCATTCACACTCTAGTAAACCCAAATGAGTTTGAGATTATTCTGAAACGCTAAGCAGGTCTAATCATCATAGAACAGTGGCATGCATGCCTAGACTGTTTGCAATGGTGCTAATGGTGGGCAAATGCTTCAAGGCATAGCTACTTCCAAGAAATCCATCGTAGTTCACTTCCCGCAAGTAGCTCTTGCTTCTAAACAAAAAAAGGCAAATCAAACGTCTAGTTACAATCCTTTTGGCTATACAAACCTCAATCGCCAGCCGCAGTCATAAGGTTACGTACACCTGTCTGAGATAAATTTGCCAAGAAGAACATTTAAACGTTCTTACCCAACATCGCTGAAATTACGTAGTACTAATTCTGCAAGGACTCACTAAAAGCACCAAATTTAGGCTCTTTCATCGCTGAGATAAACATAGAGGATAGTAATGCGTAATCAAGGTCATCCATTTACAGTTGCGACTGCCAACCATAGTGGTGAGGTCAAATTGCTGGGCACATGCATTCATGTACAGTGCTTTACTAGTAGTGGAGGGATGTCTTTCTGAGAATTGCGGTCGGATTCATTTATCGTGCGGATACGCATTCATCCCTTCATTCAATGCAATGCTTGATTAATTAGTGTATGCTTTCTAACTTTTGCGGAGCAAATCGATTCAAGGCAATAAAGCGGGCTGAATCTGAATTGAAATGGAATATCGTGAAAGATCAAAGCCGAATTAGATCTAGGGATTTCACTTAGGACTGGGACCAGATCTAACACACCTGAGACAGACAGAGCTAAGAAGCTGGAGTACTTTTTGAGTGCCTAGTTGACAAATGGAAGTCATCCTAGCATCACTTTCGGGTCCTAACACTCGAATTCAACTATTCCGAGACATTCATATTTCGCATCCAACAATTGAAGAAAACGGATCATAGTGGTCTTAGGGTTTTCGAAAACAACCTGCTAAGGTCTATTGTTTACTTTACCTATTCTATGATTTTGTGCCTTTCAGACCATTTAAGCAACTTTTTGAGGAAATAGATTCAGCAAGTCGACTAGATAGATTTCGGTATTATCGAAAAATTCTTGTCCTTTCCTGGTAAAATTATTTTATTGGATCGATACTTCCTGAGATTTCATGATGTTGTCTTCCTTTGATTCGCGCTTTATGCAGTGCAAATGAGCGCTTCACTTATTCACTAATGACGGGAACGATTGCGGTTCAATAACGAACAGATTTGCAGAAATACCCCAAATTAGTTGCTTGTCTTCTCTCATCGACAATTGTCTGATCTTAACTGGAATTTACGGAACATTCGCGTCAGGTATTGCTAATATCTGTTGTCCATTTTACAGTTGTCTTCGTATACGCTATATAAGTGGTAAATTTTAACAGCTCTAGGGTGCATTCCGACCTTACCTGCCAAGACCAAAATGAGAAGCGTAAATCAGCCTCTCATGGATTTGGCTTTGCTTCATTTGCTTAACTGTTGCTTAAGTCCGTGATGCCAGTGATGATAACTCTAGCGTTTGACATTTCCCCAGTATAGGAAGATTTCTAGTCGGCTTACCCTAATCAACATAATTTTTAGCATCGTCTTCTTAAAGGTACGTGACTCAACCAGAGGGTATGCATATGTGATTTTGAAATTGTCTTATTCACAGCGAAACATATAAAGTGGGATGTAGCGCATTTCATGATGATAAATGCTTTGCTTTGAGTTAGCAAAAAGTGTCTATAACACATGCCAAACAGACATGTATTTATTTAAAGCGTTTACGGTTGCAGCCATTGTCATTGCAAAGTGCAAAGTGCGGTTGATGGCATTACGTTTGTTTGACTCTGATACTAAGCAGCTTGCAACGCTGCCTCTGTCACAATTTTTAATGAAATCTGAGAGATTCACACATCCTTCACTTGCCTTTTGGCATGGTAAATAAGCAACAACTTAATGTCATAAATGTCAACGCAGTCAAAAATTCAGCTGTCTTCTTTTTTTGAATTTTGCCCCTGTGCACCCCGTGGTCATTCATCTACTTAAAAAAACCGCTTTTGGGTCAGAAAAGGGCATCCAACTATAATTTCTACTAAGCCATGGTAATGCTCAAGCTCAAAGTTAGCAGATTTTTCATGTACTATTGACAAACTGTGAAAGATTTTAGTCAACATGACGCAAGATACTTCCTCTGCTACTCTCCGTAATGTTTCAAATCAAATCAGTCTGTTCTTAGTGTGCCCTCCTCTGCTTGGGCCCACCGCTGCCATCAATCTCCCTTTTCACGCTTCATCTTTAATCCTTATCCGATCCAGTTTCGCCAATATGGAAAAGGTGGAAATCATGCAAATTAAGGATAGCATATGACACCTCTTTATTTGATTTTTAACTTAGTTCCTTTTTACCTTGTTATTCCTTCCTTCATTTGTGTGTTTCATCGAAACCGTTGATTCAGATGGCAAAGCATTTGAAACAACGACAAGCCTTTTGGATCATTGTCACAGTAGTTGGAGGGGTGGAGGGATTGACAAATGTATGGGGAAAGGTGATGATAAAAGAAAAATATAAAGTACCCAAGAAAGTAGTATCACGTCATTAAAATGGTCTAACTTAACTCTAACACACTGTGCGCAGGTATCAGAGCCCTATATTTGTTTATTCCTTACAACTATTTCGCTGGATACCTGAATGGCTGTCTGCCTTCTGCCTATATGTCTGGCTGAGTATATCAAGAATAGGACGATGAAAGTAAGAAAATACTGCGGAAAGGACGGCAATGCTGAGGAACGTGGTAAAAATTGAAACGCTGCACACTAATAATGTCCAGAATATTGCGATTGAATTTGCTCACCCCTGATAAGTGTGGTCATCGACCGGTAGTAAATTTATCTTATTTCATAACCTATTCCGCCGCTAGGACTCCCTGCTAAACGATCTCAGAGCCATAGAAGGTTCAAGGTATCAGCAAACTCCCATCTCGATCTACGCTTATGCTTTCGGGTCTCGTCACCCCGCTGTCTGTCATCTCAAATACGCACTGCCGTTCGTACATGTTTAGGACTAAGACATCACTTTGTCTTGCAACGATATCTTTCCCCGTCTCGTTCATGGATGGGAATAAAACATATGGAACATTACTAGAAACCAGCGCAACACGGCTCGCATGTCATTTCGCCATTAGGCGCGCAGTCATTTATTCGTCTAAGACTACAGAGTTGGCTGATGCCATTTGCTTAATGGGGATAATGAAGTGTAGAAATTACCGCTGATTCCGGGATTTCTTATGAAAATCCTTATCCTCGCTTTCTTCAGCAGCAATAGGTGCTTCATTTGCGTGGTTGATTGTGCGCTGCCAAAGTCACAAACACCTGCCTACATCGCTGAAACGAATTTAATACATGGCGTTATAAGTATAAAATGCATAATTCATATCTTGCCCCCGTGTTGTTTGGAAACCAATACCATTTGCAGCATGACTTTCTGTCAACTAGTCCTCAATACACCTTGATATCTGGGTATGCAACGGATGCTCAGGTGTATTTAGTTTCGAGTTTTATCTTAATGTTCGTTGACGATTCAGACGTGCACTATTTCTACATATGTAACCTTCGCTTTATTTCTGCCAGTCCAGATCGCGATCGTAACTCAGAGGTAGCACTGATAATAATGGCAGCATTAAATTAGCGCGTATTTTACAAAATCCGCATTTGTAGAACAGTTAGACGAATTCAGGCTTCTACACGTTCATATTGCATTTTAGGTAAATTAATCAGACTCACATTTCGTAGTGGGACAATATAAGGCAACTTCACTTTCCTTCGTCGCAGTTGATGCAGTGGTCTGCCTCAACCTCAGACACCACAAGGTCCGTTTGGTTTCTCTTATTATGTGTGCTAAATAAATTAGGAGGAAAATCTCATTTTATTTAAAAAATTACATCAAATTTCACTTGTTAAAAAGCAAACATAACTAGTCTCCGTGTCTATTTGGCAGTACACTTGGCTTCTTATGCTCACAGCATTTTACGCCTTCGACCTTACGCGTGTCATCACTCTGTTCGACTCAAGATCTCGCAACATAGTACTTGTCCGCCTACTGCTTCCGTAAGACATTGTAAACGCCCTTTTTAAGAACGTGCCTTTCCATCATAACAACAGTGAGTGAATTTATTTGGGTTTCCGTCGAATAGTCTTAATTGTTGATGGCATTTAGGAGAGAGGGATTTGCTCATGCAAGTCCTTTACTTGCACTCGTTTCATTCCGGCACACCTCGGTTTCTCCTTATTCATCTTATTTTAAGCCGAGTACTGCTCCTTACGAGCCAGACCCTTAGAGTTTTATTGGAGCAAGTGCGACAGAGGGACTCTTTCAATCTACTTTGGACTTCGATAAACCACCGCATCTATCTTCGCATCGAATTCAAAGGTTGCACACAATAATCATATGCGTAATGGTCCTTGTGGGATTGATGTAGAGACCATCAGGCGCCGAAATGCTTAGTTCGAACTGAGAGTCTACAGATCTTGAGAACAGTTGCCACAACTTTCCTGCTTCGCGTCAATTCGCCATCATAAAGCATGCTTGAAACAAAACAGTCTTCGTGTTTTGGTACATAACGCGTTTAATGAGATTTAAAATGGCACATCATTCGGGCGCGTAAAATGACCTAATTAACCGTTCTCCTTGCAGGTGACATTCTAAAAGCAGTAGGAGGCCTGATACTTCCTCTTTGTTGGCGTCTACTATTAATACGTTCTTAACGGCGAAGGCAGAAAAACCGATGCCTAAAAGGAAATAAAGCACCCGGCTTAATCTACGAATCACATGCTGGATCCCAAGTAAAAGGCATCATTTTATCTGCAGCACTTGTAAAACTGCGTTCAAGGCTTGGGGAAAATAACAGTCTGTATGCTGATTGCAAGGTAGCCGGACTACAAGGAATTCAGTGCTAGTATTTGTATGCATGAATTTGTGCTTGAGGAGTACCAAATATTACGATCCAATTGTCATAATAACTAAAGCAAAATGAAGCTGCTTGTAGCTGCAGCATATCACTACCTTATCACCATCCTGAGCCTGTGAAATTGACGCCTCAAATACTTCCTCTGATGAGAGACTAGCAGAACCATAGGAAAGGCGACACAGAAGACGGTGGATAGATATGTCCAGATCTCAATAATTCTCACCTTTAAAAATAAGTCATGCCCATTTAACAATGTAGTCCTCTTTGCACCCAGAAGTAATAAGTGTATTCGAATTAAAATGGCCACGCCTTCCTTAAACTTTTGCGCCAAAATGGTAACGCAGTCCTACAACTCCTATATCTGTCGTGTATACGCACTTAAGTCGTGCGTTCGATTGGGTGCAAATGACTAAATATTAATGCACTAAAAACACTACATCGATAACCTCCAAAACATTCATAGAAACTGAGGCGATCGCTATTCATTTGTGTGTGCTTAACTTCTTATGTTATGAAATGTTGCATACATAGATGAAGAAGCGTATGACGTCGAGCTTTTGTATGGCATGTCCGAGCATCTGCCAAGGACCGAGAAATATGACGGAACTGAAGACGACGATGCCACAGGTCAGACGACGTAGTGGCCCCAGAGCTCTGCGCACTTCTGACAAGGCAGGCTTCTTCTCACTTAGGCGTGGAGAAAAGCGTAGATCCGTTTGCCTGGTTAACAGGCCAAAAAGTTAATCAAATGTGGGCATTTAATGATTAAAAAGAGAAAGTATGTCATTGCCATTTAACTCACTATCTTTGTACTGGAAATAACACTACGTTCTTCTGATGCCTACAGGTGTCATCGAAAATGTGTACTCTTTCTGATGCCGATGAATGCTAAATGGTGCGACCGCCATGTGGTTAATGTGGCTGACCTACCGAGCATAGATCTCAGGCCAGGGAAAGAGAGGATTGTCAATCTCCTGCACACAGCTCCATACGTTAAGCGCCACCTCGGGTGGGAAGAGTTTGGTGAGGAGGACCGTGATCAGCGCAGGTAGCAGAAAGCCACCCAGGAACGCCACTCCCAGCCCCACTAGCAAAGTGTGCTTAGTCTCTGGTCGGTTTGCGGAAAACAAAATGGAAATTGTTAAGAGCAAGCAACTTATGTATAGACGATGCAACACTCACAAGGCAATGATTACTCTCCAGATTTTCAACTTTTTAAAACAAAGAGCTTTCAGTCAGCGTCTTCTAAATGGAGGCATTAAAGAGCAATTCCCAAGTGCCTAAGTCGATTTCGCAACCCCTTCAATGCTTCGCTCTTAAAACACTTGATTTTAGAATGCACACATAATCAAATAGAATTAACTCTCTGTTGTGACCGAGAACATGGTCATTTGCCCGCTGTGAAGAGGTAATAGAAAATATTTTCATGCATGATTGGAACTACCGTCTCATGCAACCCTTAATTGGCTAAATTTGGCCGAATTCAATCATGTCGAATCGAGTTCCTTTTTATGTGGAGCATGGAGAAAGCAAGATTCTACGACACACCCAACGTGGAAGAGTTGTCGAGCGCGAACCAGATAGTGAGTGAAGCTCCTGCACTGATGAAGTAGCCAATTAGAAGCGCGACTTTTGAGAGACGCGCCCAGAGAATGCTGAGACAAAGACATCCCACAAAGGGTGTGCATAGACCGAAGTAAAGGCGGCTAGCCACCTAAAACAGCAATAAGTTTCTTAAAAAAATGGTGTAACAAACTTGCAACAAGTTCTCCTTTTAGATCGCTTTTCCTGAAAAACCTAATACCATCCATACGCTAGCTCCACTCTCTTCATCACTACTCACCTGTCGTCCCCTCTCTCATTTGTTCTATTGCATTCCTTTTCACTCACTTCGACTAGTCCCAAATTCGATTGTGATAATAAGTTTGATTGAAGTAAGCTGATGCCATAAAGTGTGCTAATTATTATCTGAAGTAATGCCACCATAGTGAGAAGATGAACTAATGCGACGGTCCAATGCCTTTTCACAGCCTAGTGGACTATCTGCAGTTCCGAAAAGTGTTATTGTCTCTGAAAGTCCTTCCTATATGACGATTTCACAGACATTCGAAATCGCTTCACTGCTAGCTTTGCTGGTCTGCTCTCCTGATTAAAGTAATGTGCCATTGTGCTAAGGTTTGTCAAACTGCTAAACAGGGGAGAATGGAATTGATTATCTTGTGACATCTAACGCCATTTTGCAGCCTAGTACACTCGTCTAATACCACTTGTTGACTCTTGCTGCGGCAAATGCAGGCAGTTCTGTCTGCCGCCGACATGGGTTGGGATCCTGAAGGGTTGGAAGTCATGCACACAATGTTTATTCGTATTATTCTCATCCAAAGTAAAGTGTCCATCACCCCACGAAGTTGTTTTGCAGTAAGTTGTGTAACGAAGGAACCGTGGGATTTTGCATTATGACTCATTGTTTTACAGGAGTGGAAATGAGGTTTATGTCTAATGCATTTACTAGCCCCAACTATGTATGCTGGAGGCAACCGATGTCATGTGCCTTCGTTTTAGCCGGCCGAATGGGCAGGCAATCAGCCAGTCATTCGGTCAGTAAGCACTGTAAGGTAGTGTCTTCTCCATTTAACTGGAAGGAATGCCATATCAGACTTATCATTATCGATTACTTACATATGCTGAAGCCGCTTTGCCAGCCGGAATCGCCATGGCAAGCACCATCGTGGGTTGTTCATAAAACACTAATTTCCAACTATTGTAACCAATGTCGGTTTGAGTCATTTTTGATGCATAAATTTAATGGAAGAGGAAGGTGGCTGATACCACATAACTAGTAGTGAAAAGATGGACCAGCACTCATCAATGTTCTCAAATGCACATAAATAATCCATACATGTGGCAAATCGTCATTAGTTACAACGCGACATTCATGTTAGTCAAATCGAAAACCGTGCAAATGCTTTTCTTCCAATCAACAAGTGGCAACGCTCATTAGATTTGTGAAGTCCCAACCATGCCTACACTGAAAGTATTACTAACACGGTACAAGTAGCCTCATTTTGTATTGTAGGTAAGAACTAACAGTCTGCGGACATAGCGTCATAAATAGGATGAGATTTTAAGCGAAATAATGCGCATTATCAATGCGGTTAAGTGCTGTATTCCTAGCATCGCTCTCGTTAAAAGGTTTATTAGAGTGCAGGTAACTTCAAATGCGGTCCTTTGAAAGGTGCTTACAAAATCTCTCAACAACGGAATCAAAGAGATTTCTGCATTAAACATCTCTCCTGTTAAATAGAGTACTATCACATCGTACTACATTGTGTCTATTTCCTGCATGGTGTGGCCCTAAACAAATAAAAATGAGGACATACCGCTATGTTATAAAAGATAATAAAGATTGGGATCATGCCCGCCATCACTGTGAAGGCGATTTGCGACACCTTTTTTGACATCTGGTCCTTGTAAGCGCGGTACGTCCCATGTATCTGGCAGCCATATGCCAGCATCATGGCCGCTGTGGACCTACATTCCTCTTTGATCCTGCATAACATCGTAGCAAGAAAGACGTCATCTTCTTCTCAAGCAACAAATGTTTGTTAGCAGCATTATGTATAAATGCTAGAGTATGAGCTGTAAGGGAGGAAAACATACATGCAACCCTTAATTCAGTAGTTTAGTCATTCATATGACGTGATGTAAATTTGCGAGCAAATCGTCACACAGATTTCCACATTTTAAACGGAAGTAACGAGGTTCTTGCAAATTCTTTTTAAATTGGATCTCAAGTAAGGGCTTAGAATTCTTTGGGTGGATGATTGAGAGTGGTAGTTCCAGCAATTTATGCTTGTGTAGAACGTGTAGACCGCACATCCCATTAACTTGTTGACGGTGATATTGTACAAAGGAAAAAAGTCCGCACCTACATCACTTTTATCGTAACGCTTCGAAGCAAAAAATGTTCTAAAGAATATGCCACACATAGACAAATGATGCTCCTCCTTCTCTCTCTCTCAAACAGCAACCCTGAGCGTGCAGTGGACATGTGTGCACACAGACGCCAAAAGTGTTTTATGCAAGTCACCAATCACAGCCTCTCTTCAACCGAGCGATGCTTTATCATTTTAAGTTTATGCCAATAGTCAGTTTTCTTCGACATCATTTATAGGCGTCACAGTCAGCCCTACCATGTATCCGTGTGGCATGCCGCACATTCGAGCATGCTGCGACAGCGACAGATGTTGCGTCGACTTGCAAGGTAACCACGCCGCTTGCCACACAATGGACACGTTGCCATGTCTAGCTGGCTCTTGAAGGGCTAAAGAAAGACCAGCATCACCGCATCTTTCAGTAAATCACGCACTGCACTCCAGTATTAGCACCAATTTTCAAATCAAGCTACAGGTTGCTAAAGGGAGAAAACATGCTTTTTAACGTTACTAGCAGATGGTTCAGTTTTCTTAATATGTGACAAAAATACTGTAGTGAAGTACGCAGGCCTCTACAGCAAATTATGTTCAAGTACAATGTCTAGCGTGTTTGAATTAGGTTTAGAATTGGAGATGGAGCTTAGTTTTGATAATGAACCCATCACCATTCACAAATGTTTATTTAAAGCGTTGCTTTACACAATTCCTCTCAACCCACGGGCAAACAATGACTTAGCCTAAAATATTTGAGGTTTTATGTGGTGGTTTGGCCATACAAGCTTACACGCATGCTTCGCATGACTACTGCTGCAGTTATCGATTTTTAGGCAAAGTTGCTAAACTGCCAGCCAATCGTACCTTCGAAATGTATCCTATGGTGTCTTGTTAAATAAAATGACAAAATTCATTCCAATATCATGCACCAGCTATACGGTCCTATCACTGATTCCAATATTTTAAAGCTCAAAGGTATCTTATAGGCTAAAAGAGCGTACTGAGTGTTTGATTTTCGATTTGCTCATCTGCCCACCTTGTGCTTAAATGAAGGCGGATAATTAAAACAAATGCATAAGAATGATGCTTTTTAAAAGGACTTTGCACACAGCATATTCAATTCACTTTTTGGGAAGCACCCAATAAGGCCGGTGAATATTTCATTAAAAGCGCCTGCAGGAGAGTTCAGGTGAGTGTGTCAAACTCCCTATGTGGACCGGACTCACCCGAATATACGTCGCAATGACATCGTGATACAAGATTGATGAAGCTCCGGCAAGGCTAAACACGCAGGAGGTCACGAGGAGCAGGAGAAGCACGACGAAAATGATCCAGATGCCACTCTTGCCCAACAGGTGCATAGGGGTCGCAAATAATACAAGACCTACGAAGAGCGTATTTGTTAAAAGTGCTACTGTATGAATCAGTCGGTAAGTCGACACGACGGCAAAGGACCAAAGTGACTGTTGCTTGCCTGTTGTGCATTGTTATATTACAGCGCTATTTTAATTGTTTCCTGTTTATAAGTGGAAGAAATAAGTGCGATGCCAGCTTTCAGAACTTGTCGATATAAAGGGTGTGGTGGTGAAATTGGAGTTTAGAAAGGATGTTTGCAGAGATCAAAGTCACAACTTGCGAGCGATTGCTTTAACGCACACTAAGCGACCAAACAATTAACTATGCATTCATCGGAATAGTCATTCCATTTCTTGCGAAATGTATATCGTCAATGAACTTCATCCTATCAAAACACAGTAAACAGTTCCTAAAATCTCGGAACTCATTCAATGCTGATGTTTTGTTCTGTCGGCTGACGTTCTTATGCTTTTAAAATGCCTTACAAATTTTGAGAAGAAAAGATTCCACCTTCGGTTTGGCCACCAAGAAAATAAGTGCGATGGTAACAGGTTGAACACGTAAAGCACAAAATTAGTCGTTTGGTAGCCTCTGGTAGCAAGAAGTGGATAAAATGGTTCTGTTAGGCAGCGGCCTGAGACTTAAAGTCTTAGCTTATAAAAAATTTTAATCGGTTTGCTTCCTGCTATAACATTTTGATTTTACCATACACAGTGCATTTAAGCACGTTTGCCAACTACTACTGAGTGCAAAAGCGAATTTGCCGCATAATCACTGCCTTGTTGAATCGTTTTATTGTAAAAGTAACCTGTGGGCTGTTTTGGACACAGGAAATCACAGTTTTAGGCTGGAATAACCGAATGCCTACCATGTGCATCTTGTTCCTCATTAAGACTGGCTTCACTGAGGAGGGATGATTCCATCGCTCGAAAACCCAGACCACAGACGACACCAAGGGAGAAAGGAATGCAAAAGGCCATAATATTGGCCAAAAGAAGACCGAGAATTCCATGGTTTGGCGGCAAATTGATTGAAGTCTCCCACAGTGCCTGGTCAAGCAGCACTTGCACCACGCGACCTCGAGAAAAGCATAATCACAGGTAGATAGTAGAGGCCACTTCCGATGCACAAAGGGGACTAGCGGATAATGCAAATGCGCGGACTTACAAATCAAGTTTGCTAGGCTGTCGTCAAGGATTCCACCTGCGAATCGGCTGAGCTTGTATTTCTTGACCCCATAATCTGGCTTTTTGTAGCACATCAGTAACTTGTAAAAGCTGTCCACGCTACCTACAACAGAGGTTACAATCGATCATAGAAGCTAACACTAGTCACAGTTGACATCCTACTAAGTGCGCTGTTGAGTTGAGTAACATTAACTTCATTCCTGACTCCGTGATGCATTAGGGTAGATGACAGTGCTGTTAAGGTCACCGACCCTCTCTAAGATGTTGCATTTCACTTAAAACAGCCTTAAGTTTGACTTCAGTCATTTTATGCATTGCGATCGCCAAGATTTCCTTTAAAGCCGGCTGGGTTAAACCTTTTTGCTACTGTACGCGTACAATAACCATCCTGCTCATGAGCGCACTGTGTGTAATGTGGGAAGTGGTAGACGTTCCAACAGTCAGCTCGAAAGGTACTATAACCTAGAGGCATGATACAGGACACCATTGCTTATTATTTTTAGATAAGGCAATAAAATGTTTCAGATTGGTAGGTCATCTGTCAGCAAAATCTATGCTTTAAGAACCAGTGGACATCAAGTATGCACAAAGTTGACACCACTACTATGCCCCGACCTCCAACATCTTCGACATGTTTCGCTGAATATGTGGGACCCAAGCAAATTTTAAATATCCATCAATACATTTAAAAGAAAATGATGCTTGACGGGAGGTCGCTATTAGCATGCCTCATTTAACACCACTTTAGCAATCCTTTCCGTGGCATTGTCTGCATCACTGTGCTTTACACTCTGTATACTCCATAGCTCGCCTTGTTTCAAAATCCACTTGATCATTTATCAAGTCCACCAATGCAAGTTCAGAAGTCCAGTGTCTCCATCTCTACCTCCTTCTCACAACGCAGCCATTGTCTGCATTAATTTAATCATGCTAGCAACCTTACCTTTCTCAAAATCTGGCTCAACTTTCTGAATAATTAATATAAATTTGCGCAATTTACATCTGACTGGATTTTTTGCTTTGAGTTGATTTGTTTTGGTTTCAGGTGCTTTGAATCGTACGATCTGCGTCTCACCATTGTAAAACCTGCTTAGCTATCACCACAAAGCTACTGGTGGCCTTAAAACTCGCAGATCTGCATAAGATTGCTCGAAACGCCCAGTTACACTTGCTCCAAAGAGGGGGCATAGCAACAACAGTCATGGGGAGTACGTACCAAGGGGTATGTAGGAGGGCACGTTCAGCACAACGAATATGAGAAAGGCGCAAATGAGGAGGATGGTGATAATGATGATGTAGAGTATGAGGTTGTAGCTTCTGCGTCGCGTCACTATCTGCATGGCGCCAACCAGAATGAAAACTATTGATACGATAGTTGACTTGCTGACATCCTTAGTCGCGGCATGCAAGGCCATTGAACCGACTACCAAAAAAGAAGGGATGAGAGCATCAGTGCAAGATTCGTTCTGTGCAACTGGCTCGTGAATCGCTGTCTTGCATGATGTATTATGCCAACAAACCAAAAAAGCCATTTTGTGGGAAATGCCAAATAACTGAGCACACAGAAAACCCGTGTTCTCCTGCCTCCGAAGCGTCACGCACAAATATTCCAGTTTCCAGTTACGCATAAAACTTTGAAACCAACTTATTATTTTCAACTAAGGTGGTCCTATTTTTTGTGCTTTGGATTGATGCAACCAATGCTGTGTCAGACATAGCCGTCAAACTCGCGAATAGGATATTTATTGTTACTCCAGTGCTTTGACAGTGTTTGTGAACCCATTCTCACTCCTTTAAGCGAGTCAGTTTAATGTTACCTGGCTTTAAATTAGACCTCAGCAACCTATTGTGCTGTCTGATCAAAACTTACTGACTGGCTGATTTGAGTGATTGTGAGAAATAAAATCTACATTTGGCACACTGTTTTATGCTTTGGGAAAACTTCTGTTTATTCGGCGGGTAGTTTGTTGTCGGTGGCACCACTTCATAGACACTACTATGAGTGCTTAACACTAATCCGCATCCTTTGTTTCGTGTTCTTTGCAGCTAAGCTGCTGAAGTTTAAAAAGCAGACTTTTGACTTCTCCATCAACCCTGCTCAGTGAGGCACAGGTTACTAATATAGCATTAATAAAAGGACTGCAACTACTCACCAGTGACGTTGATGGTGAGGTTGTATAGACTGGTGAGGAGACTAATGATGATGGTGAGGATGTGGGCAGCCACACCAAAGCGACGGCCTACGAATTGGGCAATAGTCTGGGCACCCGGTGCTTTGGTGCGGAATTCCAAGAGCAGTATCACGAAGATGGTGTAGACCAGCGCAGAGATCGCTGGCACGAACGTGCAACCGATAATGCCGTACTAAATCCACAATGCTAGAGTTAAGTTAACACGCCATGTGTAGTATATGCGCGTTGACTACTAGTGTAACCTGTATGTGGCCTTTTTACCTGATCAAGGCATGACAGTGAATTGCGTCGAATTTGGTGGGTCATGTTTTGTGTTCATGCATTAGAACAGATGTTAAGTGTGCATAGTTTGAAGGGACTGCTCTTTCATTGTATTATAGCTCTGTTAGGAAAATAAAATGCAGAAACAGCAACACTTCGGTTCTTCATGAGTCACTGGCAGGCAATCCTGCATATTCCTCGTCACTTTGCTTAACAAGATAGTCAATTACAACTGCTATTCTTCCCCATGATTCGTCAACGCTGGATAGAAATTGGGAGCCCTTAGAAATACCGCATAATACGCTCTCAGAATAGTATGCACTATGAGATATTTTATGCAAAGTAGCATATTTTACCATTAGCACTAGACGAAACCAGTAAAAAAGGGCACAGTTAGTACACAATTATTAAAGCTGAGCTTTCTCCCATAACGACGTTTAGTATTGTAAGCATGCAAGATGTTTGCCGCCACAATGAAAACAGTGAAAATGGTAGATTTTCTGATTGACCAGGAAAATTTCAAAGCCTTGAGTTATCGGCTCGTGTGTTCCCTCGAATTTGCTAAAATTTTAGCATCATTTTAGACAATTGTTAGATTGGCGATTTGCTGTAAGCCAAATATTAACTTCTTTAGTAATGCTGAACTCGTGGGTGAAGCAGAGGAATGTGCTCACAGATGAATGGTTTCAAAGAGTTAACTTGCTGGCTACCCCACTGATCAAATTAGCAGGCTGCAACTGGAATAAGTAACAGGGTCTATTGTACTGGTGTGCACGTCTCGGGCAGTAACTTCCTTTAATGTACCGACATGTTGTTTCACCTATTGCCACTACCCCTTCCTTTACTGATAACTGCTTTAGCTGAATACCACATTTACCATCCATGTTAGAACAGCACGAATCCGCCTGGTCCTTTCAAATTCGTTAAGCCCAAGCTCTCATTCTCTAGCTATTCATTTTTAAAGCCGTTTGGATTGGTCGTGATTGTATGCCACCTTTAAAAATAGAGCCTTGCATAAGCAACAGCCCTTGAGGCACAGTCTGCTTAACTCAGAAGTTGCTAAAACACGATGAGGTCCTACCAGCTCAGCGTTCCCCACCGCTCCTAGAATTGATGTCGGCCATGTGATTTGTACCATGAAGGAGGAGATGACATTACCGAGATTGTGTGATTGATTGAGAATGCTTGTGAGGCCACATTGCGTCCTTGCCTAAAGAGGTAATTCAAGGGCAGATGAGGTAGCTGCCAAAGGGATGATTGCTCAGTAATGAAGGGTTGTAACATGGATTAGTCTCTTCTTTCATGGAAAATTCGTGTGACTGAGTGCAATGCAAAGTTGCATATACTAAATCGGGATGAAATTCGATCGGATGCATTTTCCAAACCAACAATGCTGCGTTTTTCCCCCATTTTTCTTTACAAGAACTACTCACGCGCAAGTGGAGAAAAACCTTCACCACCTTTTGGTTGGTCAGTGACGCAAGAAAAAGAGAAGTAAACACAGGTCAATGCTGATCAAAGAGTGGCAGACATAGTACAAAATCCCCATAGCAGCAACATCGTAAACTCAAAGTGACATACAAATATTGTGCAAGAAAACAATGTTTCACTGCACCAAGTTTATGAACTCAATATGATTAGGTCTTTAACAATTGTATTGCTAACGCAAGACTTATGCTCGGTGGTATCCTTAGATGTTTGGACAGCAGAACTAACCGCAGTCTATTTCTCAAAAGACGGATATCGGCAAAATTAGTCACGCGCAAATTAGTTTTAAAATTTCCTTCAAGCGCAAATTATTGAAGCAGGCTTTTCAGCAGTGACGAACGAAGTGGAATTAAAGCTTTATTATGCCAAAATGATATGCCAGCCTATTTTTTGCTTGTTTCATGCTGCAAACATGGAAATAAAATCACAGCTTCTCGCAAAACTTACGTGTTTGTGCGTTTTAGTACAAAGGGTGAAGAGGATGTCAGCAGCGACGACCACCAGAAGAAAGATGCAGGCAAGCTCAGCCAAATCTGTGGCTTCTAGCCCTCTATCGTTACGTATGCGAATGAGTGTCCGTAGGGCTCTGCAGTTCTGTTCAGCCGCGGAAGGCACTCGTCGACTTACAATCAGCTCAATACCAGGTTTTGGTCGTATGTGCACAACTTCCTCAAATATAACGTCCCTCATGCTCTATGTGTCTGCCTAATTGAACACGTCGCTGCAAGCAAGGGCTCTGTTGTCTTCGTCCTATAAATGGTCTTTTCCTGCCATTAATGGAATTTAGGCGTTAACGTTTAACCACAAAGTGATGTATAGACTTGTTTTTAAGATTGTCGCTTCGTCTGATGGAGACAACTACGTGGTTTTGGCGGTTATTGTTTGTGGAAAACTAGGAGCCGCCTGACGTCCTACGATAGAAGTAGTGTTTATGAGGGCACTAACAATTAGGCTAAAATGCCCGTAAGATTGTCCGTCATATTCGCGGAATGAATGTGCTGCTACCACACCTATTAACTTGCCTAGGCTGTGCTATTCACCCCCAAATCGTCGACGCCTAGATTCCATTAAGAGGAGGGAGAGACGATTTGTAGGACGCGAATAGCCGTTTTCTTGCTCACAGCAACACGTCTCATTAGGTAGACGCATAAAACATGGAAGACGTTATGTTTGAGGGATTCGTACACATACGAAAAACCTGGCATTGCGCTTACATTAAGCCAACGAGTGCCTTGCATGGCTGCATAGAAGCGCAGAAACATGCGGACGGTAATTTGAAGAAGTACTGGCAAATGGCTAGAAACCAGAGGTGTGGTTGTTCTTGTCTGTATTGTTTTTCTGGTGGTCACTGTTGTTGATATTCTCTCGCCTTTAGCATAAGCAGGATTCTGCCAGCTGCACATTAACTTTGAATAATTTTGCAGATATATGTCCGAATTCCGTGCAGTCGGGTTTGAAGGGCAGGAGAACTACAAATCTTTCTAAATATTTTAGGCGAATAGGATACAGGAATATCTTTACAAGCACTGCAGAGTAAACGAAGAATCGGATCACTTTAACATCTTTACAATTTTTGACAATTTGTACGGTATAATTTGAATGAAAACAACACAAGTCCTCGATTTGTCGCTGATTGGTCTATTTGTCCGACTTCCATCTATCATTATGTTTAAACGTGCTCGGGTTTGATGGCTTGTGATTCAAAGTAGTTAAGATGTTGGGAAGGAAGATGAAAGATTAGAGGGGAGAGGATAGACGACGCCGCAAAGAGAGGTGACCAAGCTGTTCGAAGAAGGCAAAAGTTTAAACAGACAAAGACCCTTGACTCCACTGAATTTGCCCAAATTAAAACCTCCTGTTCTGTTCCATCTCTCCCTTCTCTGTTCTAACGCAAATACAAATGGTGGTGCCATAGTGTGGAATCGCCACAAAATTAGTCTCAAACTGTGACCGGCATTGATTCAAGCAAACAATTTTGGCTCAACTCACATGCTGCCGCCTTTTGAGACACCTCTGTCTCTATTCCCAACTTTTTCACTTCACTTTGATCTACTCTGTGTGTAAGCGCATAAATGCTGATTTGTTGTGCTCAACAATTTGCTTACATGCTATGGACACTTGATGTTATAAAGGACGGAAACAACCGACTGGCCGTTTGAGAAAGACATGCAGCACAAGCATCGCGATGCGAGAAATTGGAAACTTAGTAGAATCTAATGTGTGGTAGTGCAAAATAATGCATAAGTCAACAAAGAAATGCATACAGTGTATTGAATTTTGTCTCAGTTTTCTTAAGTTCATTCTCTGCATGCACAGCTGCCATTTACTATTCATGTGTGTTTTGTAATTGGATTGCGTTTGTAAGGGAGATACAAGCTTAAAGTTCAATACAAAGCATCCGAAAATCAAGAAGCAGCAAAAATATTGCATCCTGAGTCGAGGAATAAGTAAACTGAATTAAAAACCTAAAGCCTACCGAGTTAATCCATTCCAAACCTAAACCCTAAAATGAAACAAAAACAGTCAACTTTTATCGCTACAAGGATAAGCTGACCATGGGCATCTCATAATCCTTGTGAATAGAAGGCATTGCATTACCAGTTAAATAAAAACCCCTGCAACTTATCGAGTTGTAAAGAAATGGGTGGGTGAGTGACATCATGAAGCATCGGATAGCTGTAGGTGATGTGGTAAAGGAAATACTTTAAGGTCCTATAGCGAATTTCCTTAATCAATTCAATAACACACAAATCGTTATTAACACCAAGTTCATCAACCATCTCGCAATTCGTTAAGCAGTCGGTTGGCTCAAATTAGCCAGCAAGTGGTAGTTGGGCCTTGACCAGCCACAGATGATTTGATTTGGCGATGGTGATTTTGGGGAGCGGGTGGAGTGGCTGTAAGCAAATAGTAGCATTCGGTTAGTGATTAGAATCGTTCATCCATCAATGAGCGTAAGAGAGTCCATTCGCGGTGTGACGCACCAATCATTTAAGAAATCGGGCGTAGCTCCCTGGCATTAAGCAGTTGAATGTTTATGCACATGAATGCTAGACGAATCAGGTACTTAGTTTTCATGGTTGAACCGTGTGTATGAAATGCTTAGTAGATTAGGGCTCAGTTCAGAGTTTCTTAACTTCTTGAACTTTTTGGGTTGATTTTTTGCATAATTTAGGTTGCGCCAATCATATATCGAGCCAACGTCTGTGTTAGTCAGTAGGCATTTCAAAGTTAATTACAAACATACCAGAACCTCTCTCAGTGTAATTTAATGTTGTAGTCTCTTGATCGGATGCAGTTTCTTATGGCCGTAATTATAATTTGGCACTAAAAATCAGATTATTGGCAGCAAAGCGCCTTTTAAAGTAAATGGTTGGCACAAATTATTCGTTGCTAGCAAGAACGTCATTTGGAAGAAATCAGTGGAGCGTCTTCCAACCCAGGATGGCGCGCATTGCAGTGAGAGAAAATTATTCATACACTTGGCGGGCGTTCGGACACAAATTGAAGTTATGCGATTTGCACGTCGTTCGTAATCAAGGAGGAAAGTATAATGAATATGTGTCTGATCATAATTTGTCTTGGTAGGAATGTTTCTCCAGCTTATTGACTGGCTGTAGAATCTCCGATCACAAATTGCTCCGAATAGCTTACATCAGTAGTCTTTAAACTGAAGGTGGTCACGACTGCTATTTCTAGTTGTGGGCACAGTCGGATGTAAGTTAGCTATTGGTGAAAAAGCTTACTGGTGAGTCTATACAATGACACGCAATTTGATGGGCGAACCACTAGTACCTGTTTCACCTTTAAAGATTCCCTAGTATTTGTTTCCAAGTGCAGTTTTTGAGATTGCATGGAAGGTTTAATGGCATTTTAAGGAAATGAACTACAAAAGGAGTCATTCCAACGGGACGGAAGCTAAGCATATAGTCCCTGATGTCAAATCCAGTTAAGGAGTCAAGTAGGGTGAGCACCATCTTCTTGACACTAATCGAAATTATATCTACACCTATTAGCCCAACCACCTTTTCTTAAGCTCTTTTGTAGCGTTATATTCCGTTGCTTCCCCATTTGCTGATTGACTAGTCATGATAATCATCAGCAATCGCTCAAGAGAAATGGCAAGTCGCTATTACTGGCTAACAGTGAGTGACAAGAGACTGGTTTAAACTGCGAGCAATAATGCAAAAGTGATTCAGAGGAAAAGAAAAGTACGTGGTAGCAAAAGAGGGTTTTCGTATTTTTTTCCCAAGAAGCGGTGGACGTTGAATTTCTTCTTTCCGTCGACTCTGATCAAACCACCATTTCACGCTTGATGACCACAATTTGTAGCTGAAATCGAAACCTAGTTGAATGAATTGCTTCATTCATTAGACCCATTTCCGGTTCGAAGCACTTTATCGCAATTCTAGGTCCTGTATACAGAATTTCTACCATACAAATCACGTTTTGTGCACTAAGAATGTTGGAAGAGATCCCCAATTCTAGTTCATCATATTTGACCTGAGGTTTACAAAACACAGAAACACAGCTAATGATAATGGTTATTATGGGCGTTAATGTTTCATGGCAAGAATTGCGTCAAGTTAAACATCATACATTCGCGACAGAATGGAAGACTATGAACTTAGGCACATTTATGCAATAGCCTAAAACTATACGACATGATTAGTCTTTTTGGATCGCCGCCGCTTCTTCTAGTGCTTGATTAGGAATATCGCTGCCACTGTTTTGCATCAAGTTTGTCATCCATCTCAAGCTTACTGCGTTCATGCCTTTCAACTTCTACTGGCCCAATTTGCACAGTGCATATGGCAATCAAACAAGTGAGTTCACTGAATTTATTGTTGGAAGCGAATTGCAAATCTTTGCTTCAATTCTTCCACATTTATTCCAGAACAACCAAACTTAGTCTTTGTTGCACGGTCTGATCGGCGCAAAACTACAATTGTACATGCAGTACCAATCTTAGCACCTCATCTTACCTGATTGAAACCTATCTTCTGTGTCCCACGAATGTGATTACTTTTTGTCATCGCCTTATTTTTGTCTCAACCTTACACTACTTAGTGCATGTTGCGTAGAATAGAACCATACTGATTGCATATCTAGTAGTTGGTCGTCAATGCAGGCGAAGAGGCGCGTGATCTGAAGTCTTGTTTGAGGCTCTGAGAGACAGCCAGCTCATGAGCTAGGGACTCCTAGGTGGCAATAAGAGGCTGCTTATTTTCGGAGATATGCACAGAAATCTTCCAATGGGAGCAAATAAAACAACTACTCTATGCTCATACCAACTTGGCCACACAGAACAAATGAGATTTTAATCACTACGAGGATAGAGACTTCCTCCATTTAGCACTTTACACTACACATCTGCTCGATGGCCTTAAGTTATACATGACCCAAAGTGTTACGAGGGTATAAAGCCTCTCTTTCTGTCTAAACTATACAACTGCTTATCTGTTGTTGTTCAACAAAATTCTGCGTGACCACAACCAAAAATAGGGAAGGAACAGTGTATGGGCAAAACTGTAGGATGACGTTTCCTAAAAACCACTTCTCATCGCATGTCTTTGCTTTTAAGATGCTAATTCAGCGTTTAGCGCATCTACATTCTTGATAATTTCCGATGTTGCTTTGAATTTTTCAATCGTGAATGAAAATAGTACACTGCGTTTTTCTCACCCAAAATAGCGCAGAGATATTCTGGTCGTGCTGCTTTAAAATAGCTTATTTACTGAAATCAATATTAACGAAGAGGAGGTGCTAACGTCAGTTTCCAAGTTGTTTGCCAGTTCATGTAGCCGTGTTTGCTGAAAGGACTGATTTGCGCACTTAATATGGGAAATGTTAAGGGACCAGATACTGGTTAGAGGATATATATCCTCAGTGTGATTATTCCTTCAGTTAATCGACTGCGGTACTTGTGTTGCAAGCGCGGTTAGTGTTTAAGGTTTACTTGAAGTATGAGCATAAAACGTTTTTCTAAATGGAGGCTTTAGATGTTGAACTTTGCAGTGATATGGCAACAAGTCGCTCAGACGCTATTGGAAAGTGGATAAAATCAACGCTAGTCGATTACGTAGCAATAAATTGGCAAGACAATGAAAAGCGCTTGATCCAGAAAATATGGCTCAGCCTCAACCATGATTGTAAGAGGTGTATATTTCTATGAAATCTAGTAAAAATTACAGGTGAATATGTGCTCAAATGAATTTGCGAGAAAGGTGTGAAGCCCAGGGGATTTTGGCTCATCACCACCTATGCAGTAAGATTTTGGCATTTGTACAAGTCTGGCTTCAATAAAGTGCCTCCTTGAGCCCTTCATACGAAACGTTGTCACCAAATACAATGATCTGAGTTTAATCTGTCTAAAGCCGAAATTTATCTTATCTCCCAAACCCATGTTGCACGGATTTGAGTGTATTGTCAAGTAGGAGGAAGGAACGCTAATGTGCATGCGACCAAATGTATGTGTTTAACCAAACAGCTAATAAAAACTGCCTTACTAATAATGGTTGGAAAAGGAAAGCGTTTGACTAATTTATAGAGGGCTGAATTTAATGAAGGAGACCTGCCTTTATGCTGGGCTATGTAATGATGTACACTGATGTTGACTAAATTTGAATAAGAGCAAGTGAAAACGGCCTTTACTTAACTTCAAGCTAAGCGGAAGATTATTTCAACTTTAATGCCTAGCATTAAATTGAGAAATAATATTTGCTATTATAGCCAAAAATAGGTTTTAAAATGCTTGGTGCGACCTAGCTTCGTAAATTGCCGGCTAAGCCTTAGTCCCACACCCTCAATGATGGTTTCAATTTTACTATCAGATGTCATCAAAATTAAGGATACAAGTTACTCAATTTCTCCCATTTGCAAGTGCACTTACACAAAAACGGTTCCCACAGCTCGCTGTCGAACTGCACAACAGGCATTTGCACCAGCCCTTCAGTCATTTACGTCGCTAATTTGCCGATGGTAGTATTCATTGGAGCCATGCACCTCAGTGCACTATCACCGCGACATGCATGCCTAACTGTCGAGACAACCCTCTTAAATGAATTCGCTAATCGGATGGAAAATAAATTCATTACGCGAAATGCATCTCGTTTTATCCGAACTGGCGCTGAGTTGTAGCCTCATATCCCCACCAAACCTATTTGTACTACGGGCACATCGGAGCACATGAATTTATGCAATGGCTATAACAGAAGTACACTTTTTTATGCAGCCTACATTTAAACGAAACTAAGTTAAAGAACAGTTGATATGGCCTAAATCTTTGAAAATATACCTGATCCTCGTACATTGTAGCTGATGTTTCGCTCTGCTCTGCATGTTCCGAGGTATAAGTGTCAATTAGTCCACAAATACGATTGATCAGGGAGTTGGAAGAATGGGGTTTGGAGTGGTTTAGATAAGTTTAAGCAAGCGCTTTGTACTAAAACTTTCTAAGAGCTTCGGAACAATTATCTTAGCTACCTACTTGCTTCTTTTGCTCAGTTGACTTATTGATTCATTAATCACGGATGGAATCTTCAACTTCAGCTAGGCTTCAGGTTGGTGGAGTTTGTTCGAACACCTTTAAACATTACTCTTTGAATTATTCGTGCATTTTGAAATTGCTTTGCTTGAGACCACTCGTCTGGCTGACCCATTTGCGACTAAAGCTCAAAACATCCGCATAAATGTACTCTTCGTTGGCAAAGCACATGTTTAGAGAGTGGAACTATTGGTGTTTTTTGGAGTCTAGGAGGAATAAATGTTTTAGATTTGAGCACTCGCCGCAGATGCAGTCAAGCCTTCAAAAACTTGAGTTGTGAGATTTTACCAAGGAAGAATCTTCGGGAGTGAAACAGGGACCAGTGTGTAGGATGTTACAGACTTCAATGCTGTATTGGTGCACTGGTTGAACGTGATGTGGAGCAATGATTCGCGCATCAACTTAAAGGGCGACATTAGCATTGGCGTCATGATGAGAACGGTTACCATGCCTATTTTCATCTGAGCAACGCAAGAAGGTGGGTTAGCGTACATAAGCCTGAGCTTAGCAAGTAAGACAGAGAGAACGAATTCACTCGTAGGCACTTTGAACCAAATGAGTGTGCACACATTGATTTAATGGACTTTGTCCCCTTGCATTATACGCAGCTTGCATTTCTCTCCGACTTTACAATCAAAGTAAAATTCCTATTTGGTGCAAATGAAGCGGCTTAATCTAGCGCTATCATCATCCTGCATTCTTAAAATCATGGTCTTTTGATGGGAATGAAAATAATTTAGGCTAATTTTCAAAGGAAGCATGTTCGTTTGTGACTCACGGGGATGGGATCAAAATCGGTGGAAGAGAGAGGGATTAAAGGAAGGGCGGGTGAGGAGAAATGGATGGGAAGGCAAACCGCAGGTAAATGCGTGAAGACCAGCACTGCAAGCCATGGATATTTAGATTTTATCAATTGATACTACATCGTCACTTCTGTCCCGCACCACCTTTCTGATGCCTCTGATTCTTCCATTGCATCCTCATCGGCGCCATCATCGACATCACTGGAGTATCTGGTGGCATCTCCTAGAGCAGCTGTACACAAGTGCTTGAGATTGAGGCTTTTTCTTATGTTGAATATAGATGCTCAATTGAACCAACCCTTAAAGTTCCGTGCATGGATTCATTTGCTTCCACTACAACCTGTTTGTCCAGTAAGCGTCTCCCATTCCTAATGTAGGAGAATCACTTCTACTTATTCGCGAATTCAGTAGACCCAGCCAAAATTCTAGGCTCATGGGAAGCACTTTATCATGACCTTTGACCACCTAATATTTTCGAGATCTCATTCGGTTCATTAGTGTTGTTGCATTCCCAAGGCCAGCAAACGCTACCGATTATGAGTAATATACGCGTCGGTGACTTAAAGCAGTTAAAAAGAAACTAGAGCCTATACGGAGGTGATTGTAAGCTTAAACCTATTTAAGTCCAGCTTTTTAACCCCAATTATTCAAAATACATGGACTCCCTCAGCCGCATATATGCAACGTGTTACTCGTCCAGTTATAGCAACGGTTATCGCACCAGATTTTGTGTGGCAACCACATTTGTCACCGGAAACAAACTGACTAGTTCTTGAACAATTATCTTTGTCTGAGGTTATTTGGATTTGTCCATATCTTCCAAGTGGCAGCACTGATAGCTATTAAATATGTACAGCATACGAGGGTGTCATGAGCATTAATAGGATGTTAAGAATGCAGTATTATGCCGTCTATGGTTGCACTATGCCTATGAAGTAAATGATTTGCCTCTTCCACGATGCGACTGATCACTGGCGTCAGGCAGTCTGCTGCAGTAGGTGGTTGTGCACTCCAAACTCGAGCGGAAGGCGACACTAACCATTTTATTATGATCAAGTGCCGCAAATGCAATCTAGAACCATAATGGCATATTTGATACCGTAGGATCAGTCCAGTAGTTTTGCAAGACGCTATGAAGACTGACCGATATAAACTTGAGTTAGACTAATCCTCCTGTTTATTACGCAAGTCATTGACATTTAGATCAGAGCAAGAGCTGATTTGCCTAATGCGCTTCAGTTACTAGTAAATTGATGCGCAATCTCTACGCACTTCTGAGTGCATGCATCACAATAGCTGCGTATCGGCGGTCCGCGCAAGTGCGATGCATCACAAGCAATAAAGCATTTAACCGGAATTTAAGACTCAAAAGGCTCGTCGTGCACAGAGGTGAATTCCATGTACAAAAGTACCTTTAGCCAACAGCAGATTAGTCAATTCAGACGAGCGTTGTCCTCTCAACAATGTGACACTCAAGTTTCAGAAGAACGGTGTATTCTTGTGTCGGTAAGACTAGTGCCCTTTTATCAACCACTTCGATGCAATATCCGCGATTGTACGTTGCGCTCAGTAACAGAGTATAAAAATGTAGAAGTCCGTTCATAATTTGCGGTTGTGAAAACTCATTTGGCTTGTGAATTCGACTAATAATCGTGAAGTTGATGTCCAAGATAAAATCAGTGTCATTATGTGTCTACGTATGTCTAGCTTTTATGCTCATCATGGAATGTACTCGTTGTTGTACCAAATTAACTTAATGAACACTATATATTTGCAAACAAACAATATAAGCAAGAATCATCTCAATGGGGAACAAATGAGGTAATGCCATCCACAATGTTGGGAACAACAATTACCTTAACCCTACCAACATGAGATCTGGTGTTCTCAAGAAATACACCACAGGAATCGGTTCCTTCGTTTCCTCAAGCTTCTTCATAAGCTCAAAATCTCCAAAAACAGGAATTTGTAAGACTTTCCTGAGTAAGCATCTTTTAAATGGTTTAGGGACCAGTGGATATGATGTCGCGGACTTCAGTGCTGCATTGGTATACCGATTGTACGTGGCGGGGAGTAACGGTTCGCACATCAACTTGGAGGACGACTTTGCATTGGCGTTGTGTGGGGAACGGTTACTAGGCGTGCATTATCGGAGCAGCACAAGAAGTTAACACACATAAGCCTGGGCTTAGCAAGTAAGAGAGAGGGAATTAATCTACTGGTGGGCATTCTGAACCGGATAAGTGTATATGCATGAGTGTGACGAATTTTCCTCGTAGCATCATATGCAGCTTTCGGTTTAGTTTGATCTTAGTAATAAATGAGGCGATGAAAACCAGGGTTTGAGTAGAAAAAAACCGTATATAGGGTTTTATAAATATCCAAATGGGAATCGCGCAAGTATGGGGCACGTACTTCAGTTTGAGCTTTCTTAGCCGAGCACTACGTTAGCGTCATGAGACTCGGCTTGTACTGCGTGTGTGGTAACTGCTACCAAGTTTTCGTAATGTTCAGCAGCTTCACCACTTTGTTTTATTCCTCATCGGAATGCCTTTTGGTGTACTTGTAGTCTTGCACTCTATCACCTCATAATCAATTTAACTTACTTTCCCTTTCAAAATATTGCAGAGTCATTAAAGGAAGTGGTCAGCTTGCTTGGAGTTGATGCCTTGAGAACACAATCATACACTTCATAAGCGATAGAAAGACCTGTTTCTAGCCTACAATAGTTCACCGACGATAGCACATTTTGCTTAAGGCAAACACAAGCAGCAATAATTAACTTCGTTAAGAAATACATTAAGTACCTGCAACTTAAGATGCGCTAACGATCGAACGGAAACATGATTTGCCAATTCATCGGCAATATCATTGATGTTTGAATGTGATAGGTCAGGTGGTCATTTATCGAGAGTTGTGCGAAATAAAGGCGCTTCGCGTATTCCCTTCACCTTCCTGCAGTTTGCCTCCCCGTTGCAATCATAAAGGCTCCTGCACGTTATCCTGTTTTCCCATCCCAATCGAGAGATGGTGTATTAACACAAGTGGTGCATGATTATAATAGCTGCACGTTGTTAAAATGCAAACTTAGGAGACAATCAGAATTTGCAGGAAGCAGTCATTTGCCAAGTTAAAAGGCGAATCCTACTTTTGAAAGCAAGGGAAGTAGGCTAGTATAGTTACAATCGTTCAAATTCATGGTACGTTTCATGTTCATCGCAATAAGCTGACAGGCTATAATGCTTGGAAATCAACAAGCGAAAGGTGAAGCAAACCGCACACTAGCAGTAAAGCTGATGGAAGGATCTCGAATATATAAATAATCAGACGCATCCACATGGTTAGGTAAACTCACAAAGTTATGGATACCGGGTGCCCTCCCTATTGACTTTGAATGATGGTAGTGGCCTCGATATGAGTTAAGTGCCAAATAAGTAACAGTGGTGGTCGAGGACGCGGCATTCAGTGTTTAGCATCTATGCAAATGTCTCTCACACGCCTCACCCTAGCAATGCGCCCCGATACTGCAAAATTTTCGGTACAGTTAAATGTTGGTTAGGCAAGGGCATTAGAAGATAACTGTAACCTTATGCAGTGTATTTAATAATCGACTAATATATATGCTTGAAATGGTTAGCTCTGACTTCAAATACGGGTAAATTAGAGCACCGAATTACATTGTAAAATTTATGTTACCTTCGGTACTGCTCTTTGGTGAAAATGGGACACACAAAGTTTGCAACATAGAATTGCAAGGTACGCTAATGGTAACGGCATTTACATGGGAACATTTCAAACCTTGCTACTTTTATCCTCACTCCTCTTGCATTTTGACGATTGCCCACTTACACGAGCAGCACAGCAGAATAAAGATCGACATAGCTCAGCATATATCCGTACGAGAAGAGTAAGGGTAGGCCATTGAAAAGCTCCGAAACGCAGGCAAATGAATGCATCTGCACCAGATGTATCGTTAAAAGTAGAATAGGTTTGCACTTTTTATGTGATAAAATTCAATACAATGGCATGTCACACTTACTAATCAAATCCCAATCAATTTTGTACGGTCAGAGCCAACTCTTATCAGTGCTTATATGACCTTTTCTGCTGCACAATTACAGCCTCAAAGCAGTAAATGCTCTTTCTCTACTAGGTCATCAGGTGCACTGAGATGGCTGAGTCAGTGATGGACTTCCCAAAAACTTCCAGATTTCGTTAACGCAATGGCGTATTATCACCTGCTGCTCAAACAATACATGTCGCATGTCTGCAAAGTGGAAAAGACCAAGGCGCAAATGTAAGCAGTCAGTGTGGAATAGGCGTGACAGAGGAAAAATACCTGCAGGGATGACATGGTCTCATATGTTCTTGCATCGCCTCCCATGTCGGATATTCGGTGTAGCATGCAGTGCAGTAAAGGCGACTATATGATTTCCCACTCGCTTAAATAGAGTGCACCACAACAGAACGTAAATTTAGGAGGAATTCCTAAGGAATATTAGGACTATGACAATGGATCGGAGGAGATCAAAGCTAGTCAGAAGACGGGTGAAAACTCACAGATGTGCGTTCCAAAGAGGTGATGGCGAATTAGAACAAATTTCTCAAATTATTCAAAACAGACAGCACGCACCGTAGTTCTAGGCTATTTTTGAGAGATTTCGTAATATTTTTCACATTTTGAGGTCGCAAGTGCAATTCACTAGTTCTGCGAGGCGTTATATAAACGGGACAATACGCAGACAGGATCACTGAAAAGAATCCACGTGTGGTGCGATCTCACGAAATTGCATTAGTAGAGAAACTTCAGCTCAAGGACAGTCGACAACGATTTAGTATAAAGCCTATTGTATAAACTGAGCGCAGGTGCAATTTTTCAGCCATCTGCTAATCGCGGGCTGTTCACTGATCCTTTTTCTCATTTAAATTAGGATCCACCCATTTTTAAATCCATCGTTGCTCTGAAACGAGTGTGACAGAGGTATTGCAATAACTAAAGTGATTGACTTTTGCACGGCGACGTTTTGTAAGAGTTGATGAAGGTAATGGTTGCACATAATTTTCGTGTTCCCCTACCAGATTGTTCGCAAAATCCCTAAATACTTCCCATTTTTTTAAACTACACTCCGTGGCACGGACGTTAACTAATAGACTAACACTATTCCACGGATGCATAATGAAATTGCCGTCAGGATGTTTGCTTATAATGGTTTAAAAGTCCAAATTTTATTGCAAGCAGTTTGCACGGACTTGGTACTGCCAACGACCGGGTGACTTCCAGTGTATAAATCAGCTGTTACACACCAAGTTGTAATTTATGAGGTTGTGCTATCATAACCATCTACTTAAGATGTGGACAATCGCTCATCATTCTATAATATTTTTACCGACGTTTATATCTCTAGTCAGGTATAATCGCTTGGTGCGATTCCTATTTCTCACATTTTGTGTAATTTGGACCATAACGAATATCTTTTCCATTTCAATTAAAAGTGAGTATTTTTTCAGATAGTATAATTTCAATAGAACTCTCAGCAACACAGAATGTAACAAGTTCCAAAGGAGTCCAGGAGAAGTATTTTGTGGAGGAAAAATGCACAACTGCAACTTTGGAGACCCATAGTGGTAATCCTCATTGGCAGTCTTCATTAAAGGAACTAATATGAATTATGTATTGCTAGGTATGAATGAAGGAGCGGTAGATGGTTCCAACAGTATCAGTGTAGGTGAGACCACACTCTCTTCTCGCTCGTCTTTTGGACTTATTCGTTCGCTTTCGATTTTTGTTCAATTTTATACGTAGCCAGATTATAGGACATATGCTCGCCTTTTCACGCCAATACTTTGTTTCCCTTAATAAATGAAACTTGTACTTGGGCACCGTTGCTGACTGCGCAAAGCTAAATTCTGCGTTTAAGACAAATTGTGCATTTTACTGGCCTCCTCTTTTAGACTCCATCATTAATTGCTAGCCTCGTTAAATCATCTATCTGAATTTCGCCTGGAATTTTAATCATTCAAGTTTCGACGGACGATAATAGATGTTCAGTGACTGTCTTCTCTTTGACCATGTTTGTTACAGCATGTTTAGTAATGGAGCGTTTGCGACAAGCAAGATGTGAGCGGATTAGCTCCGGGCGGCACTCATCCTCCAAATCGCTTCATTGCACAAGTGCATTTTAATGCCGTTCGCATTTGAAATCCTAATGCTAAATTATAACTTATATCTGTTTGTCCAAACTTGTCCCAATTTCCAAGCAACCCTCATTTTACACTTCATTACTTTTAAGCATCCCTACATTTGTTATTCTGTGAAATAGAGTATTTTACTGTCTCCTCAATTTCTTAAACATTCCACAAGATGGCTTCTGCCCTTTGCTAAGATGTTTGCACGAGTAAATGGGTAACCCAGGGTAAAGTTAACTTCGATTTTCCCATTTTCAGAAGGCGGACGTTCAATCTTGAGAGGCGCTATAAAAATCTTGCGTTTCAATAAGCATATACGTGTCCATTTCATCATGACGTTAGACAACTAACCACCCACCGAAATAGGTAGTCTTCGATTAGTCTCATCATTAAGGATCGTATCAATTCCGAGTACTAAATAACGACTAAAGTGGGACGCGATTAGCATGAAAGAAGCTAAAATATGCTTAGGGTAGATGAGATCGTTCCTCACTTTTAAAGGGACTAATAGAAAGGGAATGAAGTTTTTATCTTAACAAAGCCTTCCAAGGCACTGGAGGGCTCTAAGTTCTAATTTGTTTCTTCGCGGACTGCACTTTAGTAGACTGTTGACATGATAAAAATCATTTTAGCCGATTCGCAGATGAGATGGAAAATGTTTCGCAATATCAACGCTGCTAGGTGCTTTCAGACAACTGTTGTGGTTAAAATCCGCTGCAGCACATTTTTCTGATGTCATATTCTCAGTAAGCGCTCACGTCTCTGGAAGTTCGGTCTGCATTAATAACACCATCAAATTGCTTAAGGTGAGCGGTATTGGCTTTTAAATTAAAAGAGTTCTGATTAAAGAGAATGCGCGTGTCCACTACGAGATTAACGGTTTACGTGGGAGGCTCCACTCTTTACGCCTACTTATCATCTACTTCCTTTAGTCTACTATTTAGATTTAGTTTCGCGCTTGCTGTGTAATTTGCACGTTGGTAGAGGCCATTTCTGTGTTGATGAAAGGTGGGTTTTGCCCTTTTCACACTTCTAGCCTCAACGACCTATAGGGTACCAATTCTGGCAGATGATGATGTAGGAGAAGAGGCCTCGACAAAAGAACTGATGTGAGGTTCATGTCATCGCAGAAGCTTCTTAATTTTTTCGCACCTAGAAGTCGCTCATTGAGGACACTGAGGTCAAAAGAAATCGGAAGAGCCAACGCTGCCGCCTTTGACTCCGACACGAGCTATGGAACAGCCAAAATTGCTGATGAATGCAGATGAGAAAGAAGGGGTGTGAATGAGGCGAGGGACAGCGCCCCTCGACAAAGAGTAGGTGAAGGAAAAAGAGACCGGAAGAAGCTATTCAAATGGGGACAAAAATGGGAGAACAAGGAAAGGGTGAGGAAGGGAGGGAAAATGCACGGAGTGGATGATGGTGTCCTTGTTGACGGATGCGAGAGATGGCAACAGAAATTACGGTACAGAAATTACGCCGTCAAGTTAGGGATACCTCCAGGGGTTGAATGGAGGTGGAGTTGGTTGCCTTTCTGGCTACTGTACAGCACCTCAATGCTCGGGTTATTAGGGACATATTAGTTGTCATTTTGCGGTAGTAGTAGAATTTGCTGGGCCTGAGGAGGACAACTGCTTTCTCCGCACTAACGCGCCACGAAAAATCGCAAATCATGAGGCTAAGTGTAAAGCTACCGTTTGTTCCGACAGACTGTAGTGACTAAATTTGATATACTTTGACCAGACTTCATTAAACAAGGCCGTGTATCCACTTAGTCTCTAGTAGAACGTTGTGCACCTGGATCAAAAGCGATTTTTTCAATTGGCGCCCGAATATAAATGTTACATGTAGCGAACTCTAATGCACGCAAAATGCGAGGTATACAAAACTGATATCAGGTACTTTTAGCACAGCTGCATAAATTTTAGATGTTGTGAGCTTGGTTTAACCACAGTGGTAACGACCTCACATATTTGCAACGATATATATGTTCTTAATGAGTTACGGAGCTAAAATAGAAGTGTTATGGCAAAAGTGCCCTTGTTTGTAGGTCGCATTTCCAGTAATGATTAGAGCACAGGTTATCTTTTTTTGACTATATTGTGACCATTCACTTCAGAAAGCACTATCACTGCTATTTAGAGAGGGAAGAAAATTCAAACCATTGCAATCAAGAAACCAAAACCGTGTTCACAATGATCCCTTCGATTAATTTGTTCTTGCCTAACGGATCTGTGAGGATAGTGTTTCACATGTATTTCTCCATGCTGCACCAATATTACTCGTGAGTTGCCTAATATTTATATCTAATTTTTATCCGACCCCTAAGGAATTAGCGTGAGCATCGAAAGTTCATGTAGTCAACGACTCCATACCAAAACAGTAGGCAGACTTATAGCAAAGCAATTTGAGATAGTATACGGCTGGTGACGCCTACGTTGCCGATGGCTTCTCTACGAAGCAGGAGACTGGGATGGACGGTAATTTCATTTCTTCTATTGTAGGTCCTTGAGCTTGCCAAGGTACATGACCCAGCATTGGCACCCATGGTTGATGCCCTTTAAGATCGGATTTGTTTTCGCTATCACTAATGTAGCACCCAAGACTTCCCTGAAGGTGAAGAAAAGCATAATACTCAAGCAGAATGCGCATTTTCCATTGAGTAGGGCTTGATAACATTGGCAGGGCCTTGAGATCAGTTCATTTGACAAAGTACAATGGATTGAATGCAAAGTAGCTCTTTTTAAGAGTCACTATTTGCAAGTGGATCGATTGCTGTGAGCTTTGGCTTTAGTTTTTGGGCTTAAACTCGCCATTTTCTTGCACTCAAGCCTTATCGGGGTTTCCATCCAGGTTATTGGTAAATGAAAACTTCAGGCTAAATGCCATTGTTAGTAGACGCATTGAGTGTTTTCAAGAAGTTTAGTCGATACGTTTTAAGTCAGTACAGCGACATCAATCCATAAATTCGTAGCAATCACAGGATAACAATATGTTACAAGACGGATTTTTATAATAAGTGCATTGCTTACATCAATCGCTCTCTCCTCCAGGGCGACATCCGCCAAAACAGCTTAGTGACACGTAGTAGATGCGTTGCTTTCCCGCAAGCATTGCATTTAAGTTTTCCACGCAATTAACGTGTTCTGATTGCATGCTATAAGTTAACATCGATAAACCTATTTACGATCAGGAATACCCTCATTAACTTTTGCATTTAAAATTGCGTAGCATAAAAATGGAACTTTCTGCGTTATAATACAAGGTCAGAGACTAAAGGTCAGCGTATGGAAAGCACTGAAAACCTTCGTCAAAGTGACGAATGGGAGGGAGAGGGTTAAATCAGCCTCCATGTTCTAAGAACATATCGAATGTTTTTATTGGACAACTGTGGTCTTGGGACGGAAAAGCGAATCGTTCGAGTAAGTCCAGCCGCTCAATAGGCCCTCTGAAATGTGGTGTGTGCTATACTTTAAAAGCGGTCAGAAGTGCTGCCCAGAGAGTTACTCAAAGCACCATCTGCAAACGTACGCACCCAAATTAGTAAAATAAACAAACACAGTCAATTTTGCCAAGCTTTAAAAATAGGCTCTGAAGTACTTTTGTATAAGAATTTGAATGATGGAGCGTGTTTAAAATAAATTGCCATATTGATGCAAGCTATGTAGTAACTGCAAAGTGTGAGTTAATTTAAGGTTCGCAACTCTAGCATGTAAGAAAAAATGGGAAAAATACAGTAGTAATAATGCTGACAGCAATTGAATAAAAACTTGGCTACTGCTTAGTTTTGTAACTATCTACTCAAAATACATGAAAATTTCGCGTCACACAAACGTCATTATAATGCAGTTCTAGGATAGAACACTAAGTTTGAATAAAAAATGTTTTAAAGCTACAAAGCAGTTAAGACCATAGGAATGGATTAGCTCGAACAATTTGCTTACCTCTACCAAAACGGTGGTTTCTTAATGCAACCAATCAATATGTTTTCAGAGCATGGCTAAGTAACATAATTGTGGAGGCTGATCGAACCCTCTTTCCTCTATTCGCCAATCAGTTTGGCAAATAGTTGAAGTAAACGGTAGGTCAGAGAGAGCACTGTGATAAAAGTCTACTTAATTGGTTGCATCAAGCTTTTACAGAACTTTACATGCTTTTAGTCAGATTTGACCTACTATAGGCAAAATGCATGCCTTACGCAGTAGTGTGTCACTTCTACTTAAAGTTCGTTACGGTCAAGAGAGGGGACATAGAATTAAACGGATTTTTTTGTTTGAACCTGCCTAATGCTTATAAAGCTTGCGAAGCATTGGTGACTTATTTAACATTCTCATTCAAACCTTTTAAACCACCTACCTTAGGTATTTATTTAATTGATTGCAAAATAACAATAATTTAACAGTTGGAGCCGGTAGTAGATCACCTTTGCCTTATAAGAAATCAAGCCTAAGCTGCATGTGTATAATTCGGCATAAGAAGCAAAATATAATAAAATGCACGCGCATGTTTATTGCTTAACACTGACCTAGCTAAGACGCTAAAGTTTGTATAAGACATCTGCAGTCCAAGTGGATTATTAAAGCGGATGCAGGCAGGGCCGTAAGTGCAAGCATATCTGATGATACTTGAAAATGATTAAATACTCGGTTTACGAGTGCATATATCCTCATAGTTCTTGACGGATTTTTCGCCATCTAGCATATCGCCACGCTGGAATAAATATGCACAAGTTATTTTCAAAAAACCAACAAATTTTGTTTGGAATATAATAAAAAAGTTGGCTTAGTTTCACTGTTTTGAATAACAGCTCTATAAGGGCATAGAAGTATTATATCGTCTATCAGAAGATTAGGCTTTTCATCGGTAATCATCAATGTAACAGAAAATAAGTGCATTTTCTGAACATGAAAGTAGACAACAGAAGTCCGTTACCTAAGTAATGAAGATCAAAGCGTGATGTCAGCGGGGTGCCAGCGCTAAAGACTAAGCTAGTGGAGTAACATTAGAAAATAATTGATTTCAAGAACAGCGGGGATAGCTAGTCCTGCAAAAGGCACGAATAGAGCATGCGTAATCAAACAAATATTCCAGGGGTTCCAGATTATTGTTCTTTTTTGTGCTATTTTGTCATTAATATCACTTGATTATCAGCTTTGATGCTGTGGAAAATATCCATTTAGATAACACTTTTAATATGCTGTTGAGGTGAAAATATGGGCGTTTAAAAAGGTGATCTCAGCTTAACACAAAAGATGCAAATCGAGCTTGTCGAATCAATGAACCGAATTCCACTTTAATACACTGATGGCGTGGCTCCGCATGGTACCTGTTGAGTAGAACAGGAGTAAGTGTGGTAGTGGGAAGCACCAGTCAAACGTAAGCCGACGCTTGACCGTAAAAACAATTTACTTAAAGATATAGGAATCATACTAAAAGAGGTCTCGGCTCATTTTTCGTGGAAATAAGAAGAAAATAACATGCAATTACTGAAACAACAACCAAAAATTAAGATGGCACGATAACTTTTGCTCAAGTGCAATCCGATCGATGAGGAATTTTGCTTGATTTCACACTAGCAAAATCAATAATCAAAGGAAGTCACCCATATATGTCATGACACAAAAATGGATTTTAATGACTACAAAGTAAATTTGATGGTGCACAAACAGGCTTCTCAATTATCATACACCGCCGTTACTTACGACTGGTTCTTGCTTGCATCGCTCCATTGAATGGAGAACATGGATAATTGCAACGGTCCACAGTAGGGCACGAATTCTGATTAAATGAAAGCTTAGCTTCTATTTTTATTTCATTTTACTTCCACCTTTTGTTTTGGTAAGAATTACGAGGTCAACCGGTTCAAATGAGGCTGACCCTTTGCACAAGCTCGCGCACGTCCTGCAGAACTCACGCCATCTGCGTTACAATGGGTCATTGTCGTTATTTCAACCCCCTTTTCCTACCTAAATGTTGTCTTTCCTGTAATAACACAGACCCCACAGATTCTTAGCTTTTATGCACCAAAAACTATTTTACTCCCAGCACCATGTAAATTTGATGAGCTTTGTCCCATTAAAATCCGATGAACCCATGATAAATAATCAGTTGTACGGGGTGAAAAAGGAAATCAAAGGTATGCAAAGCACTAAAAGTACATCTCATTTATGGTCTAGCTTATTACGTATAAAATTGATAGAGAACATATCGTGTAGGTGCAACTTGCAATAGCATTTGCGATCTAACTTAAAGCAAAGAGTTGTGCTAAAACAGAATCCGTTTCAGCTATTAGTGCTTAAGGCCTACATTTTCGTATGCCAGTTGTGATCATGTGGATCGTGATATCATTTATGTTTCAACACTTGCACTATGGACAGCTCATTTCTAGCGGCGATTAGCTGTTTTCCATTCCTCAGTTGGTTTCGCTTGTGCTGTAATTTGTTGATTACGGAGGACCTCTGTGACTTCTAAGTTCTTTGATCAAATGAGGAAAAAGACCATTTTTATCTGTGTGCTCACAGTAAGTAGGTAAACGTATCAAATTCTTTAGCCTGGAGGTTACTTAACAAATATATCTTTTCATGACATTCTTAACCTAATAAATGGGACATTCATCACATCTTAACGCCGTCCGCGCAACGGCTAGTAATGCGAATTCACAGCGAAGTGAAAAAATTCCCAATCATCTGATGGATTCTTTTCCCACTTACAATGCTATCGTATTATCATTCGACCTTTAACAAAAACACTGTGTTTAATTAAATGTTCTGCAATAGTAGAATCAGTTGCTGCATTTTAAATCATAATTTGTCTGCTTAACTTGAAGAGGGTAGCAGTACTTGGTTGCACAATCAGTCGTGATTTAGACCATGCACTTGTCCTACGCAGAGCTTGCTAGCAGAAGTTATCAACATGTCGGTTATTACTTAAGCAAGTCGAAAGAATCGCTTAGTTGCTTGCTATCATGGCTTACTAGAGCATCTTCAAAGCGGCGATAGGTGCTGAAAATGCCAATGTAATCCTAAAAACATCATTAAGCAGCTTAAAAATCCACTAATTTCTTTGCTCTGGCCAATGAGAAAATTCTAAAATGTACCTTTTGAAATTGCCTTTACGTTGAAGAAGACAGTTGAAAAGAATCAAGCATATTAATGTCGGTAAGGACTTTTCATGGCTTTCAAGGTCAGAATTAAGCTCAGTTAACGAAACTCGTTTCATCTAAGCTCACTCAATCACATAATAAATCGCCTACCATATCGGTGACCCATGCCGAGTGTCAGACCATATTTGAGAACTTACCAAAAATTTCTAGTCATTTGTTTTTAAAGTCAGTTCTCAATGCTGACATCTTTTCGTTTTTAACTTTACCATGCTTTTATTTCTGCAATCACCTAATCTTTGCATAATTAAGAAGAACCGAAAGACCCAAATAACCACCTGTCAACTATGGTTTGTCGCGTACCTTTATAGATCCACCATGACTCTCAACATATTATGGTGACAAGTATTTTAGAACAACATATGCTACGCAAGCGTAATTCCGTGGGCTAAAAGAACTCGGACGATGTATACAGTCTCCTTGGCCTGGAATTACTACAGGTGGGACCGGACATGGCTTCACATCGCTATTAGGAGTGATTGCACTCCTCAAATTACCTACTCAGATACCCCTGGAATGAGAAGCATAGGATATAAAGAGGTAGTTTGGGGGACTTGCGGCACCATAGAAACTAATTATCCTTGTGCCAAACAAGCATTATTCTATATGTCATTCTTGCTGTGCTTATTTTGTCATGTAACTGCCACATCACGTGTCCCACACACACTTCATGAATGGTTTGCAATACGTATATCGAAGTCAGCAGATATGTTAACTGTTTAGACGCTTGGCGACTAGAGAGAACGCCGTCAATGTAATGTATGAAATGATGACAGAAAAGTTGAAGTTATTATAATGAAATTAAATTAGTGATAATAACAAAGGCAACCCGACTTAAACAAATATTCAGATGCTTAAGCTCATTAATTTTATGAATTTATGCATACGTTTGTTATTTTAAAAAAGTTAATTATTCATGCATCATTCATCATTGCATCATTATTGTCGTCGCTGCAGATGCGCATTATTCTCAATGATATTTGTACATGTGTTATTCAGTGACCAGTTACCTTATTTTGACTTCTTTTTATGTTCTGCTTATGAACAAACCCCAACTTATTTTAAAGCATCAAACACCTTATTATCCATGTACTGGATTCGCAACAAGCTTGTTTAACTGAACTATAGCTCATCTACGATGTCAAACTGATTTTGTTCGTCTCTGCTCATTTTGTTTATGCGTGCACTTTCTGAAAGATGCGAAGTGCAAGGTCGTGTGATGAAGATAATGGCTCCATGGGTGAGATCTTCAACGCATCCCAGCTTTGCTGACCCTGTTTTTTTTGCTTACGTCCATTTATATCTCATTTATCATTTTCTTGATGCCTGCATTTTAATAACTGGTTTACCTTCCAGACCGTGGTGACGACTTCGTTGTGCCTCACATGGACATCGACTGCATATTGAATTCCTTTGCTTACATGCGCGTGCTAGAAGACCCTTTTTTGTATCTTAATAATTGGGACGCTTTGAATCTTAAAATGCAAGTCGCAACTGCAAGGGCCTTCTTTGATGAAGCTCAGGATATCAGGACCCGCTTAAATTCCAGTGGAGTAATCTGTGTGGTGCCTGCTGTACCACTTCAAGTTGGTTCAAGCTCTGAATCTTGCATTTCTGTTGAAGCATCAGCGGAATCCGATTGACAACCTTTGCAGGAATAATACCAGTTAGTCATTTGTATAAATATACGTTTTCGCTTATCGCAAACCGCCCATCTTGATGGCAGTGTATTTTAAGACTTATAAGGTTTTCTGCGACCCTGCTGCGACGAAACACCTCCAGACATGTGCTTAGGATTCAATCCTTCATTTTTATCGTTCTTCTCGTTGAAGCTATCTGTCTTCCTTAATCATAAGCAGAAAATTGTGATAAACCACTACCTCCTAAAAATCGACTCATTGCTCATGGGGGGTGGAATTTGAGTCCTTGCAGTAGCGGACAAGAGCGCTTTGAAGTGTGCAACCATCAAGGTCCATGGAGGTCAAGGTCGACCATAGGTCTTGATTATTTTAACACTTTTTAATGTGCGGTTTACTGGGACGTTATGTTTGGTCATTGAAAATTGCCCAAATTGTCTTCGGACGAAGAACAATAGCCAAAAATGATCTCACGGGCATGGTCTTCCCGTTTCGGATACCATAATACCAAGGTCGGAAGAGCTTTTTGTTTGGACCGATCTTAGCTACACTTCGTAGGGTTAGTTCTGTCTATTTTATAAATCAACACTTGGAAATTGCGCCATTACCACACGAGAACGTAGCGGTATGATAATATGATCCAAAAGAACATTACATTTATCAAATCTGCTTTGCTTTGAACAGGAAGTTGGATGCTACTCTAACGTTGTACGCGCTCATTTATTGTTATTCATTGCCATTTGCTTGAAAGGGAAATCGACCTTAACAGGGTTTATCCATTTTACATGGCGCTGGACCAAAAAATTAATAATGCACCGAGATCGAACATCCGTGAGAGATTACTGTACCAATGCAAGGGCGTCAGTTTGGTAGAGGCGTTAGAACCACGACAATGGCAGATCAATAAGGTAGCATAAATATTGCAACAGTCTACACAGAGGACTCGTGGTAAGGAGCCACACTCGAGGCTTGTGTAAGTGAGTGGACTTCTTTGACAGCAAAACCAAATCAATCACATAAAAACTTCTTAAATTGCACACCTTATACTTAATGCACATTAAAAGACAGAGAGCCGTTTGACAAAGCTATATAGAAGACGTGTTACACCCGGCTGCAATGCAGATTAATTTTGGTTACCAGTTTTGCAGCATTTTGGCTTTGCCTGCACGGCAATCGAGTTTTTGTGCTCTTAGTACATCTAGGCCTTTTAAGGGAGCGTCGAGGCTTTTGAATTTAATAAAATTTACTGTTTCTTCTAGCATCGAATGTATTCATTCCATTCCTTTGTAAGACATGATGCGTTCTTGGAAATGTATGTGATTTGTCAGAACTGTGCAAGCTTTATGTGATCTATTAGCGAGAAATCACACAGTTTAATAAAATATTGCACAAAAATAAGGTGCAACTCCCAACTTTGCAATTTCTTTGTGCTAGTAAGTAAAATTACCTTCATTTCCGATAGATGAGATTATTAAATACATCAAAATAGAATGAATTCTGTAACCAGCACCTGCAATAAAAAGTCGACTCGATGCATGGGGAGCCCAATAACAGTCAACCTGTGCAAGCGTATGCGTTATAGCAACCTGCAGTTTTTCAGTTAGGCCACCGCCTTTGTTCGCTACGAAATCACTGCTTGTCCATGTGTTCGAAGATAATATAAGGCTTCTTTTGGGATTGATACTTAGAAACCATACTGTATTCAACAACCATAAAGCAGTGTTTTGCAGAGCAGCCTTTCAGTCACTCTAAAACCGCATGGCGGTCACACACATCCCATCATTGCCCGGAACTGTTGCAAATTTATCGTGCAACGAATAACTCGGGAATGGTTTGCTCTTGTGTCGCATAGGCCTAAGTAAAATCTTCAATTCCATTTCGGAGGACCAAACCTATGGGTTATGTAGTCGTAGCATCTAAGCTAAAAGCTGCCCCTAAAAATATAATTTATTGGACAACGTGATCAGCTAATATTCAGGGACTATTCAATAGCTGCGAAAGTGTCCTGAACATTTATTCAGTAATTGATATTTTTAGGAGTCGAAGTTTCCAGACAAAGTGTACCTTCGCAGCACGGACCCCATTTAGTATCTAGGCTTGATTTGAAAGCGAGAGTACAGAACTGTGATATTGATCCTGCTCCAGCGTAAATAAGGTGTGAGGACTTGACTTGATTTGTGCCATATGATATTAAATGGCTTTAAGAGCATTATAAATAGGAGACGGTGAAGGCCATGGGTACAGTGGATTGCAATGATGCCTACCCAGCTAAGTCCCGCGTTGTGTGCTAACACATTACTATGGAGATTGACCGTGAGTAATGCATCCATCTCTAACGCAATTGCCCACTTTACAAAAAACAGAATTCAAGCACCAAGAAGTCTACATCTTATATGCCCCATTTTTGGTATAAGACCTGTAATTTTGCAATATGAACTATTTGTGCGTGTACTTGTTAACCGTGTGCGGTTGTAAGTGATACGAATATTAGGTTAATAAAGCAGAAAAGAAAATTAAGGAATTAGAGAGGGGAGTGGTGATAAATATAAATAGAGTGACAGAAGTAGAGGATCCTAGAGCCCACTATTATTAAAGGGTGCTAGTACAGATTAACTGCGTCACAGAGATGTCGAGGTGTAGACAATTGGCACCTGGGGGGTAGAAAATGGATCTCACCTCGCCGTAGTTTCATTCGTGCTGTCAAGTTTGAAAATCGTGGGATCTGATTACATGATTTACTTTGTCAGACGATAAAAAATACAATAAACTAGCGGGAAAATGCAAAATCCATTATAGTTATAAGCAACTTACAGGTGGCATCGAGATAGGTTACTGCATTGGAAACACTGTCGCCCTAGCTTATAACTATGTCTGAAATAAACCTACCTTCCCATGGTAAGGGCAGAAGAAGGGAAGAACCGTCCACAGCAATGCTTTGGCACCGGTGGATGCCGGCAGCTTACAAGTAAATAACTTTGTACGACATTATTTTTAACAGCATCGGTTACTGCATTTAATATGACGTGTTAAATGCGAGATTTTGCCTCGTTTATTTATTAATTAGATGGTTGTAGGGTATCAGATGTCACAGAGCTGGAATGTGTAATCACTAGCGATTTGAGCTACTCACTTGTCCACTGCTGTTCATACTGACAAAAGTAATCAACTAAGGCACCAAAATTCATCTAGTTAGGGAGTATGGGATTGTATTAAGCTCCGATAAGCTTTTGGGATGACAAACCACTTCTCGCTTGATAACGTAACTAAAGGTAACCATTTTTGCACCCTAGTGGTTTTCTGAAGACATAAGAATCCAATATGGTTAGGTGGGTTTCACATTGCTGACATAAATGAGAGATTAGAGCTGTCGCCATGGTCCAGGCTGAAACTTCGTGGTAACGGTAAATTTGCGGGCCACCTAGGTAGTCCGTTACCAAGACTGAATGAACCCAACAATTGACACTACTATCGTCATCACTGTCCTCTTCTACAAAGCACGTAAACCCCTTCTTATTTTGTTTTCCCTTAAAAAACTAACCACCAAACGGAGCAATTAGGGCCTTCGTAATCTAGTGCCTACCGAGGACAATAGTACGCGGTTGTGTCCGCATTGCTCGCTTGTTAATTTCACACAATGCCACAGGATTCTGAGAAAAGCTTATTGAATTTACTAAGTTTTTGTTCCTAAAATGGTTAAAATGCACAAAAACATCCTTATGACAGAACTGCCATTCACAATCTGAGGAACTTTTTTTCTGGGTTTTGCAGCGCCATTAGTTTAATACTCTTTAGTGTATGTGTTATATACCTCGTTATAATGGATTTTAATTCTCTCATTTTAGTAAACCTGCCACAGATTTCGTTTTTTCTACGTGACATTCAGCAAACAAGCAGTCAACATGCGGGTGGCCTCAGATTATGGGTCATGACTTTAGTTGTGCAAGCGTGGCCCGGTCGTCTGCAGTCCAGTCGAATACGGGCTGCCGATATTTATAGCGTCATGTTGCTATCTTCATACAATCAGTTATGCTCTGTGTTGCGATCCTGTTAGTGTGACGTAGCACATTATATAATCTTGTAAAAAATGAGCACCTTCGTGAGACCACTGTCAAGAATATACTTCGAGAGATTGTTTTACTTGTTCAGGAGTGTGTTTCACCACTATGCATGTGAAAGGATGGCAAGGCGATCAAACAGCACTCAACAATCTGGACCTATTTTGAGCTCAAAACTTTTATAATGAACCATTTCTCATGCCTTCTAATGTTCTTCACTGGTGAACAGTACATGTTCTGCAGGAATGGTAGTATGAATAGAAAGTATCCTGAGTGTTGCATCTGTGCGCGTAAAATTTGCGGAAACCATCAAACCTTGAGAATCTATGCATGGTAAGCGTGGCAAGCGTCTACAATGCGCAATTTTACAGCATCTGAAATAAAATAATGATTTCTCTTTGTTAACTCGAGTCAAATTTAACGAATTGGTCAGACAGATTTAAAATTGGCACATAACTAATTGGTTTTCTTGCCAATGAAACAAGTATTGTGCTGCTAAGTGCTAGGTAAGTAGAAAGGTTAGGGCACTACTAGCCCACAGTGATTCGCTATTACTGAAACCCTGATTTCGCATCAACCATGCCAAAGACAGTCCTGTAGGGAGATGTTGGTTAATGCACATCTGTCTGCGCACTCATAGACCTAGTAGTGACTGCGTGATTGGTGCACCACTCGTCACCACACAAGTAGAATTGGACTCCTAATTGTATCGCTACACAGTGGGCAGTAGGCGAGTATATGATTGATTAATTACTACTTTGGATTAATGAGCAGGAAGATGCGGGTCAGGCATTGGATGCGAACTTAGTAAAAACATTAAGAGAGGTAAAAAGTTCATCTCATTAAAATTCTAATTCACTGCCCAGTATGTACTTTGTATTTAATTTTTAAACACCGCCTCCATGCTTAGCAAGGTAGATTACTTTGCCACAATACAATAAAAAACTGCTTACCTCTCAACTTCTAATCATGGTTGACGTTGAAGTTAGGGCAACAGCAGCATTATTACGCGATTTTCGGTCTATGCTCATTTTGTGTCTGGCACAAGTGCACTCTATTCGAGAGTTCATTATTGGTTAGACCCCATCAATAAGCCGTTTATTGTGATAATTTCTTGCGGAAGCACAGGTCTGGTATGTCGTAGTTGAGACCTAATTGTGCAGGGTGGTGGTTTGAAAGGTTACACTACACCATCATGCCAATTGATCTGATCATGAGAGAACGGTTAGCATCTGAAATACCTTTAGAAATCTGCCTTTAAGGAGGTTATGATTCCGTCGCCGAATAAGACTGTGAAATACAATGTGAAATCAGCATAAAGTCTTTATTTGCATGCATGAAACCATAAATGATCTCAAATCTGCGGCTTAACTGAATTTTGAAGGAAATCGAACGAAGCCTTACCTTGCATCGAGGGAACCCGGTGTGGGTCTAAAGCAATATTTAAGTTTAGCGGCCTTATTCAATGCGCATTGCCAGCAAAGAAACGTCAAGTCACAATGACCGTCGTCCTCTTTTTTATTTTGCCTTTCTTCTTATTGCCATGATTATCTATCTTTTTCGTTTAGTGTTGGTCACGTCCACTAGCCAACCATTAGATGAATTTTGCATGCCATTTCTCTATGCATATTATTAGGATGTTGCAAAGACAGGCTTCATACAGCTGACGTTTCTACTTTATACCCTTTGTCCTTCATTTAATGTATTTTTGCACTGTCAAAGGCTTGTAAATGCATCCCTGAATATTTTCATCATTCCGACTTTAAGCGAAATGCGATTGCCCAGATGTGCATAAAACAGAACAAATTTCACAGTCAAAGAGAACTCACCAGGCAAAATTCATATTTAGCTGGCATGTAAAGGAGATGGCAGCTCCATTTTAAGTTGATATGATGATAATTCTCAAATTAACTACCGAGATCAGCAATTTTGCAGTTGTTGCAACTCTTACCCATATGCTACCTTCTAGGGTAGGCATTGAGCGGCTGAGAGTGGTCTGCCTTCTAACTTCCTTACAAGTTGACTTGTTAGTTTATTGTCGCTGACAGATGACGGTGGACGAGATTTTGTTTGCTGTTCGCTCAGCAGTTCACTGCGTAATCCAATCCAACGTTGGGTCTGCATGTCGTCGATTTCGACGGCCGAGGTATGGCCAAGAGGGCCAAAACGGATTTGCATCAGGATAAATGTGCGTGAAGAGTTAATTCGAAGAGGAGCAAATTGTGGTCCTTCCTAATGAAGGTTTTATCTAAAAGATCTTCTCTGCTGAAAAGCACTAAGAAATAGTTGAACAGACAGCTCAAGTTCACGTTTGCTGGCGGCGCAGAATCCTCCATCCACTATCCTTATGGTGCGAATTATAACAACTACATGCTAAATTGACAAAGGACTACGGTCAAAAATAATCCGCAATTAGCAATGCAATGCTGCTTGACTATTTAATAGTGCTGCGTGTATTCGGAATCCTTTATCTTCTGTTAGGCTTAGGAACACGTAGAGGACAGTGATGACCTTGGTCCATGGCCTGAACATGTATAGATGTTGAAATTTGGCCGGCTGAAGTATGGTGGGACCCCCCATCTTCTAAGACCTCAGTGGAGTTAGCATCTCAAGTTGGGAGGTCGGTGGCTTTTCTCCCTTTTACTCTAAAGGCAAGCAAGGTGTGTGAAACCAATGCATAGGAGCGAATACCGTCAATAGTTGCAACATCTGTCAGCAACGGCCGGAGAGCTCAAAGGAGATGTTGGCACTTTTCCTTGCTACTTCTTCAGTGTTTTGAGGTGGCTTTGCAAAATTTGAAAATACAAGCAAATAAGCTTTCTTAAGGACAAGTGAAGATTAAAGCAAACTTGCGTTGGATGCAGGAATTTTCCTTTTGCGCCTAATAACTCGAGTACTGGAAAAAATGGAAAGCACATAAACAAACGGTGAACTATTTTAACATTTGCATGTTAAAAAGACTGTTATAAGGGAATAAAACATTTAAACTTGTTTTTGCAAAGGCTTTGTCAGTGATGGAAATCACTAGTTCGATGTTTAGCACAGTGCTTGAATTTAATCTCTCAATCGTCACTAATGGGGGATTAGCACTGTACCCCTAAATCAATCCGAAACCTACTTGTACACCAGACCGCAAACGGCTTACTGTCTATGCTTGTATACCATGGGACATGATTACACCCAGGTGGCTGTTACTTCCCACTTTACTCAGTCTGTGGGAATGTGGGAGGAGATTTGACCTTGGCTTTTCGTAAAACTGGAGAGTTAGATGAGATGAGGTGATTTTCGCGGCCAAACATTCAAAATGAGGAGGTTTACTTAACGCTGCGACAGCAGTTGATTATTGAATAGGCTACCAGAACAGGAATTTTTAGTGGATAAGTTCTACAGGTCCCGTTAAAGGTTAATGGATGAATTTGATCCTTATGGCAGAGTAAGGAATGTGGTTTCATCCACGACAGTAATGAATGGGTTTGGGTTACGGGTGCTTCCACGATCCAAGAGTTGATCAATAAGAGGACACTTGTGTGAATTTGTGCAAGGCCATACAGGCTAAAAAATTATGCTGTGAATCTAGTAATCGCATTTGACGCACTTCAACTTGCATTGCAATAACTGCAGAATGCTGTGCTATAACCACTCAAAAAGCTAATAGAAAAGCAGTGGGAAGGGGAAGATAGGAGATGTTAGCAGGACTGTCTTTTCGTTCCATGCTTATTTGTGGATACGGGACGCTGGTGCTTTTCTACTTTTAATTCTCTACTGAATTATTAAAGTAGCATGTATTAACAGGCTCTCGCCAATTTGTACACGGAATGATCGTTTCAGTTCGGAGACATTCCATGAAGGCGAAAGCAATCATGCATTATAGTGTAATTCAAAGTCGACTTTTTAGCCTTGGAGGAGAAGGAGTGACCCTTTTGGAGAAGAAGGCTATGTGACAAGACATAGAGCTGCTCTGTCTCTCTGCGAATGGGTAAGTAACGTCGCTACTGAAATCTTCTATTAATGGGCAACAAAAATTACGTGCAGATCAAGACCATATGAGTACCCTCAACCAATCTCCACTTATATGACTCTAGCGATGCACTCACTAACTCATCTCCTCATTCATATGCCATCGACCCACTGACGCCTTCACGTGAGAGCGCCGAGAACCAAAAGTACTGTATCCACATGGCACAGCAAAAAAGCTACCTTTCTACCTCTATCACTGACTTAGCCATCAAATATCGCATCCTCTAAAACAATCTTTACAGGCATTATTCCATTCCGCTTCCCTGCTCCAGACCTAGAGATCGTTGCTAACATTGGTACTAGTGCCTGAAGAATGGAGACTAAATAAAATTGAGGAGACTCAAAGAGTAGAGGTATAAGAAATGCACGTTTAATTCGCGAAAAGCAAGGATGAAAGCAGCGATAATGACTCTTAACAGAGTTGTGGGATGTGTTCACCTACCCTTTTGGTTAGGTTAAGTAGAGGGTGACGGATCGGTGGTATCAGTAATAGTGGTAGTGGGCACTTCTGTGCCACAATTTTCTTCACTCTCACCTCAACTCTTCTGTATGGAATTGATGCACTTATTCACGAACTTCGGGCTCTCTGACATCGCGTACTTGGCCAACTCAGTGAGCTGCAGCAGACGCACTTCAGTCTGTATTCCCTACTCATTATGGTGGACTCCTTATTAGAGTTGCTCAAGAAGGGTGTCATAGATGAATAACGCTATTAAAGCAGATATCCGAGCTTAAGTGCACCTTTGCGTAGTACACCGTTGACGTAGATGAAATAGCTTTCCTTCCTCCTCCTCCTTCATCTCCTTGCCCATCTTTGGGACCTCACTTTTAACTTCTTCTTTACAGCCCTACCGACCGATGCTCAGCATCACCTTCTCCATACCTATTTACTTGCTACCTTTTCCCCACCATCGCATGCAAAGTTTGCGTCGCCAATGGCGTAGGGCGTTAGTCAACTACAGCTACCACAGTTGAACGCAGTAGTAGCCTGTACCATTTTGTTCAGCTGTGCCCCGGTGGCACCTTTGCATCAGCTAGTCATCGCTTTGTTCTAATCGGTTCAAACTTTCTTTGTATCTTACTTCCCACTTTCATTGCAACTCGACAGGTCGTGTCTGCCTAAAATAAGACAGTAAAGTGGAGAAAGAGCTTTCTGCTGTTAGCGCATGTGTGACCGATCCGTTCATTGCTTTAACCTTTCAGTCTCAGTTTCATAAGCAAAAAGTATTTGAAATCGGATCACATTATTTCACATTTATCTATCGTCTGATTTTTAATTAGATTTAGCTATCCGGATTAAATTGTAATGATCGCATTTCACTGATGTGTAGCTTTCACTTGTGTGTGGATGTCAATCAACAGGTTTGCCAAAGCATGCCTTTTATTGGCATCATGGATAGCGTGAAAGCATTTTTATTGCCATTCAAAGGAAGGGCGATAACTTTGTTCAAGCATTCATTTCTTTTCATTTGTGCAAGTTTATCTTAATTTTAAAAGGCAAGGACATTTTCTTCTAAAATTATTATTTTAATCTGTGTCATACAATGATACAATGCTTAAAAAAAGTGCAAAACACCATAGTAATGGTGATTACCGAGTCCATGCAGACCCTCAGATCTCGTTGCAGTTATCAAAGTTACCCAGTAGCATTGGTAGATCAACAGTGGTAGCAAGGAGGTAGCTAGCTAACTAGCTAGCCTTGAAGCGTTTGTCAGGGTGCCAAGGACGTAAATGTGACACATGACAACCGATGCAACGGAATCATCTTTGTCATCGGATCATATACTTCACCATATATAGTGACCAGTTTAGCATCAACTTCTCACGTATACCGAAAAGCCCTTTTTACGCGGTTGCTTCACTTTGTAATAAGTGCTTCGGTAACGTCCCTTTGAACTCAGCTTACTCAGTCATTTGATTACTGATGACAGATGAGTTTACTGATAACAGCTCACCCTCCTCCACAAGCACTGATTAGTCACACTTAGTAATCACGCATGGCCGTAATGATGTAGTTGCCCTTTTTAACTCATTCCCACCCCTTTATTCATCTATGCATAAACTCGCCACAACTTAAGTGAATAGCACAGGATAACATTTGAAAACATTAATAAAATGGAATGGCTTTTTTCTACCTGACAATATGCACATTTTGTGGCCTGTGTGCCGCAGTCTAGCCGATCGGAAAATAATTAGGAACTGACTGATGTCAAGAGGAAAATTGTTGCTGTAAGCGCTATCTTAGTGTTGATGAATACTCAAAGTCTAACCTTTCAACCTCTTATCAAATTAGTGCATTATGAACATGCGGTTTTGTGCTAGCAAGATGGAGAGGTAGAGACGCAGTAAAAGACTCCACATCCTTGCATGATTGTAAAATCGTGGCTAGTAAGGTTATCCACAAGTTGTTAAATCCAGTGAAAGGTATACATTCATCTCACTGCACTGATGACAATCAAAAATCTTCTCTTCTCAAGGCGGTGATCTGATAGATGGTCTATTCTCCTAAAAAGAAGTCAGTCCGATGGGTGGGCAGGCGGAACATGCAGATGAGCTTTCTGACTTCAAACAACAGCTCCTCTTTTACCGATGGAGAGGGACAAGAAATGACTGCACGATTAAATCACGAATGAAATGATTGTAACAAACCAAAGAGGATTGGTGGAGCTGAGGTAATACAGATGATCAAGTTGCTGAAGGCTGATGTTCACCCTCTCGGTCGTGACAGTCTGCGTCGTCAGAGGAGTGCGGTAACCCGCCTTCGCCATTGGGCTGAGAAGAGAAATTGAGATTATCATAATGTCTATCAGTGGGTGCTGACGTCGATGCAACGGAATTCACAAGTATCAGCGATATTAAGGAGTAATCGTGCCAAAAATGCGCACAAAAGTTAAGACATCCAGTAAATACAATTTAAGAGGGCTCATTTTACGTAAATACATTCGCCGTGAATTTAGTACTGCATGATGTCTGGTGCGACACTGGTCAAACTGGTAGTGAAATGTATTAATAGCAGGAAAGTTTTATTTTAAAAGTTAAATTAAATGGAAATGAAATTTCCTGATTCGCCGAGAGTTCATTAAAAGAATAAAGATCTGTTGCATATATTGATCCGTGCAAGGACTTTGGCTGTGCTTGAAGATATTTTGTATGCCGAAAGAGGTGTTGTGTTAAAATTTAATTCTCTAGAGCACAAGAATACGCATGATGATTGCGTAAGTGCTTTAAGGATCGTGCAGCACAATCTACTATCCAATGTTATGTTGCAAAAAAAATAACCCTGTAGAAATTTCTTCCCTCTCTTCCTGTTCCATATAACTACCCCTCGTACAAGAAGCTTGAATCTTCCTGGGTATTTTTTGCTGCACTAGGTGAAACAGTCAGTCAGTAGATAGCTTTTTGGCAGGAGTTAGGAGGTGAGACAATCTATGTCATCAAAATCGTTCTACGCCTCCAAACCATATTTTTCACTGTCGATTTCTATACCAGTTGATACCTGCGCGATTTGACTGCCAACTAATCCTTTGGTAAGCATTGCATTAGGGATCTCATATTTCCGTAAAATGTGACGGCTAACTTCGCTACATAATGTGCCCTCGTGAGACTGCGACATTATCCTGCATAATGGCAATTTGATATTAAGAGAGCTGACATAAATTGCGGTAATGAAGCTAATTTGTAGATAGTGCAAGCCAGGAATGTAGCATAACCGAAATTCGACGCATGCTCTCTGGATCCAAAATGAAGTCATACCCACTTAGCAATGCGGTCCCAGTTGGAGGCATGAGTCGCATCAAGAAGAGAACAAATAAAATGATTGCAAATGACTTGCTTAGGACATTTGCAAGTATTTTGGAGTGATTTGTTACCCCTTCATTTTCAAAAGCAGCATTTATTAAAATGGTTACCTCAGTACGTTCATTACTGCCGTTAAATGTCTCTGCCTACCACTACGAATCATACTTTATCCAAATCACTTTTTAAGCTTAAATTTGAGGCATGCTTAGTTGTATTATCAAAAATCCACTGTTTGATCCGATAGCATTGCAACTTTGAAATCTGGCATTCACCTTTCTATTATTTTCCAAATTATCTTACGGTTCAGAATGCAGAGTGTATTAGAAAACGCTGGTGATTTAAGCACCACTGTTATTCGTAAAGAGGATCAAGAACAACTTTTCTTCAAATTACATCCGTACTTGCCATTATAGCGCCTTCTTTAATTATGAGCCGTGTGTATACGAACTCGCTTCTCTACGGAAATGCTTGAGACTGCCGATTAGTGAGAGAAACGATAAAGATTTAACAAATTAGCTTTAACTAAGCTCCCCACATAGCAAGTCGTCCTGTCTCATTTCACACTGTTGGCAATGCTCAACCCTTCCTGGCGCATTGAACAGCCCTAATCGCAAGGTGCTTAAGCTTGTATTACTAAGGAAAGCATTGCGAAAGCGAAAAAATAGAGGTGGCACGGAAGCGTACCACTGAAAGGTTGCAATAAAGAGTGGTTTATCGACAATAAGTGATTTGATACTTTGGTTTGCAAAAAAATTTTTGCATTTAAAGCACATTGTAGCTTAATAACACAAAAGTGACCTCTCATGTGGGTCCAGTGAGTGCATAAAATGCTAAAAGTAGCAGCGGATTAAACATGAGTTCGGCCTAGATGCTTAGAAGAGCAGCCTGTATACCGCCTAAAGGCACGAACATCCCGAATTTACGTAAGATGAAGGTGTTGAACAATGCAGGAAGGGTCTCTTCAACTAATCTCTACCAGAGTTGAACATTAAGAATGTTGCCTCCTAAACTGCTAGATTAACTTCATGAAGGCGTTTAATGTGATAAAACGGATCGCAAATGACGCCGATGTGACTGCGTCTAAAATTAGTCCAGCAGCAGGAAGAGCAGTATCTTGCTTCCTCACAAATTCATCTTAAGGCAATCAGCGAGCCATGGTGCCTCATTTGCAATTGACCAACACAAATTCGCGTCTCGGACGTGATTACATGACTCATCTCTTCGGGGGTGCATGTCACCGATCTCATGTAGTCGCCGGCGTAATCTGTCATTTGTTTGGTACTGACATCATCACAGATATTCAGAATTAATTAATCAAATGCATGATTCCACTAAGAATCTAAGTATGTTTGAATAGATTTAATTATGTAAGGATGTTTGCCCTCCTCATCATTCTGACCACAATTTCTACTAGAGCCAGCTAAAAAGTCACTTGTTGTCAGCACATCCCAAATCCATGCGGTGTGACCTACCACACAGAACCAAGCAGCAAAGAATGGCAACTTCATCAGAATTCTCCTCTTTCTAGAGACGTTTCAGCTTATAGAGCTGTCCCTAGAATCTAATAGTGCGTGCCAGATAAGAAAAAGGGAACAGCAGTGCAGCATGCATTTAAGAAATAGGGCTGCGAGCAGACCAAAGTTTAGTGATAGTAGGGACAATTGATACGCTGAGTTGTAAAGCAAAGAAGTTAAAAAAGTCGAAAAATGGGAGAGCTGTCCATGAATAAATGGAGATGCGCTAAAAAGCAAAGGCGATTTTAAGTAGCTACGTGACATTAGAGTCCATATTTAGTCGAGTTAATTTGAGACAGTCCTCAAGTCGTAGGCATCACATCAATCTTGGCATTCAGCTGTTGACAAAGACAAAGATGACAGCACAAGTTTCAAATCTACTCACAGCTAGCCGCAATGTGGAACCTAAGCTGATAATACGTTTGCTCTTGCGATGTTTTCGCTTAAAACAGCCAACCAGCACATTTGAGTCTCTTGCTCAACCAGATAACTCTAAACTGCAAAGGGCTCATAAGGTAGTATGATGTAAAATGTTAGTGATTTGAAAGCTAGCAATGACCTAGGCAACTGACCTCACAATACCATGTTATCATTTACATGAATTCAAGGTTTATCACGCAGCCTGTGACAAACTGATTCCTCTCAGTTACAGAATAGCCTTATCGAAAGCATAATGAAGGGCATGTCATGTATTAGCAAACTAGCTTCCGCAGTCTTCATAACGGGCACAGCTGTAGCAAACTGCTCTCATTGTAGGTGGTGTGCAGCGTACGTGGACCTGTTCATTCATCAGACCTTGTTAATCATCGTGGCGGGTGACAGTTTTAGTGCACGCATGAACAGTAGAGATTGGTGGAGGTAACCACTCATGCACTTTCCGAATTTATTAACGTATGAACCACTTGAATCGCACATACTTTAGGCATTGTGTATAGTTTTCTAAAAATTATCTCAACTTTGGTTTCAGTTGGATTTATCACTTCTTTCTGCATCAACTGCACCTACTCCATCCGCATGAGCACATCCTTCTGTGCCATCAAAACACAAAATATATTTATTGAAATTCCCGCAGTTGAGCACATCTTCTGACTCCCAGACCTTTTACATGCAAAAAAAATTATGCAAAAGACACTTTTGCACTTTTACCAGGTTTCCGCTTCAATAGGGGTGAGTGTTTAGTGGATCAACATTTTTGGGATTGCAAAATTCGTGAATAAATCAATGCTAGTCTAAGTTATGCCAATTTTATCACTCGTTATGAGGAGTTTTACTGTCGATGCTGATAATGGCAGGTTGTGTTAAAGTCGACATTTGAAGATTTTTTCGCAGATAAAGGCAATGTTGGAAAATGCCAACTGCAAATACGCAAGGACTGTTTTAGGGAATGGCCTTCTGTCTTATCAGGTTAATGGCTCGTAACAGTGAAATAGGCAGTGGTATTGATGCCATAGTTGCTGCAAGGCACTACTCTGCGCACAGGACTAAGTTTCCATGTTATTGGATTGCAGCCCCTATGGTCGGATAAAGGGGTGTCAGATAGGTGTTGCTGATGCGTGAATTTCAGGCAAGGCGATACGGCGAGAACCAATGAGCTGTCATCTCAGTGAGGTCACTCGGACACCCCCTCCAAGGCACAATGTATTTAAGACTCGGCGCATCTACCACGCCATCAATCTACGCTAGCGTCTCGCGCCAATGGTAAGTCCCAAAGCCAACATTTTTCATTAGTTGTTTTTGTATGCGTCTCCTCAGTTGTTCGGCTGTTCTGTACTATTGTATTTTGTCTATTTAAATTTTATATAAACGGGAATGGCTTTCTTTCTTGTAAACATAGGCTCAAAACAGCTCAAGTCGCAAAATTACCGAACTTCCCATTGAATTGGCGTTACAAATATGCCAATATCTCAACGGCTGTGATCTGGTCAATTGTTGCATGGCTATTCCAAGATGGAGGGGAATACCTTCAATGCCGAAGTTCTCTACTGTCCTACATCAGCAGATTAACATGTGGGCCTGGCTTGACAAATGTCTTCTCCAAAAGCTTTCTCCTCAATCCGCGCCAAATTCTCATCAGAACGCACTGCAAGCTATTATGTATTACAATGCCCAGCTTGAATCCCTCCAACGCACTTTCACAGAGCTGCCGCAGATGCCAGACCAAAGACCTGTACACCTTTGGCTGTTTAGAGACCCACACCTGGCTTGGCTGTCGCCACGTGAATTCACAATTTGCCTACATCCGCCAGAGCTATTCCTTCTCAGCCGTCATTCATCTCATAATATTTTAAAGAGCACAAATGGTGTTGCAAACGGCAGGCTTATCTTTGTAACAACTTGTGTCGAAGGCAGCATGCATACTATGGACCGACGTATTTCTCCCTTCGAGTATATGGATGCGCCTGACTACTGCGACTGCCTAATATATGCAGTGGATCTCTCGCACTTTTCCAATCATGATCTAACTATCACCCTAGAATCCCTCCAACCTCATCAGACGCTACTTATCGTGGTTTTTGTCAATGGGCTCGTGGATAAGTCAACTGAGATGAGTTGTCTCATGAAATTCCTTCGGAACCTTGAACAACACAACAGCCATCTCCTGGATACCATGCAAACGAAATGGAGGCTATGTTGTATCAAGAACTTCAATCCAACCTATACTGACTGGAGCAATCTGTTGAATTGGGGTCTCTACGACGTGCTCTCTAAAAGAAATAAGAATGCTCAAGCTGATGACTCTGCACACTCTATGTGATTGGATCCTCTACGTATGCAACACTGATGATATGCTTTTATGCCCTCGTTTTTGATATTTTTGGTTGGGTGATTTGACAAGGATGACTTTGGAAGCTCATGCAAATACCAGTTTAAAACGGCCCTAGCAACGTTATGGCAAGATGTCTGCAGGAACTGCTTTAGCATTGCAAATCGCCCATTCCCTGAGTTCTGGGAGTTTCAATCGTTGTGCTCGAGTGATTTTGTAATTAGCATTAGGGAAATGCAAATAACTGCATTAAATGACTAAAGCATCATGTGTCCAGTGCTGGCAGCTTGTGCGATTGCCTATCGTTTAACGAGTAAGACGGATCAGTTTGGTAAGAAACAGCAAATTACGCCACATGCTTTGGGTTGAAGATGAATGCCACTAGAAATCACCCTGACTGATATTGCGTTGTATTCATGTTCTCAGTGTTGGCTTGATTAAATGAATTTGCTCCGGATGTACTTCGCGATTGTTTAGTAAGTGAAGTAATGGCATTGATGGGACCTTTTGCCACCAATCTGGAATTCAAAAAGGGTAGAATCCTGCGTATACGGAACCGGAGAGTAAAACTCGGAGATTAATTGCATGACTCTGGTGCAATAGAAGTCAATGGCTATGCTGAATGAAATTAACAACCCTCAGTCATAGACAACACAGTGTAGCGACAGAAAGTTCACAACCCTTTTTTCTGCTGTAGCTCTGCACTTAAATTCAAAGGAGATGATTGTTCCATCACGGATGCTAGAAAAAGCTCATGAACTAATACTTTGACACCAAAACGAGCTCATAGAACACGTCAATAAATGGGTTTGAGACTATCTGTCATGAGTTAATGGAAGCGAAGCCGTAAAGCACTCGAGTGGTAGTCCTGATGTTTAGTCTCTCAGATATGTCTAAACATCTTAAGAATATCTGCATCTTAATAATAAGATTAAAAAGTGAGCAAGTGTGTGGCAAGCTTCATCATTTACCTAGCGCGTTAAACGATCAGGTCATCCCAAAATCGCAAGCCTTCACCGACTGAGTTAATCGCTGTTGAATGACTTGGAACAAATAAAATTGTGGAGAAGTTGAGTACTCAAAGTCCTAACCGCAAAGTTTTTGGTGGTGCGATGGACATTAATCACCCTACATTCAGCAAGATCCTTAGATTTTGTCTCACAACTGAGCTCCCAAGTTATTATATAATGTCCCAAAATGTATCCATACATCAGACCTCGAGGATCTCGCTGTCCAAATATGTTTATTAGAGGACACAAATATGCCCAGAAGGCCACTGCTGCAGCATAGGTTAACCACACAAAGCACTTCGTCCGCCCTCAACCTACGGCCACGTTGCTTGATTTTCCACTTTATCCAGCCTGTGGAAAAGTGGGAGGGGGATCAACTTCACCCTTTCATGAAAATCGTCAGTTCGATCTCAATTACTACTGAAATACGGAGGTTACTTAACACTGTGACAGCAGTTGATTGCTGAGTATGCTACTACAGAAGAGCGATAACTTGTTGCGTTTATTGAATGACCGATTCCATTAGGAGTAGGTTTTGCTGTGTGGATGGATTCGTAGCAGAATGACTACAGTCTGGTCAAGGAATGAGTTCAATTTTGGTGACTTGACAAGGGTTGCGGTACCAACCAAGACAAAGACAAATGCGTGTTGGCCGCAGGTTATCCCGCCATCTAGGAAGTGACCAAGTGCGCCCAAAGTTGTGAGTCACTGCAAACTGCCGAGTCCGTTAGTCGCAGTCACTGAGTTACAGTTTATTTGGGTTTGTTTGGTACCGGCATGCTATCAGGCATAATCACTCTCAACCTTGAGGTTAATCAGCACATTCTAGTAAGCGCTGCTGAGTTTTCGACTGTCATGTATAACAGCATCAAAAGGATCCGAACGAGACAGGTTTTGTTTAATTGACTTAATGATGCTCTTAAAACCACGATACAGTTCCTCATAGCATGTGTTACAAATCTTACCAAAGGTCTTTGTCATTTTTTATTGCTATTGCTATTATTATTAATGTCCAGACACCATCCGTGGATCGCGGAAGTGATTTAATGCACTCGATGCATTCAGTGTATGGTTCTGTACCAAGTTTCGGACTGTACGAAGCGTCGCGTCATTTGCAAAATATTCTGCCTCCTAGCTTCTACTTTCCAACTTCCATGATAAAGGTTGGATCAATTTGTCATGTGTCTGAAACTAAAACTATCCATTCGATCATGCTGTCTTTTTGAATGTTGCGAAATGGACAAAAGATGAAAAAGCCAAACCAATATCTTGGTTATATCGAAAGGAAAATGCTCTGCAATTATTGAGGGAACGGATATTCTCTTTGACAAATGATCGTGCGAATCAACACATTCGCAATCAGGCTTTAGGCTTCGCTAATTTATTAGCACCAGTAAGTTTATTTCCAGCACACCATCCTGATTGTCGTTGGTATGGCAGTTCACTAAGACTTTAAAATACCCTTCGATTACGCTTTAGACCTGTTTGCCACAAGGCCACGTATTAGGCACCAGAGCATTCTAGCGCCCATCGTTTGCTGGTTACTGTCCATTGGCATACACTTCATGCATTGGCAAGTGAAGAGAGTCCTCCATGTGAGGAAAGCCCAAAGATACACTTTGCCTTTAGTCCTTTGCAAGCGACTGTTCCGCCTTCATTGTTCTTCCTCCCTCTCTATGATACTACTCGTGGTAGCAGCGCATTAAGCATTCCTTTCACTTGTCAATCTCAAAATCTAAATAAAGCACACCAATGTGAGCTCCTTCCAAATGATCCATCTTGCTCGGTAACAGAACCTGTTTATTCGAGCTCACTTGCCAGCCACATAAGGCATTGTTTTAACCTGACGCTTTGCACCTTTGACTGAAGAGTAATTGATGGCCGAATGACCGATGTTAGTCACTGATCTTACACAAATTCGGAGCTTGCCTGCATGGGTAAGATGACTGGGGATCACGACAGGACGATGGTCAGTAGTTCCAAAAGCAAATATGCCTAAAGGTGCAATGGAAGTTGCTACTATTAAGTCTAACATTCCTGTGAGATTTCTATGTAGTCTAAATGACTGAATGTTTCTTTGCCTAAAATTACTCATAGAGTGCTCAAAAGAATTAAATATGTCAATTTCTGTGGTGTCAAGCACTTTGGAATGCTACCTAATGTACTAACTCACATTTACTAACTCCACTTTTGCAAGTAACACTCCTCGATTCCAAAGCAGACGTTCGCCAGATATGTGCGCGCTGGAGATTGAGAAAGAACGGCTAAGAACAGTTTCTCGAAATCAACAGAAACAGTCAGTGTCTGTTTCGTTGACAAGTTAACAGTAACTCTGTGGTAAAGCACGATGAACAGGAGAATGGAAACAAGTAGTCGCTCAAAAGCAGCAACTATGAACGATTCTAAACTTCTGCATGCAGAAAGTGCTGCACTACACTTTTGTTAAGATAATTAGGTGGAGAGTGAGGGCCTTTGGCCAGAAATGTGCTTTCATTTGCAAGACGGTAGCAAATCTTCATTGCACAGTTTACTGCACATTTCAACACCATGCAATTAGGTTAAAAATGAATGACGGGTAGGGTAACAAGGATAGTCTGTGCAAAAATTGCAAAAGTTAATCGAAATGCCGCAACATATTCTCGACAATGTAGAGGTTTGGTTTAATTAGCTGCATGCAAACATTGATGAGTTCGTTGACTTGTTGCGATCTAATGAGAATTGTGCATGGGTTTCCTGCTTCTCATTCCCAACCTCCTTTACAGTATTCAATTATCTAACTCCAATTTTTCTGACTGGCACCATCGCCATGCTGGAAAGATTTACTGTTCGTAAATACCAACACAGTTCTTTTCACCTTTGTTTCCACCTCCTGCATTTTCACCCATCTTGCTCACCTTTTGATCTGTAAGACTAATGCTGAAATGAGCAAAGACCAACACGTGGAAAACCACAAATCAGGGGGTCAAGAAGAATACTTGCTAGATGAGGCACTTGCCTGTCTCCTCTCCGTTTCGTCTTATCGCACGTCTTTCTATGTAGCGTTAAAGCGATTCATCAGCCAAGCCTAATTTTACGGTGGTTTTCAAGTGGCACTTTCAGTTGTCGCAGTTATTTACAAGTCCAGGCAACATATTTGCAAGGGACTATTGCAGCCGTGAATGCACAATAAAACCCTCGTTCGATGTGGGTAAGCCGATGTCGAATCCATTGGGTTTGCTTGCCATTCATTTAGGACTCCAAGTAAGAGACAATAACCCAAGAGCACAATGAAGTTCGGTCTACTGAGAGGATCGTGCACATTTGTGCTTTGCGCTGTTATTGCACGGTAAACCCATTTACTGAGGTCACTTTTCTCACACGTTGCCTACTTTCTCATTTGGCTGTCGCATTTATCTGTGGATTTGGAATAAATCGCACTAAGATTGGTATATAAGGCTACCATTGGCTAATTTTCAGTGTTAATTATACCACACTGACGTGAAGAAATATTATTGCTCAAAAGGAACAATGACTTAGGAATTGAAATCTTGTCAGATTGATTTCACTTATCAACTGACGGTAGCCGGTTAGTTGCTGAGTTTAAGTCAGGACTGAATGAAGTAGATCACAGGACAAACAACTTTATTCACCCCATGTAATGAGTAGCACCTTCGAATGCTTATCAAGTAAGTAAAACATGAACTCAAGTTTCGTGAGCACTACGGTATCGCTTTGCCAAACTCTTGCTTGGTCATTTCAATGGACTAGGGCGGAATCATCGATATCCCGATATGTGAGCAATGAGACCGATCAGTTTCCTTCTCGATTCCCTGCTTGCCGGCACTTTATGTGCGAACTAATTGCGACTAGGCACCAATAGAACGAAATGATAAATTCATAAGAATGGGTTAATATAAAATGTGTTTTCAATTCTAATCCTGTAAAAATTCATGCAGCTATTGACGGAGTTGACATACAACGGATCTACATCGCCTGACCTCTTCAGGCCGAAAATGATCACACGCCTAAGCTGACCGCATTCTCAGTTATAGGAGGGGTTTTTAATGTAACGTGCCAATAAATTTAGGACATTGCTCTGTGGTAGTTACCGTTGGAGAAATCACTTGTTCTAATATGACTTCGCATCATCACGATGTGAGGCGCGTTAGAACAATATAAAATTAAATTCCACGAGTTTAAAGGCCTGTCATGCACAGAAGTGAAACACCTCTGACTAACAGCAGATTAGTCTTGCTAGATAAGTGTAATCTTCTCAAAAATGTGAGTCCAAACCCAAAAGAGTGGTGCATTCCTGTATCGGTAGAATTGTTACCCTTACATCATGGATGGGTAGCCACGAAGAGCTAGAATCCCAAAATCTGCGTTCAACATATTATGCCTATTCTCAACACAACATTATTTTGAGTAGAAATAAGGAGTACAAAGTAACCAACGGGTGCTAGACACATTTTCATTTGCCCATTTCTTCCGAATTCGATTTAGTGATGGCTATCTAGGCAGCATCAGCAGACGTGATCAGACCTTTGGTGAGTTTATTCGGCGAAAATGCTTAAAAGATTATAGCTACACTGCCTTTTTCAATGTGATATTTGTCAAAACCGAGAAGATGAGCAGTAGATCGGCAGTGTCAGTGAATTCGTAAGAGACTGAACGAAACGTACTTGAAAGGCAATATGCAACTTCGGCTGACCGAATTCGGTCACGGTGACTGATGCTAGCCGAATTCAAGCATGAAAAGAAACGAAGAAATCACCTTGCAGTTAGCAAAACCATAAATCATTCGCCCATTTGTGCCACATTAAAAGAGTGGATAATATAATGTGACACAAACAGCAAAGACTGCAACATGGCTGTTCCCTAGTTCTCGGGTTCGGTGACTCTGGTTTTCGCTGGTCACTGAGCCATGTCATTAGTCCCAGTTGTAGTACTTTGCTTGTTAGAACTGCCGGTTTCTGTCAAGGACACAGAGGTGGCCGTATTGTCCTAGCTGCGTGGGCTGGCCTCCGGGCCATGCCAGCAGCCTTTTTCCTTCTGTCCGATGAATATATATATATATTCTACTTTAGCATTCTGCCTTCTTTTGCTTTCGAGGAAGCCTCGGGACGCTACACCAGTCCTCGTTGTAGCGTCCTACAGCATTGACGTTGAGCGCCTATGCAAAAACTGACACATTGAATATATGCAAGGTTGATAGTGGAGGTAAACGCTTACTGTAGCCCCTGCCGTACAACGAAATCATCAAAGCATCAGCTGCACTCACAGCAGCGAAAGGCGACTGGGAAGAAAACGATGTTTTGAAATCTGGAGTTACACAGAGGAAGCACTCGTTGCCATGGTACTGTGATTTTATTGCTTCATGGTAGGAGCGTTGAATGAATTGCATGTTGTCGAAATGAGAAACAAGGAGCTCGGTCTCTCTTGACGCTTTAATGCCCGCACTGTACACAGGAGACGTTCCCCTTATCCCTCGCAGCTGCGAAACGGGGAACAAAAACCTTTTATGGGGACGGAGACATTGTGCCTTCTTGTGGAATTGCTTCCGACTGCCTCTTAGCATTGACCAATTGCTGTTAGGGCAAAATTAATTTTACATATAAAAAGCTCAAGCGAGATAACAGGACGGAACTAAAGTCCAAACTTGTACTTCGATGTCCCGGAGCCAAGATCGTAACGAATCTCATCGTATTCATTTGTTCCTTCACTCGGTGAAGGATGTATGATTTGCATTGAAATCCGTGTAGCGCTCTGAAAAGGGTTGATTCTCCACATCCTCTCACTGAACTTAGTGCGCAATCGCTTGTCAACGACGATTTCATTGACTAGATCAAGGAAATAGAAGTCCTATGAAGCGTTATCCGGTAAGAGGACCTTCGCATTCAACAGCTAGAATAACTAGAATTCCCCATTGTTTAGTTCACCAATGCTCTAGAGGCCAAACTGAGGCAAAGAATCATGTACTGTAATTTCTAAAATTATTTCCTTACTCATCCTAATATTTTTGTTCGTACATGCAGCATGAAAGAATAAGTCTAAGGTTTACTCGCCTCACCTTTATGGCTTTCTGATACATTCATTATGGAACCTCAAGCATTATCTTAGAATCGTCTGCAGCGATTCGTCACAGCGAGCGCACATAACCACTTCCTTTAGCGCAAGCAAAGCGCCACTACATTAATCGCGCCTAAACCCCAATTTTTATTGCATTATTTGTTATTTTGACTGCCGAGTTCGGCCGCGGTCTCTTGGGTGGCCGTGTTACATAGCCGGGTGGGTTGGCCTTCAGGCCATGCCAGTAGACCCGATATCTCTCTCTACCGAACACGCATATTGTTTTTAAGCATTATGCCTTTTCCCTTCAAGGAAGTCTCAGAGTGCTGTATTCATGTGTCGCTATGCAAAAAATCCTAGATTTGCTGTAGGTAATATGTGTAGGCAACTCATCCTCCTCCTCCGCCTCTTCCTCCTTCCTTCCTCCGCTACTCCTGCTGTGAGAATGTTAGGCGCCTTTAGGCATCTCTATTGAAAGCGCACAGAGGTATGTGGTAGCGAAACTGAAGCGGTTAAGACGATGATAGCACCGATTCCAGAGAGCAATCGAGTCCGTCCACGACCAGGTTTAAACTGTCCACCACCTTCTCGTCTACAAAATACACTTAACAGCTTAAGTATCACACTGCCAATAGCCAAGGATCATCTCCGAGCTAAAATGTACAGATTAAAAATAAATGCACGCGGCCTTATTGTGCAAGGCTAAACTTTATTCTAAACTTCTCGCATGAGGCCTAAAAATCCGGGTTAAACAATGGCTGCATCTGTAATACTTAATTCTTTAAATGTGCTTTGTAGGCGAGAGGCGGGAAGTGGAATTCGAACCACGTGACGGAGGAACGTGGAGACTCCTTGGAACGTGACGGACTCTCGGCCTGAACCCTCTTTCGTCGCCTAACTGTATTTATTACCCATATAACAGTAAAGATGTCTAAACGCACTCAGACTTCTACTGTCAAGGGTAACCAGGAGGGAGAGGAGGAACCCTCTACACTGGTGGCAGCGTTGGCGGACCTTCCCCATTTCAAGGAAGGGATGAATTTCGGAGATTGGATGAAAACCGTTAGGTTTAACATCCACTTGTCTCCCCAGCGGCGGAGGATTCCGCTGATTCTACACGCTCTTCCGCAAGAGCTGTTCTCCGCAGCGGTTGATGCCGGGGTCTCACCCGACTCCGATCTAGACGAGTGCTGCGAAATTCTGGCCCAGCTCGTCATTGACCAACGAGAGGAGTCGCTCGCTAGGGAGTTCTTTCTCCGCGAGCAAAAATCGGGCGAAAGCGACGAGGACTTCGCGGGAGCACTGCAAATCCTCGCTGAACGGGCTTTCAGGGGCTGCCCACCTAACAAGGTGAGAAGATGGGTGGCTGTCCAGTTCAAAGCCGGCGTTCGTCCTCCGTCTATCGCCGCGAAACTTCAGGGCCTGAAGACCAGCGACCTCAGCCAGCTGGTCGATGCAGCCACGAGGAAACGTCAGGAACTCCTCCTGACTTCGTCGCTCCACATGACCCACCGACGACCAAGTTCCACACGTCCGCGGTGGACCCCTCCGCTCCGTTCCGCAAAAGCAGGTGAGCAGCATTATTCCCTATCCTGCTTATCACCCCGTGGTTCTCTTCCGTTTATGCGAGTCTCCGGCAAGCTAGAGGGACGCCCCTGCAGTTTCCTTCTTGACTCAGGCGCAGCTAAGTCATTAGTGAACCCTCAAGCGTTCCCTGACCTCCACAAAAAGTTCCGCACGGGTCCCTCCTTCGCAAAACTTCTCTCAGCAGAGGGGAGAAAGATGAAAGTAAAAGGAGAGACGTCACTAAAAGTGTCATTGGGGACAGAAACGTGGCAAGTCCCATTCATTATGTGCCCCGAGTTAGTTTGGGACGCTATACTCGGTGTGGACTTCCTTCGTAACACCAAGGCGGTCCTGAATTTCGCAGAAGGGACACTAGTGACCCGGCGGCATAAGAAAACTACCCCAGCCAGATCTCCGCCCAAAAAGGACGCAGACGCAATCTGTAGCGCCCTCTTCGAAGCTGCAGCCATCCCGATCAACAACTTGGATGAGCTTTGCTCCCAGCTAACGCACATCACCGATGGCGAGAGAAAGGAGCTGCGCTCCTTGCTTAGCAAGTATCCAAGCATGTTCTCATGGCAAGGAACAAAACTCGGGCGAACAAGGATGGTCAAACACACTATCGACACTGGCGAGGCCAGGCCCATTTGGCAACCACCCAGACGTATACCTCCGCCTCTCTAGGACGAGGTGAACCGTCTGGTGGAGGAGATGATCAAGGACGAAGTGATCAAACCTTCCAAGTCACCATGGGCTTCTCCAATCGCACTAGTGAAGAAAAGTGACGGTAGTCTACGGCTGTGCATCGATTACAGGAAGTTAAACGCCGTAACCAAGAAGGACGCCTTTCCCCTACCTCACATCAACGACTCCTTGGACGCTTTGCATGGATCGAAGTGGTTCTCCACCCTAGACTTAAAATAGGGATACTGGCAAGTAGAAGTGGCGGAAAAAGATAGAGAGAAGACGGCTTTCATAGTACCCAACGGACTTTATGAATTCCAGACCATGCCGTTCGGACTCTGCAATGCCGCAGCCACCTTCCAGCGCCTGATGCAAACCGCACTGATTGGGCTTTTCCCGAAGCATTGCATAATCTACTTAGATGACGTTCTCGTTTTCGGGGGAGACATTCGCGAGCACAACGCCAACCTTAAACTAGTTCTAGACCGTCTGCAAGAGGCAGGTTTGACCTTGAATCCAAAGAAATGTCATTTTCTCCGCCGTTCAGTCAACTTTCTGGGGCACACAGTCTCGTCAGACGGGATGGCAGTCACGGAAGATCGCACGAAACAAGTGAGAACCTGGCCAACACCAACTAATCAGACGGAACTTCGCAGTTTCCTCGGTTTGGCAAACTACTATAGGCGCTTCGTGAAAGGCTTTGCCAAGATTGCTAGTCCCCTACATAAGCTAACCGAGAAGGAGGCAAAAAGAAATTTCAGGTGGGAGAATGGACATGATGAAGCCTTTAAAGAACTAAAGCGTATGCTCTGCTCCGCTCCGATTTTGGCTTTACCAAACTTCGAGACCACCGCACCTCCCTTCGTACTGGACACGGACGCCAGCGACGTGGCCGTGGGCGGTGTACTTTCGCAAAGAGACAAAGAAGGCAGGGAACACGTCATCGCCTACGCTAGTGCCAGACTGAACAAAAAAATGCGACAGAAGAGTGCAACAGAACGTGAACTCTTCGCCATCTATACAATGGTGCGACACTTCAAGCACTACCTGATAGCGAGACAGTTCATAGTGAGAACAGACCACCAGGCGCTGACCTGGTTGAAAACTATGAAGGAGATCGATCGTTCGGTTGCACGCTGGTACGAGGAACTGCAACAATAATGATTTCACTGTGCAGTACAGAAAAGGAAACTCGCATAGCAACGCAGACGCCTTATCCCGCAGGCCCCTCTCAGTGGAAAGGCATGGCGGTGTAGTGGGAACCCTATTTTTAAGCGAGCCGACTAAACATCAGTGGAGTAACACACAGAGTACAGACCCCGACACGTCCTTGGTATACGACAGGTTTCTGGCATCCTCGTCCAAGCCCACTGCGGAAGAGATGAAATCATCCAGCAAGGCAGCCAGGCAGATATGGCAGCATTGGTCCAAACTCTCCCTGGAGGACGAAGTCTTGTGGTACCAAGAAGATGCCACGTCTCCCAAACGCTTGGTTGTTCCGGGTTCCCTGATACAAACAGCCCTCCAAGAACTGCACGAACAATTGGGCCACGTAGGTGAGAAAAAGATGGTGGAGGCCTCGATGAAACGATACTGGTGGCCCTCCCTCTCCCCAGACGTGCACGACTTCTGCCGAACCTGCATTACTTGCAGCAGGTTCAAGAACCCTCACTCCACAGCAGTGGCACCTCTGCAGCCTATGCTTACGGGATTTCCGGGCGAACGAGTGGGTATCGATATCATGGGGCCCCTACCCCTTACTAAGAGGAGAAACCGATATATCTTAGTTATGGTTGACTACTTCACGAAAGTGGCTGAAGCGGAGCCCATGAAGTCCCAAGACGCCGAGACAGTCGCGTCGACCTTTTTCAATCGTTGGATCTGTCAGCACGGAGTGCCTGAATTAGTCCATAGCGACCAGGGCCCTAATTTTGAAAGCCGACTCTTTACCGAGCTATGCAAGTCCCTCGGAATCGCAAAGACGCGCACGACACCTGGCCATCCTCAGGGCAATGGACAAGTGGAAAGAACTAACCGAACCTTGATAGGGTTACTGAAGGCTTTCACGAAGGAGGCACGACCGGAAGATTGGGATTTAAACCTTGGACGTGCTCTTCTTGCCTATAGGGCTACAGTCCACACATCTACCGGTGTCTCTCCGTTCAAGATGCTTACCGGCCGCGAAATGAGAGTTCCCTCTGACGTTTTCCTCCCGCGCAAGGAAGTGGCTACCGACAACGCCCCGGAGTACGTACTACGTCTCAAAGAAGGGATACGAAAGACGTTTAATCTCGCCCGCCGACACCTTCAAATGTCTCATACCAGACAAAAGAAATACTACGACAAGCACAGTCGACTCACTGCCTACCACGAAGGAGATCTCGTCCAAATATATCGGCCAATTCCTCCACCTGGGACACATCGCAAATTTTACCACCCTTGGAGTAAAGATACCTTCCGCGTAGTAAAAGTCCTGTCCCCTACGAACTACCTCGTCCGGAATGCGGAACTCCGTACCCAGCCAATAACCGTCCATCACAATAAGATCCGGCCTTACAGAGGTGCTCCGCCGGTCGGCTACGAGGACGAAGCCTACTTAGTCGGAGAAGAAGGCAAACCACCCGATGGTTTAACCAAAGCGAAGCAATAGGGGTAGCGTCGGGGACGGCGCTCAAAAGACGAGGGTGCTATGTAATACTTAATTCTTTAAATGTGCTTTGTAGGCGAGAGGCGGGAAGTGGAATTTGAACCACGTGACGGAGGAACGTGGAGACTCCTTGGAACGTGACGGACTCTCGGCCTGAACCCCCTTTCGTCGCCTAACTGTATTTATTACCCATATAACAGTAAAGATGTCTAAACGCACTCAGACTTCTACTGTCAAGGGTAACCAGGAGGGAGAGGAGGAACCCTCTACAGCATCAGTCAAATTATTTCTATTTACCTATTTGAAAGGACGCTGCTTTGCAATTTAATCTGATTGCAAAGAAGAATTCAGTTGGATCATCTGCTAGTAGGGTAACTAAAAGTGGTCACAAGACCTTTGTGTTAATACTTAAACAAAACTAGTGCGCAACAACCTACACAGCTGCATAAAATAATTAGCACTTACCGACAATTGTGTGGCGCATGAATGCTTGTTGTTGTGTGAATATACCAATTTCGTTTGAATGCACTGTTCGGTTCAATAATTGTACGGCTCGGTGTATGACCATTTTGTGACTGACCTATGACCTTTTGCCGAGAGACTATTCGTTGTCCAACTAACTCGACGTGCAGGAGACCCAGACGATTCAGAAAAACGGATGTTATCATTCGTGGTCCCACTCCTTACATGATTTTGTAATGTGCATCGAGCAAATTGGCACTAAGCTTTAAGGTATGCGGTTTGCATTGTTAATGAGTTTAGCTGGAGGGCGCATCGTCGAAGTGTATGATAGGCTTGCGCGCGATGGCGAGTTCACCATCCGTTTGGCTAAACCTGTCCAAGGTGTCGTCTTTTGTAAGGTAACTTGCTGGCAGTTTCGAGTCATTGTATGCTAGGTTAGACCGGATTTGGCTCATCAAATGTGTCGCTTTCTGTGTGCGATTAGAGAACGACAAAACATTGGCTTACGATCCTTGTCAGGCTTGGGTGGTGAGGTTTCCAAAGTATGTAATCACATAAATCTAAAGTTTTAGGTGCCGGTTGTTGATAAACTTGCAATTGAGAACTGGAGCAATTATCTTTTGGGCAGACCTTTCCCAACTCATCTTGAGAGTCTGCGTATAAGTAATACAAGTCTTCACGCATTTGGCAACCGTATGTTACGGTTGGAAAAACAATCTGTGTTGAGCGTGGAGAAGAGTCGAGTTTTGACAGTTCCAAGGCTGTGGAGTGCTTGCACCTAACTTGCCTCTGCCTGAGGTCAAATGTGATGGAGACTTGGCCGAGTGTTTGGAGGGACTCTGCTCTGGCCAGCAGCCTTCGTTACTTGCACTTGTCGGGGAGTAGAATCGTTTGGTTGCCGGAGGACTATTGTAATCTGGAGAATCTGGAAAGTCTGCTTATAACGGGTAACTGGGGTGCTGTGATGCCTATCAATCCTCATGCTAGCGATTGATTAAAAAGTGCGCAATAAATCTTTTTCTTGGTGCATTTAGACAACCACTTAGTTGGGCTGCCAGCAGTCAACCTGCACGGAGTGAAGAAGCCTAGAAATCTTCAGCTGAAGAATGATAGACTGCGCTGCCTACCCTATGGTGTATCCCAACTTTGGAAGCTGAGGACACTGAGTTTGTCTGGCAATCCCTGGATGGCGCCTTCCCCTCCGATGGAGTGCGATGAAGACTCCAAAAGCCTTCTTCTCTTGGCGTCAGCAGCATTTCTGCAGAATTATGGACATCTGTAAGTGGTTGGATATGGTAATGTCGTCTGTGTGGATTGTGATGTGGACCTGACCTAACTGTGATACCGAATGACCGATGCGTAGTCTAGGATGTGTGCAGTTGAATGGCGTTTGAGACAACTGTCTCGTCGTCGTCGTCGTCGTCTGAAGTAGCGTAGTTTAGTGTCATAAGGTAGAGTGGGAGATGACACTGAAGTTGTTTCGACGTTTAAACTAAAGCGTTCTTAATCGTTTGCATTGGTGGGTGGACTCGTGAAATGGTGGAGAATGCAACACATAATGACTCGGGCATGGGTTTTGGGGCCAATTAATACTTTAAAGCTACATTTTGGTGGCTGCTGCTGAAATGGTAACCTTTTGATTTCTATCAGGTGAAATGTTTCCGATGTTGTCCACCTATTTCTGCCATTAGTTTTATGCACCATGGGCTTGATTTTTGGCTTTGCAGGAGATAGTGCTGGTGTGTTGCGGAGTCGTTGGTTGAAAGAGCTCATTGGGAGATTGTGCCCTTCATGATTTTGAGGTGCTTTGAGAGACCTGTTGCTGAGACTGGCCGTTGTAGTGTGTCTGTTTTGGAGGAGAAATGGACCACCATTTCCGCAGCCAGGATGATTCATTGGTTGCATGTGGATAGGTTTGTGGCGGTAGCGAACCAGGTGAAGGAGATGCAATTATTGGTCGCATGCACGCATTTTGGAGGCTGATTAAGACTGGCATTTGACCGGATTTTAACTACTTTGTAGACTGCCGGTGTTGGAGTCGCAGCTGCCCCGGGACGTTGGGTCGCGATTGGAGGTAATGCGTCGCTGCATCCAATGCCATCGAATTTGTGGTATGGCGGCGGATCGGTACGTTGGGTACATTGAACTGGAGTACGTCGAGTGCCTCCATTCCTTATCATCGGCAGGGAGAAGCGAGGTGAACCCTGTCTGCATTCGCTACTGCTGTTCGCCCTATTGCGGCATTCGAGTGCAAGTGTTCGAGCACTTCAACTATGTGCGGGAGTAGGCGAGATCTCGCTTCGAGAGACATTTGTTCACTGTGATAGTCCCTGTTTTGTAATGTATTCCTCTGTCTTTCATATGTTGCAATAATCTCATTTGATATGCTGCTATCGACTTGTACGACGTGTTTTTTGTCTTCCGGAGAGTGTGCCGGGCCATTCGGCGGGAATGCTGCTTTGGAGCCGACTACCCAAAATGTGGTGGTGTTGTTGTTGTTGGGGGTGGTAATTTGGGAGTTTTTCGCGTACACGAGCAAAGGCAGTGTTGTTGGGGCATGGCATGGCGGTGAGGCTCACTGCGGATGAATAACCTACTGAAGGGATTATGAAACAGTGATATTCCCTCGGTTGATGGGTGGTGTCGTCGACCACTCCCATTTGGCATACTGAACAACGGATATCAGCTGGCAGTGAACGAATGCATTCCGCAGTCACAATCACCACTCGCTCTCCATTTCAACGACCCCTACAACGCTGGACTGCACTAAAACTGAGTACTCGTTCCACCCCACCGTCGCAAAATGGTCCCTTTACTCTACCCTAGCGGATAAAGTGAACCCTTTCCATCCATCTCTGTTTGTTTGTGACTAGAAAAGTTGTGTTTGTGAGGTTTTTGGAGACGACGCGAATAAGCTTTGACGTGACTGCGCTAGCTAACTAGTTCGGCAGCTAGCGAGGGGCTAATTTCCGTAATTCCTAGGTTGTAGCATACCCAAATGTAAGTTAGCACAGCCTAGGGTGGTGCGACATCGCAAAAGGTGGTGTAGAATGGCACAAATCAAGGATGATTGGTTTTGCTTTGGAATGCTGTCTAGGAATATTGCGGTTCTACTGTTCATTATGTGTAATGCGAGAAGGTAATTTCATTGTAACGGAAAACATCCTTTGGCGTTCACTTACACGCCAAATGCCTCATAGCAGTTCAATATGTAGTGTAATTAGATGCAAGTGACGTAATATTGCAAGGCTGGACGGGTTTGCGGTCATAAAGGTGGCGTAATACTGGAGTCCGTGAAAAGACTCTAGACCAGTTAAAGATCAATGTAGGGATCTAGAACTCATGACTTCGATATTGACTAACTTCAAGGGCAAGTGATATCATTTTTGAGTCGTAGAAATTGGTATTGGGCAATATTAGTGTCGAATGATGCTATAATGGGACGTGATACACAGGTTTGTTTCAATTTCAAGACTAAATTTCGTCATGCTGGAGCAGTAGATGTAAATATGGGTGGGATTTGAGGTAAATTGACATTACCCTGGAGCGATCGACGCGGGCAGAAGTCGAGCCGTGGACATTGATTTGGGTCAAATCTGGCTTTAAATGTCGACCCAGGTCAAGTCTTTAAGTAAGTTGGCATGAAACTGCCAGGTGACAGCTACCTTCGAATGTTGTATCAATCTAGTAGCTATTACAAAGTTATTCTAGTGCCGTTACGCATGATACTATACGCGGATGTGCAAAGGCAATGAATACAGTGAAGCAGCGTTGAGGAGCTTACTTCGATTGTAACAACAATAGCATTCGCTTCCTCTTAGCTGCATGCTTTGCACGTGCAACGTGACAGCAGTCACTGGCAGCTGATTCCCAAATAATGAAGCAATCGATTAAGTCACTTGCTCACGCTGACGGTAGTAAAGATGGTGACAAGCTGAGTCTCCTTTGCCGCTGCTTCTCTCTTCGCCTGCTTCTCGTTTGATTTTTTCGGTCAACTTTCTGGATTTAGGCTTCGCCTTTGCTGTTTCATTTGGGTGTTGATGGCCATAATGTCTGTGTTGGCGAAAGATGGGTGCTGCCCTCTTCACACCTCCAACGGAGAGAACTGATGTGACGCTGATGAGACTCCAGGAGATTGTCCATTTCGTCGCGCCTAAAAATCGTTTAATGTGGATGCTACGGTCAGAAAAAATGCAAGACGCCATTGCCTTCACCGACATGGGCTATGGAATAGGCAGAATCGTTGATGAATGGGAATGGGGAGAAAGAGGAGTAAGTGAGGCGAGATAGAGCACGTCTCGACGAAGAGAAGAAGGAAAAGTAGGAGGAGGAGGAGGAGGAGGAGGAGGAGGAGGAGGAGGAGGAGGAGGAGGAGGAGGAGGAGGAGGAGGAGAGGAGGAGGAGGAGGAGGAGGAGGAGGAGGAGGAGGAAGGAGGAGGAGGAGGAGGCAGGAGGAGGAGGAGGGGAGGAGGAGGAGGAGGAGGAGGAGAGGAGGAGGAGGAGGAGGAGGAGGAGGAGGAGGAGGAGGAGGAGGAGGAGGAATGCAGAGAAGTATTTGAAGAGTGAGGAGAATGGGAGAATGGGAGAATGGAGAAGGAGGTGAGGAAGGAGGAGAATATGCACGAAGTGAATGACGGTTTTCCGTTGACGGCGAGGCAAAGAACTCACATGAATGAAATCGTTGGAGATGGCGCCGATTTTCTTACCACCCTAGTCGCCGGACTTGGAGCACATCACCTACGCCATCAACACCATTACCATCATCGATTTTGTGATTCCAGTCGAGGCTCAAATGGAGGTGAGGTTGGTTGTCTTTCTGGTTAACGTGCAGCACCTTGACTCTCAGGTTATCAAAGGCACATCAGTTATTTTCTGTTGCCTGCTTGAGCAGCCACGTTGTATGCTTAAAGGAGGGAAACAGCTGTGGTGGTAGTGGTGGAAGGGAGCAGAAAGATGCCGAGTCTGAAAATGGTGACCCCAATCTCTGCGTTTCACGGCATACATGTGCATATGAAGAATGCGAGACTGCTTACATTACATTACATTACAAGGAAGTTTTCAGGGATAAGAAATTATAGGAGTAAATTGGCATGCATCTAGGCGATATATGGCAAGGAGTGGTCTCACTTGGCACTTTGCATAGAGGACAGTGTCTTTCCTCATTACCACCACCTTGATTACCTTTACTTTCACTGCGTGCTGCGTGGTCATTAACTCCCTATTTCGTTACCCCATTCTTCCTCTTCTTTGGCTATCTCTTTGCATTCCACTTCCCCTCGTCCAATTTGCACATCCTTCTTTCCTCACGCGTTCTTCAGCAATTTCACCTATTGCATAGCATGCTGCATCGCCTCCTTCCATTTCGTCCTCACAATTGACCCACTTCTAGGCAAGGCGATAAAGTTGAGTGACTGATGTCATCTCATAGGCTTCATATCAGATGTTTCTGACGGGTTCATCCTCCCCACCTCCTCCACATGAATGTCTGTCTAAACTGCCTTGTGGCAGCTTCCATTTTGGCAACCTGCATTTTTTGATTTTATTGGAAATATGTTCATCCTGTACACGTAAAAGTGACTTGCCATGCGATCGACAAGATGGCAGTGTTGGAAATTGTGGAATCACGATCATTGATGAGCCGTGAGCAGGTTCGTCCACGTAATTTGAAGAGGCATTTCCCTCATCACTGCCAAACCAACTTCTACTCTCCTGCTATTGCATTCTCTTAACGAGTTGTGGGTAATAGAGGGAGTGTGCTATGGAGTCATCCACCTCTTGGGTGATGGCATCGTTACCTATCGACCCACTATTCATCTGCTCACCCAAAGATCTACCACAGTCCATCAACACGCACTACGTTTCAATCGGCAAAACTTATTATACTCGTGTTTATTATTATTAGAAGATGCACGCAAACCCCTTTCGCATAGTCCCTACTCCCCTCCCTCTCGATTACCTAGGAAAACAACATAAGTGGCGGACGAACGCGGACCACTTACCCTCCTTTCTTCCTTCCAATGAGAAGTCACAACAAGTATCCCCCTCTCTTCCAAAAATGGGTTGCTTCAGTCACTGGCATGATTGAGTAGATGTGCATGAGCACAAAACCCAACCATTAAGCACTTAACATTCATTAGTGCTGGGTGAGGGTAATCTGGCAACCCGCAGTGGTAGCCGCAGATCAAGAACACTAACCATCCGTCAAGATTATCTACACGAACGAGCAAATTACGCAAACCACTGAAAAGAGAAGAGGCTTAAACTAAAGCAAAATTATTCACCTGCCACTATCATTTTCATCCAATCGCCACCGATTGCTGCCTACAGGGGCAGAAGACTATATCCCACGACAGAGGAGAAGCATACCTCATCGAAGTAGACAAGCGATAAAAAGGATAATGTAACTGACACATGTATGTTCATGCGCCGTCGTCATTTAGCGACTTCATCCATCCGCACTGACAAATATGCCTTCTTTGCCTACCACCATCACCACGACGTCATGAAAGCAGGAATCACCACACAGCCCTACGCCGCACTTCGCACACTTCTGGTGGTCTCGGCACGGACTCATCATCCAATACTCATCGCCAAAGTGCACTTCAGCGCCATTATTGTGTCGGCGGGACGACGCACCCACCCATCATGGACTGGGAGAAAAGAATGCATGGCACAGTGTCAAGTGCCCATTAGTCGTCTCCATTTTTCGTAGTAGAACTCACAGTTCGCATCCACCCTATCACTTCTCACCACACAAGCAACCACAGCCGATCCCAAAAAGATCCCCCTATCCGCAGAAAGAGAACCAATTATCAAGCACCAACGTCAATCATGGTGAAGTTATGCGACTGCACGTCGAAGTCTCGGTCGAAGCACGGTCTTCACCCCCTCGGCAGCTTGTATTTGCTCAAATTGCGCCTGCTTAGGTTGCTAAAGATGCATTCAGCTCGTCAACGGGGAAGAGAACAATTAAACAGCCTCTCCGAGGATACAGCTTTTATATCCACCACCGACGCCACAGAAACGATAGATACTACCAATATGGATCGCACCACGATTTGGATAATGCAACGGTTACCATGCAGACAGTAGTAAAGACGTTGAGAAAGCAAAAAAATTACTGATTCCCCGACCAAAAATGGACTAACCAAGGCGATTAAGACGCAAAGCACATCAAAACAACGAATTTGATATTCTTTAGTCACACCTTACAGCTTACACAATATAACCCCGCGAAAAGGCAATTCTGCTTAGTTCAAGTTCTACACCACCTGTAACACCAAGTAAAGCCAAGTTTTCGCAGTAATTCCCGTTTTACAAATCGAGTCCCGCTAAGATCCCGACGTTGTCATAATGAAGTGAAGTTAAAATGATGCAAGGCAATATATAATAACGAAGCAAATAGTTTTCCAGGTAGCATATAAATATAGCAAAGGTAAAATAAAAAGTAAAGCAGGCAGCCGTGCTAAATTACCATCAGCAGTGCCCCTAGTCTCCTAAATCAGGAGTCAGCATGGGGTAGGCAGCGCAGCATATTGTTCTCCAGTTGAAGATTCCTAAGGTTCTCCACTTCATGCATGTTCGGCGACGCCAGTGCAACCAGGTGATCGGCTACATGCACCAAGAAGGAGGTCAATTACACATTTTCATCACACACCAGCATACCTAACCATGGAGTTGGATGCGCATTACAGCACTCTGATTACACATTAACAGCAGACTTTCCGCATTTATCAAAAGTCCTTCGACAGCCAAGCAACTCTGCTTTCTGACAAGTCCAAGTAACGAAAGCGGCTGATCAAAACAAAGCTCCTCGATACCCTTGACTAACTATCCATCTCATTCGACTCCAAGCAAGGACGAATCAGGCGCAAGTACTCAGCAGCTTTGTGAATTGATTGAATTCGGCTTATATCCAAATTTGCCAGTCGCAATATGCGATTCTCAAATCGTTGAGGTTCCATATTCTTTGCATGTAGGTTCCCAACTTGATGTGAAAACGGTTTCAGCAGTAATCACTCCGGGACTAGATTACGACTTTACCACCATCCGAAGTCCACAAACATCGAATGGATGCAGTTCCGTTCCCTGGAAAATCCATCGTGCAAGCATGAGGACAGTTATACGATAACACCCTGTCGAGTTCCAGCGGCATAAAGAAAGTGGCGCACCTGATGCCCCAAATCCGACCTCACCAAGCATACGGTGGCCCAGAATTGTCGGTGATTTACACTGAAAAGGACAACAACTTGAACAAATATAGCCATACAAAAATGAATTCATCTTCGCGTACAGTCCTACCACACAATTCTGAGGATGCCCTTGGGCTCCAACCATTAACTATAGAACCTAGTACCGTAAAATCTAACGTCCATTTACCAGAAGGACATAACAAAATCATGTAAAGAGTAGAGCTGCCAACAAAAAACGTCAGTTTTCCTTAGCCTCCTGGCTTCCTTGTATGATAGACTAGATGGAAAACAACTTGTTCTGCAGCAAAAGACCACGAGCTAGTCAAAGGACACTCAAGCATCGAACCGTCTAAGTATGAACCCAACGATACATTAAAACAAAAGTGTTTAATAAAAACTAGATGCTTTACGTACAGTACTTGCAAAAATAAAATAAAATGTGTTTACTTGATAAGTTGCTGCGCTTGATAGTTAAAAAAAATTGGCTAGCTTGACGTGCGTATATTTTTAGTTGCCTTGCAGCTAAATACATCAACTGATTTTCTATCTAGATTCTTTAAACCTCATCAAAGAGCACAATTTTATTGTATTATTGTTTGGTTTAGATCTCAAGCTACGCATATAATTGCTGCAAATAAAATTACTTTTTCCAATTTGGCCTCCTTAATTTTGTGTTTGTTTCCTTAAAAAGTGTGTATCTTAGTTTTTTTTTACCTCAAAAATAATGAAACCCATTGAGCAATAGTGACAATTATGAAATATATAGGTTTTTGAATAACGAATAGCCTTTGCACACATATCTAGCGGCGTCTTTAAAAATTTGAGCTTGGGTAGGGTTGGTGTCGCTGCAGTGGGGTTGCATTTCGCACTAGATGGAAGTTACGTAAGTATCCGGCTTGAAGAGGATTTTGTTTGTTTGAAATTTATGTATTTGAAGTATGGGCCGGGATAAAACTGCAGCCAGGAATTTTTAGGCTTGCTTGTCCCATGATATATTGTTCGTTGTGGAATGCTTAAATACCAATGTTGATTGTGCTTTTGTAGCTCATGCGGTTTTACGGCATTTTGCGCTCTCAGATTCCGCTGGACGTAGGTTCTTTTCAAACTAGAGCGCAGGACGTGGTATAAGGTTTTCTTGTTCGTTCGCGTTTCGTTTGTGGGTGGGGAAAAAATCTATAGACCTGGTGAACTTACCACTTGAGATTGGTTAAACTATTCAAAATGATGCCCAGACAATAATGGTAACTCTGGGAAGCCATAAACTTTAGGCGGTGACAGCTTAACTTTATTTTTGTATGCTGCGTGCACGGACAAAATGTTGGAAGATGTTAGCAAATAATCTAGCAATTGCAGACTGTGATTCTCTGTGCCCCATTTTGGCCTATTTCGCATTATTGAATTCAGAAGTGTGGATTAGTTATTTCGGCGGCTGAACGTTCCCTTCATTAGCTCTAGTCGTGAGAAATGTCGCTAACTTTAATGAAAATGAGGATAGGCGATCGCGTACTGCCCTTGATAAGGGGGTGTAGAAATTTGACCTTATGAGCACTCCAGCTAGGTTTTCATATGCATCATAAAGATTTTCACTGGGTGGAAAATAAATAATAGTGGAAATCGTCTTAGTGTAGGAGTTAGAGGGGTGTATTATGGCTTGGTCCTTAAAGTGCTAAAGTGTAATTTTATGCTTTATTTTTGCTCACTTATCGCATTTGAACTTTTATGTGGAAGTTTTAATTCACCTTAGGTAAATCTCATCTCTCCAACAGTAGTTGGCGGATGTTGAAACAGAGTTGGAGGCTTTTCCGCACGAGGACAATTTCTTCGCTCCCAGGGAAGCTTTTTACTTCCTGTTTCTCAGTTGTGAAGGCTGCGGAGAACATCTCTGCAGAACACAATCAGTGGCGCATTGAAGGAGTTTGTGCTCTTTCATTGTCATTTTGACAGCGTGGAATTGCCTCCATGAGGCTGCATATTAGTGTCATGGCAGCAAGTACGCGTGTGGAGGCGAATAATCAAGAGGTTGCTTCCACGGTGGAACTTCAGGTGTCAAATAATAGATCTCCTCCTTGACTCTTCTCCATCGTGAGTGCAGCTGATGATTAGTTGATTATGCTGCTCGGTAGGAGCTGCAGAAGATAATTGCCGCCACTATCAACATTGAGTGCATATGATTTCCTAATCTTTGCAAATGGGCTTGATGTCAGTTCTGTTCCGTTCGTTCCTAGTAGGTTTATTATAATTGGCTGAACTTAAGTGCTGCGAGCAAACCAATTAGTGAACAATTTTTCGGCGGCAGTAGAATGGCAGGTTTTCTGGGCTTTGGTAGACTTATTGGAAGTGGGATGAGTGACGCCATGTTGCATGTGTGGGATGAAGTTTGGCCTAGTGATTTGTCAGAAAAATAATCGGCGATGGGTAAATTGGTACAGGTGATCGAAGATGCTCTTGACGTCTATTGGGTTGCGTTTTCTAATCAAGAATGAAATAAACAAACGCTGTATTGGAGTGGCACGCAGGGAGGAGTTTAATTACTAATGCTAGAGCCAGCCTGTGCTGAGTTCAGCAGGGTGTCTGTGCATTGTTATTTGCATATAGATGCGGGTTCCTCCATGATGTTTAAGTTGCTGACGCGACTTTTGATTGGTTTTCGATTAGTAGCCATAGTTTTGAGTTTATGGTTGCCCTTTATTACTTCGTTGTGGGTTGTTTTCTCTCGCTCAGTTGCTTTTGTTTGACGCTTCCATATTGCGGCACTTATTCACCTCCATCTCAATGTAACCTCTCTTACCTTTAAGACGAGGAAGGCGATGAGGCAAAGGCAGTGATCGACATCCCATTGTTGGACCAATACGCTTCCGCCACCTTTAGCCTCTTGTTGCGGTACCATCTCCACGGCCGTCATAGTGGTTATCGCCGACGGCCTCCTGAACATCTCTGCCCCCTTCGTCTGCTATAGTGTCGCACTCTGCGCTCAAAGAGGCGAAGCCTCTTGTGTGGAGGTGCGCGGTAGGCGAATCTTCGACCTCGTGTCGTTCGCTGTGCATGTATTTCATCTAATTCCCTATTCCAGTGATAACCTACCTGCTAGCTCTATTTTTTTGTTCTCTGTTTTGGGTAGTGTGGATGCATGACCTGCTGATGAATGATCGGTCAAGGCCACCGATGAAGTTTTGACGGCTTCTGTTGTCCGCCCCTGAATACGAGATCACCACAACTGATGGTTCTTCTACTCTCGCTGTTTCCTCATTGCCTACCGGTGAAATTATGGATTTGGTCGCGTAGGCACTGGGGATGGCGGGACCTCTCGTACACGTCGCTGCTTGTTGCTGCCTTACAGAAATTAGGGGAACGAGGAACCGAAGCCTTCGCTTTGTTTGAAATGCAAGTTCTCTCCTTTCTATTGCAGATACTGATCGAATTAAAAGTTCCGTTTGCCTATTCAGTGGTGATTTTCAATTTATTCTAGATGTTTGATTGTTCGCCCTCTTCATTGTTAACCGATAGTTGCCATTTCGCAAAAATGATGCGCCTTATTTGCTGAGATTTCAAAATATTGGGCTGCTGTTCTATCGTTGAATACGGGGAGTGTTTCGACATCCCAGTCGGGTGACTTAGACTTCTCAGTTCTCGAATGAGCACTTGGAGTTGCAGTCGTGCCGATTTTATGTCGTAATGACGATATAACCTGTTGCTATAAATGGCAGAATATGGTTTGTCATTACTGTTCTCCGAACTGTCTATTCATCGATCGTCCTACAGGTCTGAAGTTTGCACTACTTCATGCCTAAAAGGCCGTTTTTTGTGTCTTTGCTCACTTATGGAGAATTGGATGTTACTAATGGCTAAGATCTACCTACTTGATGGAATTCGATGCAATTGGAGGGTGTTTGGAAGAAACATCTTGGGAGAAAGTGTTGTCCAGAGGGCAACTCGTGGGCATCTTTCGTTGCCGCAATACTTGCCCATGAGGGGGCGTCGACGTGCTTAAATAATGTACTGTCCCTTTCTCATTCTTCCATTCTCTTGGATGATATTTTTTCGAGCCTTTTGTGGTTTGAAGACTAAAGTGGGTATTGTAAGCGTCGACTAGGTGCTGTGTTTGTTTCTGACGGCAAAAGTGCAATTCGTACCAAGCTTGTGCACTACTGTGAGGGCTTGGGTCGTAAATTGCAATGTTGATTACTTCAGCGAATAATGGGGCCTTGAAGAGGCTTTCATGCGATCGCTTCATGGCTTTTATTGAGGGACTTGTGTGAACCCATTTCTCTGCTTCACAATTGTCAGTGATGGTGGTCGGTCATAAACTGGTAGTGTCGTCAGTGGTGATGTTCTTGATTTCCTTGGGCACCTCTGCTTGTGTGAAGCAGTAGAGGTTTCTGCGCAGCTGCTTTTTTCGAGCAAATGAACGATTGGTCCTCGACTTGGTCTTATCAATTGTTTTGCATTTCCGACTCTGCTTTTACTCATTTGGGATGCCTAAGCACCAAATTAAGGGACCGCATTGACAGACATTGCCTCTCCTCGTCTGGTGGATTTGCCTACGACTTAGATGTTGCCATTCTATCACGTGTGCAACAATTTCATTAAACGTTTGCAGCTGAGACCATTTCTACTGAGCCACTTGAGCAATAGGTACTTGACGTTTTTTTCATCAGGTCTCAAGCGAAGGAACACATCGTCCTCTAACAACAACGGGTGGTCTCCTTCGAAATTTGTAATGCTAGTCAATAAGTTGGCGCGTTGTGTCTGACTTCAACGGTGGGTGTAACGATGAAATGTTGCTGGTTGGATTCCACCTCGTTTTGTAGGCGTAGTTATTGGATACATCTTTGTCTATTAATAATTCTTAGGGTGGGTTAAATGTGCACTTCTTAGTTTCGTCGTGATGGTAGAGGTATTATTCACGACAGACTAGATCCCTCCATTACGAAGAAGCTAAAGTTGAAGAGAATTTGAGTTACGCAATAATTCGGTCTCTTCAGTTCTTGCCTTACTACAACGCCATTTTGAATGGTTTTGCTGCCAAAATACACTAATTGGATTCTGTTTTGGCTACTTCAAGTGTGGACAAAAATTGTCGCTTCAGTTATGCTAGTCCTCTACATTCCTGTGGATATTTCAAAGCAAGCGGCTTTGAAATGAGGCCAAAGCAGGCTTAAAAATGTTGGCACATTGAAAGAATAAATGGGATTTGCGAGAGGTCAAAGAAAGTCAGGTTTTCATTGCGTGCCATTCAAGAAGGTGTCTTTCCTACATTACAGTTGTGGTGGAGGCGCAGACGCCTTCGCAGGCACTGAACAAGGGAGCTGGAGGCTCACAAGGTGGCAGTGGTAGAGTACACGGCACGTTGTGAAAAGCTCGTATCTTTCAATACAGCAATGCCGACTACTTACGTCCTGGTGTCGGAGGAGCTGAACACATTCAACCGCAAGCTTGTTGACTTCATTGCTGCTATTTGGGCTACCTCGCAGCCATGAAGGTTGAGTTCGGGTGAACTGACCAGTGTTTACTGGGTGGAGATCAACGCTGCGGATTTGCGATGCAAAGATGGCCGACTTACGGGTAAAGGTTGCTATCTTTTGCTCCTCGTGATTTGTTTTTGTCGCTCTCCTGCCTGCCTGTTTATCACACCAAATGCTCACTTTCCCGTATCCATCCATTCCACATTCATGTAGCCATCCATCAATTTGTGTTTCCCTGTTCTACATGCTTCTCCCATTCGCAATTCGTTCATGCATTAATCACAAATTCAAACACAAACTCAGCAGTTTGTTTTTTTTTTCACCTAAATACTAATGTGCCGATCCCTCTGACCTTGCATATTGGGTGGATTTAATTTTTTTTTTTCTTTTTTTTGGCAATACTCTCGGATTAGACGTGGGTTTAGAAATCGCCTTAGTTAAGATTAATTGTGTGGTTGATCAATTTGTGATTGAAGTTTCAAGCATCCACGTGCATTGAGTGTGTGTTTATCAGACACGTGGTTGAACTTGGGAGGCGTTGATGCTTTTAAGGCTGGGAGGGGGATCGCAAGTTCTTGATCTGAATAATTGCTATGGTTCCAGTCAACTCTTTTCTCGTGGGCTCGCAAAATGCCAGTGGAAGGGTGACGCGGATGGTTAGGAATCGTCGCCATCTCTCACGATTTCCTTCGTGTGATTTTACAGCCTCGCCGTGAATGAGGGTGCCGTCATTCAATTTGTGCATCTTCCACCCATTCGCCTCTTTCGCCACTTTCCTATTCTCCGCCCTCTTCGAATACCCTTTTGCATTCCTACTTTCCTTCCTCTCCTTTTCGAGGGAGCGTGCTCTCTCGCCTCATTTACACCGCTTCCTTCCAACTCGCATTCATCAGCAATTTCGACTATTTCATGGTATGTGTCGGTGGCGGCGACGGCAGCGGCTCCTTCCATATCTTCCGACCGCCTCTTTGCTGACTCAGCCGCCTGCGTGTGTGTGCGTGCATCGATGGATTGGTGCATTGATAAGACCACCTGATGTACAGTCGTTGCATATCCGTCATCTGATTAGGCAATCCATCGATACTATAGGTCGGTCATTTGACCTTGAGGGTGTCAATATCGAATCATTTGATCTTGAGGTCAACTCAGGTTGATATCTCAGTCCCTATTGTGACACCACTTGACCTCAGAGATCGGTGTTGCGTTATTTAGCATTAGAATTGACCTATTTCGAACTCAAGACCCCAACTTTGCGCAATTTGATCTTAAAATCAACTTAGATCGGTATCTATCATAGGTTTATGTGCTTCATATGTTAGGAAATTGAACGACATTATTTTTTACAATAAATTAAATAGTTAGCCTCCTGTTTCCCTACCGTCTTAACGCTTGTAGGTTATTTTCCTTTTTTTAACGCACACTAGACCTTACTTCTTAGATAGCTTTCCTAAACAACTTTTACTTCTGCAATTTTTTTAGTTAAGGCTTGCCTTAATTCGACCACGCTGGTGGTAACGATGGTGATGGAGCTTTCATGTTACTGTTTATGGCGGCAGCAACCGCAGGGATAGTTGAATAAGCATTTGTAAGTGGTTGCTTAATTTGGCGAAGGGAAGGTGAAGGTGGGTGGTGAGACGTCGTCAGCTTTGTGTGGAGGCAGTCGTAGCAAGGGTGTTGTTGACTTTTATCATTGCGTAAAAAGTGTACTGACGCAGGAGGGACTGAGATGTTTCTTCACATTTTTTTCAACTAGAAGTAGCTGAATTCGCGACCTTTTTAAAACAGCCTTTTTACCTATTAGTTTTTCAAAAAATGCAAACGTTGTACTCACATATTATGACTTTTTGGCGAAAGTTTCTCTTCTACATACTTTTCGTTGTCACTGTTTAAAGTCAGTCAAAAATAAAGTGTGAAATTGCCCACCTGTTTTCATGCGCTTAAAGCCTAATGCACATGGCATGCAAAATGAGGTGGATGAAATATGGACTATATGCGCATTTGCAATGATGGAGATGGTGAGAAGTGGGCACAGTAGTTTGTGTCGTTTCAGGCGGGGCTTGCATCCGTTTTACTATTTTGCAGTCAAGTGCTTTCTGGTACGATCTGGAGGTGTCCACGTATGAGTACAGCCTTGTTGGCATTGCCATTATTGACATCTCATCTTCCTGTTCTGCCTTCTTTCGATAATCAGCAACCATCTACTCTTCCATGCTTGATCGCTGAGTAGTCGGCGGTGCAGGGACAGATGTGACAGAAGGAATGGTAACACAGATGCGGCATCAGGAACGGATGATGAGCCCTTCCCTTACCGTAGAAATGGTATCAAGCGGTAACAGAGAGGAGTGAATGGTCGTGTTGAGGCTAGGGTTGATTGCAGTGGAGTGATCGCGTACTGTTGAGGAGCAGGTTGGATCACGTGATGGAGTAATAGCTGAGAATCGTGGCAAGTGCGTTGCATCTAACTGCTGCTCTACCTTAGTCAAGAGAATTACTTAGATTGTGGAGGCACTCTTTACTATGGACGTAAAGGCTAGTCGTGACAAGGGACTACTTCCTGTCATCTTCAAATGGAAAGGAGTTAATAGAGTAGGTAGGCACTGCTCTTACATTCTACAATTATAAAGCAGGTTATTCAGTCGTAGAATCAATGCATATGGTAAGCGTCTACTCTGAATTGGCACCTGGTTCGCTTGCGTCTGGAAGGGCATGTGATTTTCAAATGCAGTCTTATTGATTCCCCGAAGTTAACCAATGAAGCAAGTCAGCAGGCGAGCGTAGAGGTAATCAATTTGACCGTCAATCGATGCGCTAAGTTTGAATTGCCTTTTGAGCTGTGACAATCTCGCTGAACGTTCCGCGCCTAATGACTATGAGCGACATTGTGGAAGTCCTTACATCGCTGGAGATGCGGCGGCGAATATTCGTCCTCATCTATTTCCTCTTCGCCTATTATCAGTGGATTGGCATTCATCGCCAAGGCCTGTGGGCTAGGCATATTGCCTGGCAGCAATGGACGATTGCATTTGGCAAGGTTCTCTTTGTGGCTTCTTGGATATTCACAAAAGGATGGCGAGTTTTTAATCTCACTTACCATCGTCATGATTGACTCTAATTCAATCAATTTCGCCCTTGCTGCCAATATTGACACGGACGACGATGTCAATGCCCTCTCTAAGAAGGTCGGTTTTGGGTGTTATGTCACTACTAGCAACTCCAGCACCACCCAATCAATGCAGGTCTTTGCAGTAAAGTGAATTCGGATCTTTACTTGAATAGTAACAGTGGAAGTAGAGTTAGAAGTGATGAAATATAAAGCAGACCAGGAGATTCTAAGAACAGAATCAGAAGAGGAAGGCGGCAGGGGTAAAGGGGTGGCTGGAGAGTTCTTCACAGTGAGGGTAGCGTCACGTCACTGTAGAGATCAAAAGTTATAACTGGCTTTTACTTCGATCCCATTACTGGCGGCTCTCTCGGAGCTGCGGACAGTACGGGAAGCATTTCAAGTGTCCTCCAGTGGCGCAGACAATTGGAGCACGGATAGAGAGCATCCAGCGTTGCTGAAGCTGCCAAAGCCGCCAAATTCGTAGTATTCGGTGGGTTGCGCACAGGTATTCAACTAAACTGCAAAAAGCCAGGCGGAATCATTTAGCTAATGACCACCTGCTTTTTTTCATTTTAGTGGTGCAAGCGTCTGCGAAGACTGTTAAAGGGAGCCTTTTGTTGTTGCGTCTCCCCTGTCTGTGAATAGAATATTTATTCATAATTACAGAAGAAACGTTTGTTGCTCTACTACGTCTTGCCACTTCTGAGTATGATGTGAATGATGGTGCGATGGATTGGTGATGTGAGGCAGAGTTTATGCGGCTGCAGGCAGAGATGGGTGTAACTATCAAGTAGACAGGCAGGCAGATAGATAAATGAAAACGTGGATGATGGCACACCTTTGCGGTTTTCAGCTAATCCTGAAAACAAAGGATGAGCTACACTGGAGATTTGCGCTAAAGCCGGGCAGGGTGCCACCCTATCAAATTTAGCAATTTGTGCGCTTGATCAACAGTCGAAATGCAACCGGATGTCTTGGTGATGCGAACCCCTGCAACCTGAAACGTTTTCACCTGCATGCAACTAACACATGCGCAGTGCACTCTATAACAGGGGAGATCTGCAATGGTACAATGGTATCCTGTCACTCCTGTGGGACTCTAAATTGCTTTTTTTTCCACGCCGCATCAATCAGTGACTTGCTGGCTATTTGACCCCCCCTCATTGAGGCATGCCCTATACTTGTCCAGATTTCAGTAGTCTTGTTGCAGAAAATATGACAAGGTCTGAATTTTAGTGCTAGTCATGTAATTGACCGCCACTTTAGGAGTACTACAAGCCACTATCCGAGCAGCCGAACGTGCTACGCCCTTAGCCCATTGGGTGTACAGAGTAACCATAAGGAAAAATCCACCGCATGGTGATGCTCTCTCATCCACTATCTGGAGAGACATCTTACGTCTGCAATGACTACAGTCAGGGTACAAGTGGTAGCGTACGAGTTAACGGTGTCTTTGAAACCCAGTTCACTTCCCCCTATGATCAAGCCTGTCTTCCCCGATGTCGTCTCCACGTGTTGATCCAATTCCTTGTCCTTCACACCACCGTCCTCCTTTTCAACATGTCACTGAAGACTTGGCTGAATTTAGTTGTAATGATGATGATAGAGGGACTGCCGGTGAGTTCTAAGTAAGTCGACTGAAGAAAGTGTGATTTGCGGTAGTGGATCGTGGGCGATGCGGAGCACTGCTATCCTAACGATAGCCAAAAGCCAATGCATTCAATTACCTCTGGCTGGAATCACCTACAATGAGAATGGCCTTTGACATGTTTTCATGTTGAGTGAACGTAAATATTGCCCATTCGCCTTAACCGACCAACTATCCGTCTGCAACATCCTGCAGAACTTCTTTCTTATTGGGCACGGTTCTTTGGTCGGAAATGAGTGACAGCTTGACCGAATGCGAACTAGACATTTACTTAACCAGTTATACCGCCCATTTCTAACCTCCGATCCGACGACTTGGTTGTGACACTGTTAGCCCATACCACCGCCCCATCGCGGGGCCATCTACAACCCACTTAAGCCTTCATCGATGTAGGCAATTAGTGACAGATTACTCAATCAAGTATAGGATTGAAACAGCTATAGAATAAACACTTAAGTGTCTTCTTGGAGGCCTGTGCCGTTACAAATAGACACACGTGTTCATTAACAAGCTGGTTCTGTTTGACTTTGCAGAGCTAACTCTGTTACGTGTGTCTAAGGCATCAAAGAATGTGATTTTGATGGTGCGCATGCGTCAACACTTCATTAATTTCGATAAGTGGAGAAATGGCTGTGTGCCTCATTGATGTTTTCCAAATGGCCGGTCATTCACACATCTAGGGTGAAGAAGAATCTAAGTCTCATGGCCAGTCTCTCCTCACTGGTACGCGAGTTTTGTGCGCTTTCTTGGTAAAGAGGCTGTATACTTGGAGATCGGTAAAATGGTGCAGACAGCCGAGGCCATTCTATATTAAATGCTACAGAAGTTACCTTCACCGACAACAACACTTTAAAGACATTTCAAGGATGGCATCCACTATAGACACGAAGGAAAAGCAGAACATTCCCAGTTCTTGTGGCCAGGTCTAGTAAGTTGCAAGAAAAATAAGTGACACTTTGAGCAAGTTTCTTATAAGACAGCATGCAATTCATTCAGCGCTCTTTCCATGAGGCTGCGAACTACAGTTGCATCGAAATCCAGGTGTCATATGATCAATTCACCCGTCGTCCCTTTTCTCCGCCGATTCCTACTGATGTCTTGGTGGTTTTACTACTAGGTGAAAGCTAAAGTGCTTCCTCCATGACCAATGTTTCATTTATATGATGTCCTTATTTTCGCAAATGGGCTTTGATGTCGACTCTGTAGCATTTTTTATCGGTTCGCTATATTTGGCTGAGTCCAGGTGCTGCAGGCATGTCAGTTCGGATTGGTGTAGTGAATTAGGTATAGAGGATTTTTTAAAATAGGCATAGGCACTTTTTATGAACAAGTATTTGATGGGACTACAGCAAAAAAGCTTCTAGCCTGCGATAAAACTGCTAAAATTGGGAGTGGTGAAGCCATGTTGCATGAACTAATCATTTCCGTTCTGTAATGTGTCACATGAATCGCTTATTTAGACCCATTTTAGGTGGTGGGCATTTCTTGTATTTTAACGAAAACCGGCCGACACAATAAAGGGGGTCGCAATATCTCTCTATTTCCAAACCTTTTTGGTTTATCTTTTCTATGGCATTATTTCTTTTACTTCTTTCCTGTATATCCGTTGGATTCTGGGTGAGTTAACATTGGCACCTAGTTTCATTAACCTATCATAATCGCGTCCTCCTTGCAAAAGTGGAAGCAGAAGGATTATTATTGCTATCGACATTAATTACCATCAATGCCAAGTTGACACAGTAAGTTGATATTTCTCTCCCAAAAACTGATCGTCTTGCAATTTGGCCTGAGTTTGTGTTCCGAGATGAAGGTGGCTACAAGGCGTGTCAGTTATACGCCAGTAAACAATGCGTTCGTGTATCCTGGGGGCACAGATCCTCTTAGTCACCATAGTTTCCCAGTGTAGGGACGAATTTCGGTCTCGTGAGTTCTCAGAACTGAAATTGTTGATGGATAAGTTGATATGGTGGTCTGGAGTGCTCTTAGCGTCCATTTGGTTACATCCTCTACCACCGTGAATGAAGTAAACAACGCCGCATCTTACTGGCACACATTTGGGGAGGTTAAGCACGACTGTTGAGTCAGCCTATGTCCAGATGTCAATTCCTCCATGGCGTTTAGTTTGCAAATGGTTTTTTGGTTGGCTTTTGGCTATTGTCCTTGTTTTGGAATGCATGACTACCCGTTGGTGCCTGTTTGTGAATTATTTTCATCTCCTCAGCTGCCTCCTTATTTCATTAATCATTCATCTCTACTTCACTGCAGGTCCTACATTTCTTATGAGCGAGGAGTGCAACGTAGCGAAGGCAGCGGTTGGCAGCATATCTTTGAACCGGGACGGCTGCACCATCTTCGACTTCTTGCTGTAGTAATAATAATTGCAACCATCAATCAAGATCGTTAGCTATCTGTTTGACATCTCTGCTTCTTTCGCCTGCCGTGGCACTGCACTTAGCGCCCACACAGGTGGCGCCCTCCGTATGGTAGTGTTTGATCGCGTCCCTTTCGTTGTACGTTTTACTTTACAGGATTCCTCATTCTAGTAATAACTCGTACCCCGTAAACTCGCTGCATCGGTGTACTCAGACTGTTCTATGCGACACGGATTGTGACGCCATTAATGAGTGGTTGGCCAAAGCGTCTCTGTGCAGATTCAAATTAACCTGCAGACCATTGCACGATGGTTCAGTAGTTGTGATAACAAGGCTGAAATGATTGTTTATACCGTTTTAGCGAAATTGTATTAACTTGTTGGAGTTCAACAGATGTCCTGCTAACTATTCTGTACGAATCGTCTGTTACAGACTTCATTTCCTGCAGCTTTTGATAACGTGGAACGTACCAGATTAGTCTTTAGTTCCTTTACTCATTTGCTGGTTCAACATCTTCTTTGGTTTAGATATTTTCATGGTTTGTTTAGATAAATGCACATCGCCGGATCAAGCAAAAGCTTGCAATCTGATTTTGACACACTGTTCTGTCTGAATTTGATTAATTAGTCTCAACTCATATCGTCACCTCTTCCTTCTTCCCGTCTCGTTCGATTTGTTAAATCGACCGCTTGTGGCACTTTTTTCTATCCGAACACTAATCTCTTGTGTGGTGGAAGCAATTACTCTCTCCTTCCGTCTCCTGCGTCACGCCACCAGTGCGTCAGTCACAAACTCATTTTCGCGCAAAAGTGGTGGTAGTAGAAGCTCAGGTATTCCTTCCATTTGCTCCGCAGCCACAGTAGCCATCCAAACTTGCAGCTGTTTTTGCCAGTGTCGATGCAATCGGATGGCTACCCGGACACTATGGTTGACGTCCCTGTGTGGGTGCAATTTTTCAATCGTATCCAGATCCATCTATCTCTCCTATCTATTCTGCATTCATGTCTGCTTTTATTTCCATTCTTTCTCTACTTTTATCCTCTAAATTAGCGTGTAATTTCAGACTTTAATGGGACTAAATGATGTTCTAAATCTTCGTTGGGTTCATTTTTGAAAGAGGAAAGTCATGACCACTTGTTTTCTGAGACGATATTATTTATTAATAGTCATTAAGAAACCAGGATTTAAAGGGTATTGTGATGTTCCTAACGCGCCGGCGATGAATGCAGCGACCCTTATTTTTAAAATAAAAGAGAAAGCGTTTGTCATTGACACACGTCATCTTGCCACAACACTTTGGCTTTTGCAGGTCACATTCCATATCGTAAGGAATACACGAATCAGTCGAAAAGATGCATCCTGTTACGCCTAAAAAATGAACAGAGAGTATTAAGCCAGTGAAACATTAGCATTGATTGGAGGAAGGAGCGTGTCGTATCCAAGAGCCATTCAAACTGAATTAAAAATTTTGGAACAGTTCAAAGGAGCTTCACCTTGAGGATCTTCTGAGCCGCGCACTTATTTATTTACCCACTTGGTCACGCATTTTATGTTGACTCACAATTGAGCATTTGCCTTTTACAGCTTCGGAATGAGAAGGCATGGCTTTGGGAAATAATCAGCCTATCAGCTTCCGCAAACTCGCTTTCCGATGAAAAGTTTAGTGTACACTGTCCCTTCAAGATGGCAAGGCTTCTTGATTGACTGTAACAGGGTGACGTGTCTCAACAACAACACAATCCCACGGCCACGGTCGCACAAGACATTTGAAGAACTCAGTTTATACGCTCATAAAGCCCTTATGAAGATGTTTGAACATGTTTGAGTGCCATATTTAAATACCTCCTTCCTATCCTCCTAAATTTACAACGAAGACAACACAGTGGTGACTGAAGTGGAGTGAGTGAAAGTATTTCATCTTACCAAACAGGTGGAAGGTGAGAAAGAAGAATGTGATAGCAAACTTTGTTGACATTGGTCTTTGAGTTGATTCACGAGAGCTCATCCGACCAATTTATACCGTAGATATGCAAAATCGATCTGCCTATGCCCCTACGCAGCTGTCAATCATCTTGTATACCTACGGACTCACGATTTACGATTGTTGATACAATATAGTGTCCCAACACCCTTTGTTAGTCGTTATGTGTGGCGAAAGTTGACTGAAAATTGTAATAATGTCACACAGAGACTCCTAGTGCCACCCAGATGGTACAAGGCGTACCACAGCACTAGTCTCGAGGTGTTCCTTATTGCATTCCTCGACTCCTTCATTTCATTTTAGTTCGGTGCTGTTCAGTTTTTTATGCCATTTTAACTTAATGTAGTACAGCCAAAGATGACTAACGGTAGTAATGTTGAAGGCCCACAAAAAAAACGCACGTAACGAAGAAAAAAATTTTTAATTTTTTTGAACGCTCCAACGTCACAGACGTCAGCAGCGGGCTTGAAGCACACGAGAGTAAATCTAGGAAATGCTCAGCCTTTGGCTGCCGATACGAAATCTGCTTTCTTACCTTCTCTAAATAATTGTCATAACCTAGCGCCACAGATATTGAACAGTTTCTGTTTACTAAAACATTAGTGAAGACTCGAGATTAAAACTGAAGTCGGACTATTACTGCTCAAATACCCTAAAAAGTGAGCTGTTCACAAAATTTTTGTAGACATTTGAGAGTTACCTAAACTTATAATGCTATTCCCTGCATTTTTTAGCTGAAAGACGCTTCGATGCATGACAAAGTGGTGACAAAGTGAGCGCATTGGGTATTTAACCTTAGACAATTGTTCCATGAAATCCTCACCTATACTTTGTCTATTGTTTTCGTCCTCTACTTATTCATATCTGATGCCTCAAATAACAGCGAGCCGTCAATGGTTGAGAGCAACTGCAACCCACAATACGAACCAGAGAGCAATTACACCTAAGACCGACAACATGGTTGAGTATTTATCAATGCTTATGCTTAACCACTCGGTTGTTTCAATTCCTCTCTGTTCCTCTTTCGAAAAAAGTAACAACAATTAATGAATACATTTTGATATGCCACATAACTGTTTCATGAAAGACTACAACTGGTGCATGCTACATGTCCGACTGCACAAGCTACCAGCAATTGCAAACTTTTCGATCACCAACTTTGTAGATATGTTGTGGAAGGGAAAATGAAACATTGTAACGGAGGCATTGAAGACTTTTGCTGTCGTTTGGGACTAAATAAATACCAGATCCTTGCGAATCCCGATCCTTTTGAACATGCTGGCGATACCGAGAGTAGCATACGTAGTAATGATTCTCGTCATTCTAGGTAGGATTTCGTAGACTTAAACTAATTACGAGCGAAATTTATATTTTGCTAAAATTATGTTACTTCTCTTACTTTAAATGCTTGGAGCCATTTTATTTAACTAGGAAAAATTTGTCGTATTTTTACGGATTTTGTTGCTGTTAGTCAATAGAAATAAGAAAGATTTCTAAAAGGTAGCATTTGGGCACCGAAATTCGAGTAGCTATTTTAACAGTTCGTACTCTCGTGTTTGGTATAGCGAGGTATTTGGGAGCGGCGGAAGAGGAATTTTGCCTCCTCACTTTTAGGTGCAGTTGAATACACACAGCCAAAAATTAAAAAATCAACAAATGGACCTGAAATCTGTTTAATAAATTAAAGATGACCACTCTGCTTATTTAATCCAAAGTAAAATTCATTCGTACCTCTGAAATCAGTGCAAATTGTAGAAGTATTGATAAATATTTAGCCTCTGTTGCTTATAAAACCAAATGGAGAGGCCAAAAATTAGCAAAGGCTTTTTTACGGTCGCAATTTTAAAAATGGATTTCATTTAATAGGTAGCATTGCAAAGGTTCATTTTTATTTTCTGTAGACGGATGGGAAGCACTTTGAGCGTGGAGTGATTGGATTTCATTGATATAACTAAAACTAAATGAATGACTGGAGCTACTCTAGTGGCTCCTTTGCTCTAGTCATCACAAAACACCCGTTGGTCTTGATACTCACTCTCTATCCAGGACCAAGTACCTTGCATTGGTTTACCACAAAGACGTGAAAACACTCAGCCCTAACATCAGTGACTCTCACTTTTGCCTTCTTTGTAAACTGACCTTGTACCGCTTAAGGATGGTTGGCGCTCATGGATGGTTAGCCCAATTTCTTCGCTGCAGAGCATTTCAGCGCGGGAAACATGGCGACGGCACACACTCAAACCACCTTCTTGTAGACTCATCGACTAATTTATTTCTTTGCTATGCAGACGGAAGTGGTGCCAAGATTTTTACGAACTGATAAGCGTGTTGGGCTTCTCTGGGTTCAATTGCACCTTGCCTGCACCATGAAACCTACCTGATCCAGGTTTTGCGATTGCATAAGCGACTCAAAAGTGCAGCTAACTTCAAAATTGAAAGATTTTTTGGTAGATCTTGCCAAGTGTTGCCCTCCAAAGGATCCGAACTGCCTCACCCATGAGCAAAATTGCTACGTGTTCCGTCGATCGCGCTGTTGTCCGCCAATGATTTGTTTGAGCGAATGGCGTCAAGCAGTTGGCAAATGCAGCCATCGCGATGCGAAATCTTGGTGATGGGTGCAACTAGCCTCATATTTGCATCCCACGTTTTGCAACACTTTATGTAAACTTCTGATATTTCGTTTTTTAACTACTCAAAAGGGATTTGTCCTTAACGAACGATGTAAATGTCTTCTAGCTCGTGTTATAGGAGCACCGTAGAATGATGGGCTTGTGTGGTTGCGTGTGTTTGTCTTTGCCGCCGACACTTGGGTAGCACTCGAGGGACGGCGTGTGCATGTGCGCGTCCAGTTGCATGACATGTTAGTCTTGAGCCTCTCAATGGAAATGCATTCTAAAAGTGAATTGAATTAAATACCTATGAAATCGGCTCTTTAGGCTCATGAAATTGTATTTTAAATGCCAATAACCCAAACCTCACCACTGAAACTTACCCAACCATTTACCATCCCAAAAAGCCGTAGGTATATACTACTTACTAATGCTCAGTAGACAAGGGAGACTATTGTTATGGTCTGAAGGTCATGCCGCAAAGATGAGGCGGCGATTATAATCCCTGAGTTGATTGGCATGCCTCCAAGCATGATGGTAAACTGCAACAACGCAGTGATGTGGCATTGTGAGAGCCTTATTTTAATTTTTTTTGGGGCCAAAGTGCGACATCAGGGCTTTTAAGAGAGGCAACATTGCTTAAATTAAGGTGCGTGAACATTTCGTCGTCATGATGCTGAGATCTCCTCTGTGATAGTCGACTAGGTATGAAACAAATCACTTCTCTTTGAATTTTCAGTGGACTAATAACACCTTTGTAAAAATGTCTGCCTCCGATTTAGCTGGGCAGGCGTTTACATCGAATTTGTCCTCCAGTCTTCACGGATTAACTCATTACCAGGAATGACCTTAATTAAATTACCTTCAGCTTTCGTAACTGTTCGGAAAAACCCCAGATGCGATTTATGGATGTTGGTTCGTTTGCTGCCATTGAAATATGTGACCATCGTACTCCATGAGTAATTCAGAGGGATGAATGACCCGATCCAATGTGGGTGGAGTCGATGCTAAGCAGATGGGTGGTAGAGTATTAAATGAGTAGATAGATTAATTCTTGATGACGACGAATGAATGCCAAGGCTAAGAAGTTACAGAATGTGTAAAAAATAGCTACACATCGATTTCTGCTGTCCAAGCACTTTGTAAGAAGGCAGTGTGTAATTTTTGAGTCGGCACTCTTAATGCTCTCTTGGTGGACCTTCTCTTCCATGCTGTAAGAACAACATTCACTGCCCATTCGCCTCAATCATCGAATTTACGTGCAAGTGGTTCCTTAAGGCAACATCGTTGTATCCGATTTTGTCCGCTTAAGCAACTTTTTGGAGGAAAAGGAGAATGTTCCGGGCACATTGTTTTCACTCTAGTTCCGCTTGTGTGTATCTAATCCGTCTGAATTCCATTCAGCCAGTATAAAGGTGGAAAGGGCATCGTCAAACAAGCACATTAGACATCTTTATAGTGATTTCAGTCAGACAGTTTATCATTGTTTTACCTCTAGATGTTAATGCCTTTCCTTTAGGACGCAAGTGTGCAGTAGTTGTCCAAAGTAGACATTACTTACATTACCTCTGTTAGAAATCATTGATTCGCACATCGACAATCTAGTTGTCAATTTGTGACGATTTCGCCTTTCGCCGCTACGGATGCAGCGTCTATCGGAATCTGATTATGAGCATGACCAAAAGTTTTTAAATGGTTTGAATAGTATTGATCGTGTAATTATGCTGTTGTGGCGACAAGTCACCCTGCGGCAATCGTAAACACAGTCATTTGGTAACCCTTGCCATCTTAAATAGACGGCGGAGAAGCAGACGCTGTTTGGATGATTATTCCCCACTGCCCTTAGTCCTCCCGTGCATAAACAGTAAGGAACAAATGCTGAAATGTGGTTTCGCAAAAACTGTGCGACCAAATATGTGAACAAGCGTTCACAAGGCTTTAAAGACCCTCAAAATCAAACTCAATTGAATGCTTCTTGAACATGACAATCTCCTTCTCCAATCATTGCTACCACTTCCCTGTCCGAATGCCAACTGCTCATGCATTCATCACCACTTTGTCTCTTTTAGACCTAACAAGATGCTGGTATTCGAATTCGCATTGATGCATTGGTTACAATGAAGAATGTGACAAGCGAATAAAAGATTGTTGTAGACCGTTCGGGTGCCTCGAGTTCAAATCTTAATTCACAATTCTTCCCAACGAAGGCCGCTGTAGAAATCCAAATTTCTATAATTCATGTCGTCATAAACCTCTTTCCTTTCTCCATTACCAACTCTCCACCTCTCCACAATCCTTCCACCTTCACCTAACTTTCCCTCATTTGATTGACGAAAGGAGCTCCCTTTACTTCCTTATATTGTTGCATTGTGAAAGAAGACACAAACCGTTTGGTCACTCGGCTATCATCGACAGTCAGGAAGGTAAGTGAACAAGAGGGTGAAAAGTTGAATCGTTAAACCACTATTATCAGGCTCTTGACGGATTGTATCAACACTCGTGGTAGATTTATTTCTGCGTAGACAGAAAGGCATGGACGGAAAGGAGAAAAGGTGTAAATATTGGTGCTCCTAGATAGACTAGGCAGACAACGATACATCCTATTGATATTAATTGACCAAACGGACTAACAAGGACCTTTCCCATTCCAAATGTCATCGTGTTCATCCTACTCACACCTTATTTGCTTGGTAAGATGGATAACTTTCATCTGGCCCGATTTGATTTACCTCGGGTGATGCTACTTAAGTTTTGGGATACAATTCAATTGGCACAACATACCTGACAGCACTGCCAACACAGAACTTCCCACCGAACGCATCATCTGCTTCCATAACCTGTACCTTTGCAAGTGAATGAAAGATTATGGTGGAGGCAACAAATCACTTCGTGTAAGACATAGGTCACAATTAAATAGAGCCTTTACCATCTCGAGCGAATTGAACTCGGTAATAGAACGTTAGTAGACAGGTATTCCTATGGCTGTTATGTCCCACTGACAAATCTTCTTAAACTAAAGCCAAATTTTATGCAGTAGACAAGTGCTGAAATGTGTGCATCCACATCACAAGCCTTAAAATGCCTTCAGGGTGATTCGCCTTTGAGTACATCAAAATGTCCTTCTTCTTTGCTTGCCCACCTCCATGTCTTATTCTCTTCCAGATGTAACAAGCAGCTGTCGGAGTCGTGGAAAGTGTATTCCTTGCAAACATTTATGTGAACTACGTCATCCAAGGTGCTGCGGCTTGTTGGCGTGCGTTAATGGCAGTTTTATACCTTTTTTTACCGAAACGCATGGGTCGTTGTTGCCATCCAACCCTTGATGAGCCCATACATTGAAAGTCAACTGTGCCCCTTCTCCCACCTCCCATCGTCTCTTAGTGTTAAGTGACAAAAAGAGTTTTTTGTCTTCGATTTGAAGGGACCACAAAGTGTTTGGGATGGGTTAATTAATGCCCCTCAGAAAGTGCTTTCAGGAGCAAGAACTACTTATTGCATTCATAAGTGAGCAATTCTTTAGAAAATGGGTGCTTGTATATGTCTGTGATGGAATTCACGAACCAGGAAAATAGTTAGATAAAGAATTGGAGATTTTGTCATGGTTAGAAGGTTTGAGATAAATTGGTGGATAGTTGGATGATAAAATTGGTAGTTCAAGTTCGTATATAAATATGTGAGTTGATTAATGCATGACACAAAGAATTCAAAAGCCAGAGTTCACATGGCTTCGTTCGATCCGGATTCGAAATGAAGATCGCCGACATTAAAGGTGAGCAATTTAGCACCAATGGCATTGAAAATCAGTGAAGTGGCTAGCGGATTGTAAGGTCCCCTTCATATTGGCTGTTCTTGCTCCATCAGTGCGTCTCCTCAATTGTCTTGGCGAATGTCAAGGTCGGCAAATGAATGAATGTGGCAATGGTCTTTGCTGTGGAATAAGTACTTGACACTCACGAGTCACCTAAAATATCCGGCTACTAAGGCATTCCCATTTGACTTAAACGACCCTTCTTGCATGCTGGGAAAGGAAGAGAAAGAAAAGGAGGTAGTAATATAAATTTATCCCCTTCTTTTGGCAAGGATGCAGCAAAAAAGATTAGAAGTTGTGACTTGGGAATAGCGGTAGTCATGAAAGCGAACCACACCGGAGGGCAAAACAGATAAGCACAATCGCCCCTCTGTTGGCAACATTGAAAATAAATGGAATGCACTAGTGAAAAGGGACAAAAATGGTTGAATAAAACTGTTGAATTGGAAAGAGGAGAGTTGCCCTGCCATATCTAAACTATCAGGGATTCATCTGACAAGCATGGAGGCGGGGGGAGGCTAACCGCGTGTATACTTCATTGACCTTCCCTTATAAATCGTCAGAGATCCACCTACTCTCAGCATAGCGGCCGCAGCGGTGGCAGCTGCAACAGCGACGCCGGCTGCAAGTTGTTACTTTCACACCGGTCCCTCGGTCAGACCAGCAAAGATAGCCTGAACGAGTGGTATCCAAGCGTCCGCGTGATGGGATGTAGAGGTTGCAGAGACGATGGCGTTGATGAGACTGCTGATCGCTTCCACCTGCGTGCGAAAGACAATGAAACCCACGCGCACCACCCGTCACTCCTCGCCGTCAAGTCCTCTTTCTCTCTTGGTATCAGGCTGGTTCTTGTCGACACCGTTGCAGTGCCCCGAGTCTTTACTGTTGGAAAACGAAGTAAAAATACCGCTGCCGTGCATAGGGCTAGGGGATGTTGACATTGCTCGGATGTCAAGCCGTCTAGCAGTGACCAAAAAGTTCTTGCGACTTTAGTTTAGTCCATCACAGCAGCTCGTTGCAGCTAGCAAGGCTTATCAATGACATGCACTTAAGACTCATAAATGGAAATTCTACAGCCTACCAGCCATTTTGAATCCTTGAAATGAAATCTTTATTTGGTTTAAAAGTAGTGGCTTTGGAAATCAGATCCAAGTCCTTCTATTAGCTGCCAGAGATCCGTGAGAGCTGCCTTTTATAGAGCGGTGTGGCATGGCCTAAACTTCCATGTCCTGATACTTGACCGTATACTTTAGCAGCTGTCAGTTTGTTAATTTGGCGTTGCTTGCTTAGTCTACGAACCTTACTTCTCAAAATCAGAGCATATATGTCCTATGAGACCTTCAAGGCAATGCAATTACCACCTAATTTTAAGCTCGCTTCATTTTTATTTATTGCGATAAAAGTCTGTCATTTGCTATGGTACGATGAGACATAAGTAGAGGATGTGTGTGGGATAACCTCTACAAGTATCGACCAACGCAGTGGCATTGGGAGTTGTTTACATTCTCCAAGACCTGCAAACCCAAATTGGACTCAGACTAGCACCCGGAAGGAACATTTGCTTGTCTATCAAGAATCTTGATACGCAGCTGCATGCATTAGAACAATGACCAAGCAGGCGAATGTGGTTCAGTTACCCCTCAAATCCCCACTTCCTCATTCTCTATCCCAAAGTCACGTGCGCGTTATCCTTGAGAAAGGCCTAATGCCTCTAACCAACTGTGCTAAGCGCTGCAAAGGAGTTCGTCTCCGCAATCGATGTCGCACGAAACAGCTTTACAACCTCGAACTGGGCACTGATTGGGTCTCCAGGCGTTGACGGCGTCAGCGCCGTGTGTGCAAACACAGGAATGGAGGTTGAGGTGGTGGTTGTAGTAGTAGCAGTGGTGGTGGCAGTCTCGACATTGATGGACTGAGAACTGTGTCATTACGACTAGAAACTTCACTGACACAAAAACAAACGCTTGCATTATTCAAGCGCGTGTATTAGTGTCGAACCGATAGAGCATTTCCTCAATTTACTGTACCATGCTCCAAGGCTACCATCGACGTCTGTGAGGCTGGAGTGTTTAAAATCTTAAAACTCCTTTCCTTGTCACAAGTCTTTTGTTGTGAACCTATGATATCACATATGCCTGTCATCCTTGATTAGATAGGATTAAATTATGCGTAAAAAATATTTAGAAAAGATTTAAAGTGATTTGAACGAAAAGGTAGAATTGCTGACAGTAAAAGGAAACACTTCGTGACTATTGCTGCGCTACTCGCTTTCACACCCAGGTGACACCAGAAATTACAGTTCGACCTTGCACCAATTGTTTATTCACTTGTCTCATATAACAACCAATAGAAATGATTTGGGCGCCACATTTCATTGTACCAACATTCGCGGTTCGTATACTCGTGCGTGGACACGAAGATTGATAGCTGCATAGAGGGATAGACAGGTTGATTTTGCCCATTCTTCAGTATAAATCAACCAAAGAGGCTCTTGCTAATTACATCATACACCAATGCAAACAAGTTTCGTGGTCTCATTCCTCCTCCTCACCTTCCAACTGTTTGGTAAGATGAAATACTTTTTACTCACTCTACTTCAGCCACCTCTGTGATGTTTCTGCCGATATGGAGTTGGGGGACGTGGGGAGCATACATGCAGCGATTGCATTGCCTCTTCGTAGGGTGCTTAATTGGCCCATAACTCGTAGTCGCAATATAGTTTGCGTGATTTTAGCTGTAGAATCGTGATTGTGGAAACATATTACTGTGTGGTAGTTGAAAATACAACAGAACACAGCCAATCACAGTCAATCGGGAAGCCTTGCCACCTCCAAGGGACAGTGCGCATTGGATTCCACATCAGAAAGGGAGGTAGCCGGTGCTGATTGGGTGGTTGTGTCTCACTACCGAATCTACAGAGTCCGGAATTCTTATGGGTGATCGATGGAATGTGGGTTTGCAAGAAACTTGAGACTAAGTGGATTAATGATATGTACAGGGCTTCAAAGACTCTCAAAGTCAGCCTCACTTGAATGCCCCAAATTTCCCTGTCTAGTTTGAATAGCTCTTGAACATGACACACTCCTCCTGCTAGTCAATGCTAAGAATTCACAGTCTTACTACCAACTAATCATTTACTCATTACCATTTCTTCTCTTCCAGGAGCAACAAAATCCTGTTTTTTAAAGCCGTGCTATATTTACAATGAGTCATGTGACATGCGGAAGAAAGAGTGTTGTGGCAAGATGGTTTGCACGGATGACAATCCTGTTCCCTTCATGCCTTGGTGGGTAGGTCGCTGTAGATATCCAGCATATTTAAAATAATAATTTTCTTTCCTCTTTTCTCTGAATTTTCCACTCTCCCCCTGCCTCTCAACTCACCTTTACCTCCCCCAACATTTCTGTAATTAAAGTGGTGAAAAGAACCCCCTTCTTATACCTACATTGTTACACTGTGAAAGAGGATGCAAATCTTTTGTCACTCAACAGTCTTCAAAAGTAAGGGATGTGATTAGACCAGTGAGTGTAAAACTGACCAAGATTATCAGACTTTTGACAAGTTGGTAAAAGTGAATGGACAATAATGTGAGGAAGTTAAGCCCCAGATGGATGAGAGGGTCAACATGTGGACAAATAGAGGAGTGTGTAAAACATCTGGGTAATAAGGACAAAATGTTAGTAAGTCACTTCACTTCGGATTCAAATTGAACATCACAGATGTGAACGGTGACCATTAAAGTCAGTGAGGCACACCACTGGGCTGATAGACTATAAACGTTCCATTCTACCTACAGTTTGTGTTGCATCAGTGCCTCCGAATCACTTGACGCTGACCATTCAATAAAAATATACGTCACCTCACGACCTGGGGGACGGAAAGCAGGACAGAGCGAACCAAAGCAATGCTTATTCAAGATCGGATCATTCTGAAAGTAGTTTCGGCGTCTAGGAGTAATGACGTTTAACTCCTCAATTGTTCCCTAGAAATAATGAATGAATGTGACAGAGAGGAGAGGAGGTATAGCAGGCAAGAGGGGAGGGAATGGGACAGGAGAGATGCCTAGCAATCTATATGCTGTCAGCTTAATCATGGAAGACCCGTTCGTGTCCGTGTGTGCTCAACTTTGTTAGTGAAGCTGTCTATCAACTCTTCCTCGCATTTCTTCCATCTCACCTCGCTTCCTTCCCCTTCGTCTATGGGTGAATGACAAGGCGAAACATCACCCAACCACTAGTGAGACAACGGTACTGGCCTCCTCTCCAAATCCAGTGCACTGCAGATTCAATTAAAGAAACTGGCTCATTCTGTAAACTTGAGATGATAGGAGGATTATTTTATTTGTTAGGCGTTTCAAGGCAAGCAAGGTTGAGTGCTTTACCATACCATTCCTTTCCACATTTATTTCACTTCTTATTCTACCGTCGAAGCATTCTTTCTTGCTGCGAAACAGACAATGACCTTCACAATGCATCACAATTCCCTCTCTTGCTACCATCAATCAGTGGCACCCGTCCACTTTATCCATTTCCTGCAATCGAATTGGTAGAGACACAGTAAAACATGTTCCGTAAAGCATATTCTCACCTGATTTTGTGGACGTTCGTTCTTTCTGCTTTGCTCTCACCTTCTAGTCTCCTTAGAATACCCATTTCCGTGCCTAATTCACACACTTGATCCAAAAGGATAACGATGAGATGGATCTACGTCTTAATGATGCCGAATTAGATTAGACCACACGGACTTCCGACCATGGCCACCCATCTGGTAATTATACAATCGTCAAGCCAAGTGCTTATTCGCCATGCGCAAATTCGGGTTACGAGGTCACAGGGGAAGAGCGTTCGGGATCAGGTCAGTTACCTCAGAAATGGTGGGGAGTGAGTTGAGACCAAGACACCAGTGCCGTCTTTTGAATGTACCTGACCTGAACTGATGCACTGACTCGATATCTCAACCTACTCTTGCTGTAGAGTGTGCAAGTAATATAAAATACCACTAAAATCACAACAATACATGGTGATTAAGAGGGGGTCGTGTCCTAGCAAAAATGACGGCAGTAAATAGGAGAAGAGCAGTAAACAGAAGTGGCGACATTTGACAGTAAAACCGACAGTATACTCATCCACCCAATCCGTCACTCTTCCCTTTGCGTGATTTGCAGACAGACTAAACACCATCACAAAAAAGTGAAGCTTAACCCTGCCTTAACACTTTATTCGATGGAGTAGTCTTTATTACCCCCTAAAGAGGATATTACTGCTAGTCTTATAACCACTTTGCATGAAACAAAGAATTACCCCAGGTACATACACAACTGGACAATGTACTGATTCTAGCTTCCCAACAATGCAAGATTTTTCTTAAAAGTGGTTTCGACTCTCTCACAACCAAAAAGTGGATGAATAAGTGAGGAGTGAGTGACCTGAGGTAAAGATGAGGGTATATAAGGAAAGTTAGCTTCCTGGTCATATACTACTGAGGGGGATTAGTAAATAGGGAGAAGGAGGAAGCAGGTACTCCTCCTGTCAATAAAAGCAAAGGCAACTTGAACAGAGGCCTTTACATACGGTAGTACGGAGACCAAGTGCTTAGCATTACATCTGGTCAGGGTGTGAGTGCCTCAAAGACAGCCGACCGTGGGTTCGCCAGTAACGATCCCAACTGAGGTGAATGCTTCCCTTACCAATTCGTCAATGCACCCACTTCTGGGGCACCTCCGATTCCGGCACTAGAACATAAAGCCAAATCTTGATCACTACTAGCTCCAAGGAGAACTGATTCCTGATGCATACAAACGGCTCTGACATCGTCAACTTCTGGACTTAATCACCACACGGTCTGTGGTTGTGAAACTGTTTTGTACTGTTGTGGTGATAAATCACTCTGCGGCAGTCGTAAACACAGTCATTTGGGAACCCTTGCCACCTTAAATATAAAGTTCGTCCTGGTCTCCACATCGAAAAGAGGGGAAGAAGACGCTGATTGGGTGGTTATTTCTCATAACCCCTAATCTTCTCATATCAAAACAGTAAAGGACAATTGCTGAAGTGTACCTTCGCAAAAACTGTGCGAATAAGCGAGTGAATAAGCATTTACAAGGTTTCAAAGACCCTCAAAGTCAATCTTAATTGAATAGCCGAATTCCCCCTCGCTAGTTTAACTGGCTCTTGAGCATTACACCCCCCTCCCACCCATCATTGCTAACAGTTCACTGTCCTAATGCCTACTGCTCATTTACTCACCACTATTTTGTCTCTTCTAGACATAACAAGATGTTGTTCTTCCATGCCCTATTATTACAATGAGCCATGTGACATGCCAATGGAATTGTTGTGAGCCATTCGAGAAAGTGTTGCGGCAACCTGGTGTGCGTCAACGACAGCCCCTTTCTCTACGTTTCTAAACACATGGATCGCTGCATCTATCCAAAAGACCACTAAGACTTCAAGGTACTTTACGTACGCTGGCTTCCAAATGAGCTCTCATAAATTATTCTGCAATAATTCCGCCTTAGTAAACAATTAATCATGATTTCCCCCTCACAAATGAACTCAACTAGTTCCCATAATATTTTCCACTTCCATCTAAGCCTAAAGTTACGGGTCAATTTAGAAGTTGGGTGCTCAAGGATGCAGCACAACTACTCCTCCAGATTGCAGAAGAAAGGTCATCAGTAGAAATGGTGAAAGCTAATTTAACAACAATGCAATGGGAAGTAATATCATGTCAGTAATCGCAAATGCACATGGGAGACAGAAAATTGTTCTTAAGTAGACCCTCTACTGGAAATAGTTCAGTAGGCGTTACTTTACTTGAAATGGGGCACAACCATGCCTAGTTTGGATCCAATTCAATAGATTCCACCTACAGCCAGGCAGAGTAAATAAAATTTAAAATCGGGGAGATTATCGAAATTCAATACAATGTAAATGGTTCACAGATCCGCTTATACGTGGAATACTTCCTCCTCCAGCGACTACCGTCAATATTAATGTGGCACTTCGGTCACCACTGACGGTATTATCAGGACTAAAGTTTCAAAAAATTGTCCACTACCCGTATTACACATATTAACACTCCTCAGATCATTCGAGAGAAAAGTAATTTCCAAAATAACATGGAAAACTATTTATGTTTACATAAAACAAGAGTGAGAACAAAAAGGCGTAGTTTATAAAAAGGCTTTGTGATAAAAACAAAAACCCAAGACTTGCACAATTTACCACCCAGATCGGTACAAAAGGTGGAAAGTTAGCAGGAAACCGTCTCAGGCTGCAAAAGTAGGCGTTTCAATGCGTAGAATGAGACAAACTTCTAGCAGAAGCTCCACGTCCAAAGTTGGGGGAAGATACTCCATGAACAGCAATTACAGAATATCCAACAGCTGAAGCAGACCCAAAGCTTGCGCCATCGACGTCAGACCACGTAGCTTCTATAGCACACAAGAAGAAAGCACTGCTGAGGAACAATTGGATGAGGTTGAGGAGATGTAGGGACACTAAACAAGCTGTCACGTTTAAATGACCAACTTCACGACTTCTAAAGAGAGAGTTCCCTTTTGAACATTCGCAGGGATGGCTGCCAACACTGCCTTCGCTTCCACGGCCCACTTTCAAACGCTTTCACCACTCGATCAAACGACACACCGTTGAGCGTCTTACCAACATCCTACCACACATGGAGTATTATATGAGTAAACAGCAGTCTTTTCTGGCTGCACGCCATCGCCATTCCTCGCCATACACTGTTGTGTGCACGCATTCACCACCACCACCGCCGTCCTTATCAACGCCGACTGGAATGGACCCACAGAAGCACAAAATATGCGCCAGCTCGTAATAGAACCAAGTGCACATCTACCATGACAACACTCCCTGTGGTTGTCAACTCTAAAGCCTCAGTTAGACAAACCAACACACCTCGTGCTAATTCAAAATGAGCCATACGACAAGCCCCTCACTCCTACCAAGCATCAGCGGTAAAGTCGGCACCATACTACTCCATCCGGAGAGTTGATTGGTCATTTGTATCCCTCTAGGAAATATTCAACGTAAAAACACTAGCAATGTGGTTGCAATGCTAACCTTCAAAAAGACGTCCACCTCTTCAGGAAGGCGTTGTGGAAACCGGATAATCTTGGAGAAATCCACCGACAGGCCACTTACGGTGTTTGCCCAATTCACATAATGGAAATCTGACTCACCTAAATGCAATTAAAGAATATGATTAAGTTCGCTAATTACGTCACCTTGTGGGCCTAGGTGAGATGCAGCTAGTGCTTGTCCACAAGGCAAGAACCTGCTCTAGCACGAATGTCGATAACGCACGACTAGTGGAGTGACTCTTTAACAGGCCAGAACGCTGTTGATGAGAGGAACGTCTCCCACTGTCAATACTATTAATGCAGAATTTACTTTGAAAGTCAACCGTGCTACTTCAGCCATCGATGGTGTATTTAGGCAGACGCAATGACTGAGAAGCAACTCATAGCTGTCCAACACTCCTGTCAGATTGCTTACTTGAGCTCGCACGGCATAGCCATGTCATATAAACACTCGGATACCTGCACTACTAATGCCCATGATTCCGGATTTAATAAGGTCCACACCAGTCCAAAGCAATAGATTACCACCGTACCACTGAGCAGGCACTCAAGTAGGACTTACCAGGGGGCTGATGCAGAAGGAACAACATAGCTCAGTTGCTTGGCAACGCAGACTGGAAAGAGTGATGTGTTCTGCGGCACTGTAGACCGTTTCCCCTTCAAAGTCTGTCACTGGTGCAAAGTAATCAAACTGCCCTAACCAAGCCACCGCTTCACCGCCTACAAGGTTAAAATGTAAAAAGTGCGTTCGAACGGCCTCTCTCGAAGCCAGATGCCTCCAAAAGGAAGGTTCCGTAGCAAATTAAGGAAACCAATTGGACAGTTGGAAGTTATGCTACCCAAACGAGACAATTTTGGTATATTCCTTAGAAAAAGTTTTCATGCCTTTGGTGAGGGGCGATTGCCTTGTCCCTAGACTACAGCCCGTATGCCTAAGTCCCCCTCTTAACTTCAGCCTCTAGGAAAACCCCTATTTTAGCATCGTAGTATATTTAAAACTAACTCGACAATACCAGTATAAACGAATCGTACCGGGAGGCTGAAAACGGCAGCATCCCTATAAACCTTGAATCGCAAAGGATCAGGTGCTATAGTTACACACCGAGTTTCCGACAATTCCACCAATATCTTCGCCGAAAAGGGAGAGTAGAAGAACACAGTCTCGACGCGCACTGAATCGACTGACAAAGCCGTGAGTGAGGAATCTCCGATCTCCAGACAGTTCAACTGATTCCTCCGAGGTCCTGGCAACTTTAGGTTCTTTCGTGCAGGGTTGGAGACAAATATTCGCCATCCCAAGTTTCTGAAATACCCAGTGCTGCCGTCATGATCCGAAGTACCCCGACACCGCAACTAACCGTTAAAGTGTCGCCCTCTAAAAAGGACCAGGCATCAGTGAAACAAGTCACTTGAGAAAAATAAGCAGACGAATGAGACTAACAAAGAATGCAGAACCAGATGCATTGAGAAGACGAATGGGTAGGAATTGAGTGCAAATGGACAGAAACTGAATGTATAGTTTGACAAAGAATGATGAGTGGAAAATGGAGGTGCAGAATAGGTGACGCAGAAATACAATAAATGATAAGAAGGTAATACACACAGACGGATCGAAGAGTAAAAGGATAGGGATGTTTTAAAATTGGCGATTCGATGATTGAGTCATGGTAGACAAAACGTATGTGAGTGCACTATTAGCCCGTGGATAGGAACAGCACGGATAAATGGAGCGACACGAGGGGGATAATGAACAAACTGACGAGTGAGTGGATAGGTAAACTAGAATCGAAATACGAATCCTACCTGGGGCGTGAATTAGCGTATGGCGGCTAGCGACAGGCAGATGGCTCAAGTCGTTCACTTGCGAAAAGCCAAATACATCCACAAAGAGTTGAAAACCTTGTTCTGATGAGGCATCCAAATGCTTCCATTTTCCAGCACATGGAGAGGGTGCCAATGCAACAGGAGCAATAAGGTTTCCACATACAATAAATCCTGACGAGTGCACTTCACAACGCTGCGCATCCAGCATAGAATTCGCTAACACAGCACCAGGAACGGTGGGCGCGTTTTCGATAGCGTGAAAATTGCCGAAATAGCTTCCCAACGCGTTCAGCTTGGGAGATGACTTCATGAACATAAAAACTGACATTTAGCGGTCTAACCAACGAATCCCACTTACTCGTGAGTCGGACAAACTAATGGCAAAACAATTAACCTTCTAGAAGCCAATGAAGAAAACAGTTACGGTGAATGATCTGCAGAAATTCATCGTCCCAACTGTTCGTTATAACAAGGACATAGGACCTAATCTAATTCCATTACAAATTGTAAGCCTACATGCAGATGCTGATAAGTATTGAACTTTGGCATTCCATTCTCCACTAAAGTTAGCAAAGTCGGAATAAAATTGTGACGTAAACAAAATCGCAAAGGGTTTGGGTAAGCGTCAACGGCATCCTCCAGAGCAGAGGCATAATTCGTGAATCCAGAACAGGAAAATGTGTCATTGGTTGACCTTGTTATCTAAAAAGCAAACGGTCAATGCATGTTCAGCAATTACAATGGAGACAGTCACGAGGATCCAATTCAAGTATTTCGCACAGAAACGCCTTCGCACCTAATTGAGAATAGGCAAAGAAGCTTTCCTTGCCATGAGAAGGCGGGTGTAGCATTCGAAAAGACCAATCGATAGCAATAATCCGGGGCACTGGCCAGAACACCAAGGCCAGTATCACACAACACCCCACGCATGCGATCCAGATGTATAAATGAACAGACTCCTAGAGCAAAGTGGTACGTTAAAACAAAAATTCTAAGCTTGCACTTTACTTATTTTTGCAAAAAACCTGATCATATTCCTTGAAATTTATACAATTGAATGAAAACGAGTAAGTATCCTTAAGCTATGATGTTTTAATTGGTTTAGGTTAACTTAAAATATAACAGCTAATATCGCTTAGGTTGAACGCATTTTAGTAGAAGTTATGCTACATTATAGTGTGCGTTTGCTAAAAAAATTTGTATTTGGTTGATAATTATTCCATAGTTGAGGTAAAACTCTGCGCTCTAACTTATATCGATTTGGCTATCTTCTCAGTGATTAGGACTTAGGCACATTATCAAACCATCCATTCATGCCTACTGTTGAGGATTCCTCCTCTCTTTTCTGATTGCTCTTATTACTAAAAGTCTGGACACGCTTCGACATACTTATTACGGGGGAGAGAGTACAGCGAGGCCTAGTAAGAGAGTCTAGGACGCCGCTCCGTTACCAGGTTCAAATTGTTTCCTCGCCTCTGGCCTGCGAAGCACATTCAAAGAAGATAGGTATTACATAGCCTCCTCGTCTTTTGAGCGCCGTCCCCGGTGCTACTCCTATTGATTCGCTTTAGTTAAACCACCGGGTGGTTTTCTTTCTTCTACGATTATGCAGGTTTCGTCCTCATAGCCGACTAGCGGAGCAACTCTGTAAGGTCGGATCTTATTATGATGGGCAGTTATCGGCTGCGCATGGAGTTCTGCATTTCGGACGAAGTAGTTCTTGGGCGAGAGAGCTTTTACTACGCAGAAGGGATCTTTACTTTAAGGGTGGTAAAATTTGCGATGCGTCCCAGGCGGGGTATCGATCGATACACTTGGACGAGATCCTTTTCATGGTAGACGTTAAATTGACTGCGCTTGTTTTAGTATTTTTTTTTGTCTACTATGAGACATTTGTAGGTGTTATCAGGCCAAATTAAACGTTCGTCTTATCCCTTCTTTTAGATGTAGTACTTACTCCGCGGCATTGGCGGTTGCCACTTCCTTGTTCCGTAAAAAGATAGTAAAGTGGACACCTCCTTTGTGACCTGTGAGCATCTCGAACGAGAAAACACCAGTTGATGTGTGGGTTGTAGCCTTACAGACAAGAAGAGCGCGTCCTAGGCTTAAATCCCAATCTTTAGGCTGTACCTCTTTGGTAAAAGCCTTTAGTAGTCCTATTAAGGTACGATTCGTTCTTTCTACCTGCCTGTTGTCCTGCGAATGCGCAGACGTCGTGCGCGTCTTTGTGATTCCGAGGGTCCTGCATTGTTCAGTAAGGAGTCGGCTTTCGAAATTAGGGCCTTGATCGCCATGGACTGATTCAGGCACTCTGTGTTGACAGGTCCAACGGTGGAAGATTATTGACGTGACCGTCTCAGCATCTTGCCACTTCATATACCGCTTAGGATACCTTCGTGAAGTAGTCGACCATGACCAGAATATATAGGTTTCCCCTCTCGGTAAGTGGCAGAGGACCCATAATATCATAATATCAATATCATGTTCGCTTTCCCAATTGATTTTCTTTTTCTCCTGCTTCTTAGTCATCTTTTGCAAGGCACTGGCGATCTTGGCAAAGCTTTTAACGACGCGCCTATGGTCGTTTGCCAAACCGCGAAAGCTGCGGAGTTCCCTCCGATTGGTTGGTGTTGGCCAAGTTCTCACTTGTTTTGTGCGATCTTCGGTAACCGTTAACCATTTGACGAGACTGTATGCCCCAAGGAGGTGACCGAATAACGGATAAAATGGCACTTCTTTGGAATCAAGGTCAAGCCTGCGTCCTGCAGACGGTCCAGCACTAGTTTAGGATAGGTAATATGTTCGCAAATGTCTCTATCGAAAACAAGGATTTCATCAAGGTAGTTTATGCAATGTTTCGGAAAAGCTAAATCAGCGCTGTCTACATCAGGCGTTGGAAAGTGTCTGCAGCATTACAATGTCAAGAATTCATAAAGCCCGTAGAGCACTATGAAAGCCGTCTTCCCTCTATCTGTTTCCGCTACTTCTACTTGCCACTATCTGGATTTTAAGTCTAGTGTGGAGAACCGCTTTGATCTATGCAGGGAATCCAAGGGGTCGTTAATACGAGGTAAAGAAAAAGCGTCTTTCTTAGTTACGACATTTAACTTTCTGTAATCGATACACAGCCGTTGACTACAATCGCTTTTCTTTACCAGTGCGATTGGAAAGACCCACGGTGACTTGGATGGCTTTATAACTTCATCCTTGATCATCTCCTCCACCACACAGTTTACTTCTCTCAGGAGATGCAGCGGTATGCATCTGGGTGGTGTCTATAGTGTGTTTAACGATATTTGTTCGTCCGGGTTTCGCTCCTTGCCATGAGAACACACTCGGATACTTGCTAAGCGATGAGCGCGGCTCCTTTCCCTCGCTGTCGGTGATCTGTGTCAACTGGGAGCAAAGCTCATCTAATTTGTTGATGGGAGTGCTCGCGGCCTCGAATATAGCACTCCAGCTTTCGTCTGCTCCCATTTTTGGAGGAGGTTTGACTGGGTTTGTAATAATTTGTTTAAACTGCCGGTTTCGGTCAGGACCACAGAGGTGGCTATATTGCTCTAGCAGCGTAGGCTGGCCTTCAGGCCTTGTTTTGCCTTCAAGGGAGCCTCGGGGCGCTACAGAAATTGCTTCCTTGTACAGCCTTCCGCGAAATTGAGGACCGCCCTGGTGCTACGAAGGAAATCAAGGCCAAGTATAGCACTCCAAGCTAATTCTGGGCACATAGTAAATCGGGCTGTCCAGGTTTCTTTTCCCAGTGGGACCTTTAACAACGTCTCTCCTTTTACCTTCATCTTTCCTCTTCTGCTGAGAGGAGTTTTGCAGAGGGAGGGACAGTGCAAAACTTGGTGCGGAGATTTGGGAAAGCTTGGGAGTTCACTAATGACTTGGCTGCAGGGACATTCCTCCAGCTTGCCATAGACTCACATAAATGGGCGGGACCCATATGGGGTTGGGCAGGATAAGGAGCAGTACGGCTCACCTGTCCTTGGGACACTTCGCAACGGGAACCAACGTGGTCCTGTAGGGTTCGGTCAGCAGTCGGCCAAGACAGCGATGTCAGGAGGAGTTTCTAGGGCTTTCTGGTCGCTGCCCCGACCAAATGACTGAGATTGTTGGTCTTCACAGCGTAGGGCTTCGCCACTATGATTGGTGGTCGGACTCCGGTTTTGAATTGAACGGCCACCTAATTTTTCACTTCGTTTGGTAGGCAGCCTCTAAGGGCCCGTTCGGCTAGGAGCTGCAGGACCCCAGCGTACTCCCCGTCGTTTTCGCTGGGCTTTTTATCGCGGCAGAAGAACTCTCTAGCCAGCGACCGCTCCCGCTGGTCAATGACAAGTTGAGCTAGTGTCTCGCAGCACTGATCAAGGTCGGAGTCAGGTGAGACTCCAGCATCAGTTGCTGCTGAGAAAAGATCTTGTGGAAGAGCGTACAGGATCAGCGGAATTCTCTGTCGCTGAGAACATAAGCGGATGCTAAACCTCACGGTCTTCATCCAAACTCCAAAATTCATTCCTTTTTTAAGTGGGAAAGGACCGCCAACGCTGCCATCAGTGTCACAGGTTTTTCCCTTTTCTCCTCTTCCCTTCTTCCGTCCTTACTAATAGAAGGCTGAATACTCTTTGACATCTATGTTGTGCCTCAGGGGAAGTTATAGAGTAATGCCTTAAGGAGTTCTAGACGGAGATGCATTGGCTCCTGAAGAGTCACTAGAGGGCTCCACGATCAGGTTAAATGGCCCTTTCACCTCTGGCCTACAAAGCACATTTTAAAAGAGCATAAATATTACAAAAGCATAATAATAGGGTAGGATATATAAATTCAATAAGTAAATGGAGAGGGGCTACTGACATGGCCCAAAGGCCAGCCCACGCGGCTAGGGCAATATGGCCACCTAAGTGATCGAAACCGAAACCGAAACCGATAGTCATAACAAAAAGTATTACACCAATAATTTTTTAAGTTTGTCACTTGTTCTGCGGCTGAACAAATCTACGCATCTTTTAAGATTAATATTGCTCACAATGAGGCATCGACGACCCCGAAATAACCAATCATAAGCTAAGTTGGTTTAAATCTCGATCTGAGTATCTCGCGGTGATGTTGGATTACTACCTTGAGGATTTTCCTTGACTTGAAAAAAAATTAAGGAAGACTTCACAGAAGCAGTTACTTTATCATTCTAAGCACTTACGATGTTGTTTACGGGTATCTTGATCGGAAGTCGAGACAGCTAAGGGCCTTGAAGCGAATTAAACTTGTGCTTTCCCACGAACGTATTCGATCGACTGCTCTCAGAGAATTTGTGCTTAAGGGAACTGAAACATTCAAAACTGAGACGCGAATCCTAAATGTGGATGACATTTTTTAGTCTAAAACACGTTGTTCTTGGTGACGGTCGACTGTATCTAATTTTTGAATAGTTCACTGCGGACCTCAGGCTGCATTTGAATCTTAATTATAAAAACATTGAATTGCAGGCACCCTTAAAGTACGGTTGTGCTTTTGCCCTTTCCGTTTAGTTATTCATGTACCACACGCTGCGAATTCTTCGGTATTGCCACGTGAGGCGCATAATCCATCGTGCCTTAAAAACCCGAAACTTTATGGTCGATGCTAGCAGACGTGTTATTAAGCTGGCTGACTTTAGCCTGGCCAGATCTTTTGGTTACTTGCTTCGCGCGTTGACTCACAGGGTAGTTTCCTCATCCATAGGAACTGGCATCAAAATTCCGTAGGCTGTCTCACTGTTACATTGCTCCCTTGAGGTTCTGCTGGGCGAAGCTGCTTAGTGTTGTGGCGTTGATATGCGATATATGGGTTGTATTTTCGCAGAAACAATCGCGGTAAATCCACTGTTTTGCGGCGGCTCCAAGGTCGATAAACTATTTTGCGTATTCTAGATAAAAGGGGTACCGACAGAGAAAACTTGGCCATGCGTAACAAAGTTGCCTAATTGTAACAGTGGATTCTTTTCGTCTTAGCACGCCAATAGGCTTTGCTCTCGAAAAAGGATCGTGCATGTACTTAACGCGAAGGATCTTGATTTGCCAACTGTGAGTGATAATCGCGTTCCGACCTTCTTCCCTTTATTATTCGTCGCCATCGATATCCAATTAAGTCCATTGCTGTTTCTAGGAAGTGGTGCAATTCACTGACAAATTAGCTCCTACTATTTTGTTGGCATTCCTTTATCATTTTTAAGAGGGATAAGTGTTTGTTGGCATATGATCACCTCCTCATTTAAAACTATGATCTTCACCTCTACGACGCCTTAGCTCGCACAAACTTATAGCAAGTTCTTTCGCATCCCTACGTTGCCAACCTTGAAAACAAATCGCTATCTACAGCCGATGAGGAGTACGATTGTCTACCAGTGAGCAGAATCCCATTAGCTTTTGCTGAACTCTTGTATACCTTGATCAGTACTAATGAGTGACTTTGGCTTGAAAGGAGAGGATGAAGAGTACTTGAATGGAGCAGAAGAAGCCTTGGACAAGATCGTAGTCTAAATTTCCTACTTTTTTACTGTAGTGTTCGTTTAATTTCCATATGTTGTTTTCCTGTTGGCTTATTAAGCTGCGGATGGTGCCACCCTCTATGTATCAGGTCTTAGCGGATCGTGATAAGTTTCCAAGAGAGAAATTGAAGAAATGAGAAACAGACAAGCAGCAATACTCATCAGGTGCCAAAATGCGAGTTACAAAGCCTTTAGCTAAAAAGTCATAATACCAATATATCTACCACTTAATCCTTCACCAATATTCCCCTCATACACATTCTCTGTCCTTTCATTATGTCAACCATTTGTTAAGTTTCGATATCGTGATCAATTTTACAGCATTGGGGTCCATCGCGAAACATACTTTCTTCATCATTGTGTGTTAAAATTATTGGGAAGGAAAGGTGAGCATTTTTGCAGTGCCCTATAATTGAACAATGGTACAATCAGTGAATTTGAGCCAGTTAGGTGTGTGGCACAGCTATTTTAGATGTCATTGTTGGCGTGGCAGCAGAAGTTCATATTCACATTTACATTTTGCCCACTCTTGTGATGACACAATCCGCTGCGCCTGCCATGCTTCGATCAGGTCCTTACAGTCCTCAGGCCTGAAAATATTGGGAAAGGAGATAGTTTAACAAGAGACTAAATCAGAGCTTTGCTGGCAATATAAATAGTGGTACAGTAACAGTTGTTTGCTACTTCACAACCAGAGACGAAAAATTCAGTGAGTTGCTAACATCCTTGCTGTAATAGTCAAAGTGGAAGTTTGTTTCCATCGCATAGTAGCTGGTGACGAAAATGTATGCATACTTAACCAAATCACTTTAGCGTCAGCTATTTGTTCCTGATTTTGCAATTTGGTGCAGCTACAATTATGCAACACAGATATCAAAATTGTTGCGTTCTGTCACATTCAGGGGAATCTGCGCAAACGTAACTCTGGTAGTGAATGGGCACAATAGGAGGTTCCACTGGAGCCTATTTTAGTACGGAGAGTTATAAGTAGCAGTGGCCGATTAGCGGCAAGTGGTGTACCTCAGGATCACAGGGAATCTATGCGGATCGATTAGTCAAGCGTATTGATAATAATGTCTTGTTGGCATTGTCTGGCTGCCTCTTGCACAAAAGCGTAGATCCGTGAAACTGCTGACCAAAATGCCAGGAGAGTCTAGCAAGGGGTTAAAAAGATAAATGCATGTGGGAAGTCATTCATGAAAAAGAATCAAATTATGACGAAGATGCATAAGGGTGAAGAGAAGTAGGCTCAGAAAACAGTGACCAGAGGAAATATTGAGTGTAAAGAGAGGTGTCATTTTAATCCAGCTGCACCTTTAGACTGGGTGCATTTGTCGATTCACCTCACAAGTCCAAGATATGATTAAATTGTGACAGAGGAGCTTTTGATGAGCTTATCTGGCGTTTGTTTATTTGTGGTACCTACTACACGTTATTACACTAGTTGCAGCAATCTTTGGTGGAAATTGAATGATTCAAACCATCGCCCTATTTTGTTCGCCCTTTCATCCACTAAAATCTCTGCCAACGCTGAATAGTCTAATGAAAAACGTTCTTAAATGCTATGCAATTGCATCTAAAAAGGATTTTGACAAGTAAGTTGCAGAAACCTTTCCCCTTCACTCTCTTGACTTTACTTTGTTGGATCATGACCAATCCCTCCTAAGTTGTTTTGTAAGTTGAAAGAACATAAACCTTTGTCCTACTTTACTACTCCATTTTATCTGTACACGAAATTACCACGCCTTCATTATCATTCCCTGTGGCAACTAGTGTCAGCTGTTTTACGCGAGCTGTCTCAATAGGAGACAGTTTAAAAATCACGTGAATGGGACTCAAGAGTCAAGGTGAGCCGCTGCAGCCGTTCAGGGATCGTGCCAATCAACTAATATTTGCCCTATTAATGAGTTTGGTCATGACGCTAGAACAACTTGAGATTCGAGTGCAGGATTCACTACCCTAAATGAATCTCTGGAGTAAGCAACATAAAACAACCCTGATTCGCCAATTACTAACTTAGACAGTAATTTTGCTCCTTAAATCGTCATACCCTTTAATCCTTTTATTCAATGAGAATGAAGGCAGGAGATAATTTTATAAGGAATGGGCGTAATATCATGAGAAGCAGAGGGAACTTAAGACCTGCACAGAGTAATGCTCCTACCATCCTCACCCTAAACCGCCAGGTTGACTAATGGATACTGTTATATTCTACCGAGTTCTATAAAAACATGCGTTTCAAAGCATACTTACGTACATTTATCGTACTTCGCCATTTAGTTAAAAGACTTCATCCTTATGCTCTTATTACAAATACTGCGATGTCCATGCATCTCAACTCACAATCAGACATGTCAACATGCAGTTTTCTTTATCGAACAGTCTTATTATTACTCCTTTAAAATAGGCCATTCCTGTTGACCACTTCTATGAATCATGCTTTTGTTTCGTCTTAATTGTACTCACTTCCAATCCGGTAGTATGCGCTGATATGTGGTATTTCTGTCTGTGCGATGCCTCTCACCTGAACTGAACCACCCGTTCGCTCCATACGCCGCACAAATGCGCAAGATAGTTGAAGGTTGTTAGCAAAGCAAGAGGTTAGGTCCACTCTCTCCCACTAATTAACTTACTTAAGTAGTCGCTAAGCGGCGCTGGAGTTGTTTTGACGCAGGTCAGATAAGAACCTACATATCATTGCCTAATGAACGGGGCTTAGTTTGGATCAGCTAGGGCAGAGAAAACACTGCTAACGCAACTACTGACTGAACCGCAAAACTTCGTACTAATTAAAAAACCGACATGATAATCAACAAATGAAAGTGGCAAGCATGGCTCCTATCAAAAGTTGATAAGCACTGCGATGCTCAGTGGAAGCAGGATTTGGGTCAATAACGGGCTAATTGTTTGTGGAACTCATTTGTGAAGTGTGTAAGAAGTCATGGGTCATTTGCGCAAAAAACTTTTATCTTGGCAGAGACTGGATGTAGGGAAATGGTATAATACTAGGCAAGGTATTAAAATGGGTAATTGATATAGTTTTTGCCATATCCTTCAGCTATCCTCATTGATTGGCGCAGAATGGCTCCTTCTAATCAGCCTGCAATGAAAGGTACGAGAGCCATGCTGCTCCTCATTGCACCAATAAAGAGATGGAATCTTGAATTGCCATTAGCAATCGGCACCTTGTCGAACACGCAGCCCTCTTGAAGTTGACTGTGCATTTAACACTTCAAAGAAACAGAATTCATTAGCGAGAAGACTGGCTATCACCAAAGTTTACCATCAACATGCATTTTTGCATGAGGACAGTAACGATTCTGACCCGTTGCAGCAATTTTCGAAACGGTGCCGCCTTCATTCTAAGTACGCCGTGCATAAGTATTTACCACCAGGAGTAAAATACTATTGTTTATCTTAAGAATATCCTCTAAAACTGTGCGAAAGCTTGTGCAGATCGAGAGTCCAATAAACTGAAACGTTTAGTTGAATCTTTGACAGTGTCGTTCATTAATTCGTTAACAAACTATGACATGCAGCAAAGAAATTAGGTGACCGCCATCCCAGCACTATATTCCACCAATTTAACAGAGTGGTAATGGGCAACACAAGCTGAATAATGTAAACTTCTTGATCCTTTAGCCCTTTGAAAAGGTCCGATTGCCAAAAAAGTGTTTATAGAGGCCTGGATGTAGATAGTCATTTGAATCCAGCCGCGTAGACTTGGTATAACGATTGGTGGACTATTTCATTTTAAAAGGGAATAACACTATCAGAGGCGCAGTAGCTTATTTCAAGCGATGATGATCCTCACCGAAAAGGGATGTTGTTTGGCAATGTCATTAATTGTGTGCGATTTGATATTAGTGATGGTGAGTTTGTGGAATTGCCCCAAAGACCCGTCACCTAATTTTGTCTAGTGCGTAAATGCAGTAGACACCTTGTAAATCAAGAGTAAGGCACCTCATAGGCTTATAGGATTGTGTCATATTCACATAAACGCGGTATGAGTTGTGAGCTTATCACATTTCCGAGTTAACGATTGTGCTTCAGTTCTGCCTCATGTTGTTGGCGATTTCACCTTTGGCTGAAAATTACAGAAGAGCGGATGGTAAGATGGCATCCATCATTAGACATGTAGCTGTTATGTAATGAGCTGCTTCAACCCCATTAAGTCCTACCTACTCACTGTGAACCAATTGTGAGCTTCAGAGCAAGGATAACCAGCAGTCAAGTAAATAAAACGCCGGGCATGTAGGAAGTCTAGACGGACTCGTTGGTTGTGACAGCAACAATTAACTCGTTTGTGCCACCAGAGGCAATCGCTGGTGATCATTGCTCTTCGATACTCAATCACGCATAATTAGCCGTACGTGGGCAAATTGCGTTGAGAAAACAAACCACTCACGCATTTCATCACGCTATTAGATGTCCCCAGTCACTTTTTAAGTGAATATCTGGCATATGCCATTTGTAAAACATCGTACAAATCTAGAAGAAGCACTAAAAAGAAGCGGAGATAGGATATGAGGTCAATAATTTCACTCGTTGGTAACGTTTGATGTGAATGAGACATGGTAACACACAAGAGGAGGTGGACAAATCATTTTAAGGGATCTATAAGCGGTTGCTGTTTGTGTGCTGGAGTATCATGACTACCCTTGTAGCGTAATATCCAACCATTCCTCCGACAAATCAAAAGAGGAACATGAGGGGTTCGTGGTGGATAAGCGAAATGAAATGGAAATGCTCATAACGTGGCTTGAATTGGCTCACGAGGAAAATAAAACAATCAAGTGACTAACAAATGCACGTTAAATGGTAGATGGTATCTTACCACCTTAACCTTTTTAATTTCCAGCCGAAAGTGAAGTCGACGACAAGATGGAGCAGAACTAAAGCACCATCGTTAACACCGAAATGCGATGTATTTTCAACTCACGCCACATTTACACAAAGGCTGAAAGTCATTTCCACCAATGAGATGTCTTGCTCTCAACCTACGAGGCGACTTCTGCATTCATACAATGAACGGTACTACGTGTTATATCACGTTGGCGTTTTCGCATGCAACCGACACAATCTCCACCACCGTAGCACACAGTTTAGCAGCGCTGACTCACGCCAGTAAAACTTGGCCTGATTTTTGCATGACTTTAGCATCAGATATTATGAGTGAGAAGATCTTGAAAGTGTTTTCCCATAGCACGCGCTCCCGTCAATATTGATTGAAGGATATGACAGCATCTGTGACTCATCTAACTCGTCGAGTTATTCTTTTGTTTGAAACTAAAACACATAATGTCTTACAAGAAGAAAGTTAAAAGTTTCTGCATGATTATGGAGAAAGCAGATGCTGAGTTGTGGTTCGCTTGACCCTCATGACTCAGTCCCACTTCGTCAGTGCTATATCATATGTGTAGCGTACTTCAAGGAAAGTTTGTACAATTTTAGCAGACATGCTAAATGCATTTGTCAATACCGAACATTGAAATGGGTATGTTACACATTGATAGGTTAACAATGTTGACTCGCTTGGGTCTACAGCTATATGCGAAATTTGTCGTTTAATTGCAAAGGTGACAAGTTTGACGTCACCTTCCGTGAAAAATCGCCATTGAATTCTGCAATTCACTGTGATTTATTGCACTGCTTTGCAATGCCACTTAGCGTCCTATTTAATTTGGCAATTTCTACAAGCCCTGTGCTGCTGTCTGCGAGCAAATTTGTTATAGAAGGAAATGATACGTTTTTTTGACGTTGTGAACGTTACGGTGCAAGTTGATGCGTAATTTGCAGTCAGTTTAAATCTAGTAGACATCTAATTACATTAATTTCAATCATCTGCCTACTTCTAGACGGACTAATTGACATTTGGAAATCTGCATGAAAATGCGTAGACGAACTACCTCTTTAAGGTAGAGCAGTCAGGTTCTCTTATGCCATATCGGTAAGCGTACAAATCTCTGACTTCTCTAAAAGAATAGTCTCCTCGTTTCCTCCTCACCGTCAGTCGAAGTAGAGACGGTGTTGAGGTGCATCGTCAATATTATCGTGGCTTTGGAACTATGACGGAATCATTGCAGTGCGTTGGAAATAACCAAAAGCCTACCACTTTTCTCCACTCACTCTTGGCAACAAAGCTCTAGCGCAACATTTTGTAGCCTACCGTAATTCACGTTTATGTTGCATAACGATATTGCCATCGTAGTTCAGCAACGGTCAAGCTGTTGTTGTTATTCATTGATGCGAGACTGATTACAATTTCTGTGGCAGCAACTCAATATTCTGCTTGATGGCTCTCTTTCCCCTTTTGTCTACAGGTTAGTTTTAACTACCTTGCAACTCCTGCCCGTTGTGATGGTATTTGCATCTAAGTATAGAAGCGATACTTTTGATCGTGATTGTTACGACTCCGGCCAACATATTGCGTTTAAAATGCGCATCGTAAGCGCATTCCACAACTAGTGTATGCCTTTTACCGAGTACCGGTCTGTCTTTGCTAAGTCCTCTCATTAGATATAAGACGGAGAGATGTAAGCAACAACGCCATCGCAACCCATCTACCATGAAATAAGTGTGAGAGGTTTAACTTGACCTCCTTTCTAGCATGCAACAACACTGTGCTTTGTTTGCCGATCATTCAAGCGTCGCAACACTCTTGACAATCATAATGAAGGTTGCAGTGAAATCACATTCAATCCCCTTTCGTTGATTTATTTTCTCCATGTTTCTCGAAATCTCTAGCTACATTTCTTTCTGATATAGAATTGATTGCATCGTAAGTAAATAGTGCAGTGATAAAATTCGCACCACCTATAGACGCGCAAAACACCCGTTCGATGGGACTCACTTTAGTGGAACTGAAGCACTTTATCTGTTTAATCACATTGGCTAGTTCTTTTGGTCAGGCAGCAAGACATGTGTGTGTCTTGTGAAGCTATACGGTTTTAGTGTGTGCAAGAGTGCTAGTCTGCCTAGATTGTCTGATAAAGTACCATAAGTGGACGTGTTGTGCAAGTTTATATTGACGAGACAAGCCTCACAGAATCAGTGGCAATGTCGACTGTTGACCCGGTCCTTGCATGTCGGTTTCCTTCAAAGCCAAATTTGCTAGAAAACAAATGAGTGCAGCCAGATTCTATGTTGGGGGATATGTTTATCAGTAAATGCACACACGTTTCCATAGTTGCGAAATTGCTTTTACACAATCGCGATACATTATGGTGTCGAATCTGACCTTGCTCTACTGCGGACTTGTAGCCTTTGGGATCTGATTTTACTTTATTAGAAACAAGCTCAGTTGACTCATTTCGGTTGAGTTATCTATCCCCTCGCCATGTTATTGCTACGTGTCTCCTTCACTAAGATAAATATTAAATGGTAAACGAATAGTCACTGATAGGAGATGGATAAATGCTTGTTTGAGTAGTAGTTGTGCCAGGGGTGGTGTACATGGGCAAATGCTAATGCTGCTTTAATGAATAAAGTGGAGGCCGAGTATATAAATCAAACTAGTGGAGTAAATATCATGTGCAAGGCCGTGTGATTTCGGCACCTTCTGCCCTTAAGATGACGTGACTACGCTGACCACCTCACTTAATGCAGTAAAGTAGAGGAAAGAGGAAATTTTCCTCAAATACTGACACTTAGTGCAGAATATCATTGGTGTCTTTGAATGAGTAGTGTCCTTAAGATAAAGTCATCACCAGTTTTAAACCACTGTGGTGTTTTAGTGTTTTCACTTTACAAAGCGATCCTCTCTGGCAATTATTACTCCTTGGCGCCTTTGTATGTGTTCTCAGTCAATATTTTTAAGTGAAAACCACGTAATGCAGCTTTGTCTGCAGTGGTTCAATTTTCTTTTGTCAGTCCACTATAGCGAGGACTTAGATTATTGATCAGCAGCACAATTATTTCTGTAAATGAGATAAAAGTATCATGCAGGATAGAATTTGGTAACATTTTCACCTCTTCAGAATCCAAAATCTCAAACTTATTATTTAGTTAGCCAATAGTGCTATCATAAGGGAATCTAAATCAACTTATTTACAATTGAAGTTTTTTAAAGGAGAATGCTTTAACTGTTGCCTTACGAGACCTAAGCGTGCTATAATCGCCCATTAATTTTTGCACTCTGTGATCGGCTTGTTCACGCCTTGTAAACTTCAAGTCTCCAAGGGAATGTCGCTATCCAATTTGATCCGAATGGAACCCATTATAATCTTCAGTCTTGATTATTTTGAAGCCGTTTCGCTTTCGCTGTTGACTCGATTTTTTTGTACAAAAATGTTCCAACCAGTTATTGTGAATGCAGTGTAACTAAAAATGACTGCGGATTTGCGCGAAAAGGGGTTAAGCTCAAAGCATAAGTACTGGGTTAACCTAATGTAACGTTTTGCATATCGTCCTTTAAGCGCAGGACCATACACGTAGATGCGACATTTACTCTTATTGTGTTTTCCATTATGAGAGGTTTGACAGATTTTTGTCGCCCTTATTAACATCTTCCGCTTTGGCTGGTGCGATCGATGCAGACGTTTTAAAGTTGGGTGGAGCCGACGGTATTGCACAAATAGTCTTAGTGGCAAAAATAGTTCCTTTACATATAGTAGGTATTTGTAACTGGATCTCACCGTAAAGAGGTGCGAATCATTCGTGATAAATCTGAGAGCTGATCTGTCAATTCCTTACATAAACAGACTCTATCAAACTTTGGGTAAATTCTTCGGAAGTTCAAATCGCCTACAAGTTTTGGGAATGTAGACGCCATTACTAAGCAAATGCGGCTTTTTTACTTAGGTAAATTACATTAACCCAAGTGAGGCGCTACCGCAAATGTCGATTCTTCTCATTACAGCCAGATGGCATATTACAATTCCGGCTAAAGCATGAAGGGGTCATTATTTGTGACATAGTGTCATAGAGTGTCTCTGATTGGGCTCAAATGAGCCGCATCTGTGCACTTTGGATCCATTGTTATGATGGTTTCACTTTGCAAATCCTTGCAATTTCTGAGACTCTCTCTGTGTTTCATAACATTCTTGATTGTGATACAAGTGCCAAGGTCCACATCTTGACTGTTCCTTTTTGATAGGTAGTGCTAATTCAGCTCATATGTGATGGTATGCAATTAAACTCACATTGGCTAGAATTTAGCGTTACTTCAGCGTTATCCATTTGACCTTACTGAAGAGTTCATTTAAGCCCTCTGGACATCTTTACTGCTCCCGTCTGCATTCTTTTGGACTATTGTAATAACGGCACCAAGTTGTTGTACTTTGGAAGCCATTATGTAAGCAGATTTGCCTGTCTTTGCTTGCGGGAACTGCCAGTTACATGTGGGAACAAGTTGGTTGGATTATTTTGCCTTACCAAACGCTGATGAGGAGTTTCATGAAATAACTCTCTTTGCACACTAAGGTGATAGCGGAAATTTAGCCGACTCAATTTAACGCACTATGCGATAGTTCTATAAGTCTTGAGGGCAGGAATTGGTTATGCAAGTGAAAAGGAGGACATAGATTATGGATCCGGTAGGTTGGATGCCAAAGGCGAGAGTCATTTTGCTGAAATGCATGGGGTAGCTACACATACAGAGGGATAGTGTGGTATGGGGAACATTAGTGGACTGGCTTGGTGTCAGCACATTCTATTGCACTCACAAATCAGTAGCCCATGAATTAAAATTTCGCACAAACAAAGAGTACAATATCGCGGTAATTTCATTGTGTAAGGTGTGTTGCCCAACCACGGAACTTTGCCAGACAACGCAAAATGCGCTATCACCATATTACTTTAACATGGCCGATTTCCATAATGAGGTCATCGTATGTGCTCATTGCCAGTCATTTGATCATTGATTTGAAGGTCAGAAGGCTTTGCTTCAATTCCTTCCTGCCAATGACTTCTTGGCATGACTTAACCGTAGATAATGTAGATTTTTTAGATATGGGGAGCAACCGTGGAGCACTGCATGATGAAAAATGTCTCAGCTGTCACTGTCTTTGGGCAAAAATTTTAGGTTGTTTTTAAAATAACACAAATTCCTATAAAAGTAATGGAGGCCAAACTGCAGAGTTGAAATCCCATCAGCACAAAAAAATTCGTCAATAGTACTCCAGTGTAAAAGTATAAGATTGCACACTGGCAAGAGATCCATCAGGACCATTACACTGACGAGATCTGAACACATTAAAATCCACTTACATAATATGTAGACATCCAGCCACTTATTAATTGATCTCTAATCAGAATGCAAAAATGTCAACTGTGTGCTGCCATCTGACTGAGCAGGGGTGAGGTCGGTCTTGATGGAAGTGCGGGTGCGTGGGTTTGTGTAGCACTGATAAACTCGGACTCATGAGTTCCTTGGACGATCCAAGTTTCAAGTTAATTCACTGTGACTTGAAAGAACATCAAGACGTTCACAAAATGTGTGAATGGGCACTTTAAAAGAAGCAGCGAAAAGTATTTAGTAATAAAGAATAAGGAGTCAAACTTTTTTTATTCAGAACAGCTACAAAGATGTTCATCCTCATTTGTTCATTATGCCACGTGACTGAAATAAACCACGCGTTTTCAACCTCCTGCCTCTTTTGGACACCATTGGTAATTACTAACCTCGTTAACTCACCTATTCATTCTTTCCAAAGTTATTAGTCAGTCAGATTTCTGCAAGCGATGAGGGACGCTGAGTGACCTTCTTCCTCTTGAAAGGTAGCTTGGCCCTAATTGCCAATGCATTTTAAATAAAATCAGACAAGTTTAATTACTTATATCTGTTTGTCTAAAATTATCCCAATTTCCAAGTAGGGCTCATTTTCCATCCCATTTCTTTTAAGGACCAGTGACCTTTATCAATCAGTAGATCAAAGCATTCTAAATGGCTATGTCATTCCGCAAGAAGCCGTGTTTAATAATTTTCTGTACTCTAGAAGGAATAAAAGCCTAAAAGTGAGCTACTCTGTTAAGATGTTTTGCATGAGCAAATGGATGGCCTAACACAGAGTCAACTTCTATTTTTTTTTCGCCCAAATTCATTAAATAGAAAAAGCTCTTTGATGAAAATAAGCATGCAAGCTTTATCATAAATTTATGTGTTCGGACACATACTGAAGCAGTTAATAATCCACTTGCTCACATTAACACCGATCACTTTGAGGTCTGCTATTAAATCACGACTACAAACGGAACGCGATCGGTTTCGAAGGAGCCAAAATTTGCCTAAGGAAAACCTATTGAATGGCAACGCTATTATATACATTTGTGAGCATTTCAGCAGATGTTATAGCTGCTCATTTGTCGAAGAGTTTGGATGGATTCAAAGTGCATTTGCTGCCACTAACAGAGCTATCCAACGCACTCGAAGGCTCCAGGCTCCAAAATTGATTCTACATGCATTGGACCTTGGTAGACTGTTTGAACACTGCCAAACGCAACTCAGTTAAAATTAGTATCACCAGTCATTTCAGATGCCTACTTTGGTTTAAAAACTGCTACCAAACATTTTTAGGACCAAAGTTATCGACATTATCAATTAATTCTTTGTTAGTTTTGATGTTATGACAAGTTTCTTTCGCGTTAATGGCAGCATTAAATTAGTCAAAGTGTGCAGATGTATCCACCCCAAGATGAATGATTTCTGTAAGTGTCTATTAGAATAATCTACCGCAGAAACTTCGGAAATTGAAGCGAAGTAGAGTCAGAAAAAACTGACAGCAAATCTGAAGAATTGCCAGTAATTTACATTCGCTTCTTTGCAGGTCGAACTTTAACCTCAAGCAATAATAAGTGGTACCTTCATAGGTTCAAATTGGATGCTGTTGGTGTGGAAGTTGATTTAAGGAGCAAGAAAAAAGGACATTAATTTCCCCGGTGACACGAAAATCACCCACAACCTTGTTCCACAGCATACAGTGACAGCCTATGCCGCTCTGCTTAAATGAATGTAAGTTCTTCTGTCTTGATCGCCTTGTAGACAAGAAAAATAGCTACAGTCCACACGCAACCACCGCTGCCGTAGAGGAAACTTTCACCTCTCACACTCCCACCAGGTTCAAACCTATCTTTTGACTAGTCAGCAAACATTCTGACGCGAATTCGCCCAAACAAAATAATTTGCTTCTAACGAAGTCAATTAACTAATTAGCACAAATTTCTTGTCCTTCTGCAGCAGATAATCCATGATATTCGAATGTCATCGCAGCGTTAAGAAAACTCCGTGATTTAGTTGCATTTTACTGCGATCATCTTACCCCATCCATTCCTCGAGTTTTATGAGAGGCTAAAGTCAGCCCTCTCCTCACTTGCTGTTAGTAGAGGGCAGACGAAAAGTCAGCAGCCATTTAGGCGTAATTATGTCCTTCGGAGAACAAATATGGAAAACTAGATCTTTGCGATCTAGTGCATGAATACATTTTGATAAACAATGGAACAATTTAGGAGTTTAGTGGCATATTCCGTCCATAATATTTATAAAACAACTCAGCGATAAAACATCAGGCCTGCCACCTAAATGCGTTTTGCGACCATGTGCACTTATGACGGGTAGCCTAAAATCCATTCACTGAGTGAGTTCATAGAGTTTACGAGCTTCTTCCCAGCCTCTATGTAGACAGCGGGCATTTGTGTCAGCATCCCCTGGAACGTCCGCCTCCTGCTATTGGTCTTTGGCACGGTTCTGCCTCCGCGGGTTGCCTCCTTAATTGATTTTGACCATTGACGTATAGCACACCAATTAGTCAAGATTTTGACCTCTAAAATACCTCTCTCCTTCATTCTGAGAGGAAAACCGTCCTTTTGCAATTCCGATGTACCGGTAAAAGGCTATGTTATACCATTCTTCTACTTGCCACATAAGCGTAAAGTGTATCTTGCGCATGCTTAGCCGATCGTGCCAGCGAGGAGGACGTGGAAATAGTAGAACCTTAGGATGGATAATTTCTGTTTGCATCTTTTATTCGACTAGAAGTTAAGGGATGAAGGTAATCCTCCTTCCGATATTTGACAGACTGGGTAAACGAGAAAGGCAATTAGCCTTACGGCGGGTAGATGGCAGATAAAAACAAACACAAAGCAATCAACTCAAGCTCTAGCAATAGTCATCTGGTGGAAATTCTGCGTTTTCACGTAAAAATTTGTGCAACTGGCTTTTGGTGCCTCAAGTTCTATGCATTTCTATGCAAAATTCTTAAATGAAGAGGGGCGACCCTAACTTGGCCACAAGCGGTTAAAATATATAGTTAGCCTTAAGTTGAATTTGTAGTGGATTTGCCGTTGTGTGTTTGTGTCCGTGCGTGCATGCAAAGAGAAGTGTGTGCACAAGCGGCTGTGTTGACCACTTATACGCCTCTTCATCCGGTATCAGCGACGACCTTGAGCAGATCATAATGCCGAGGTGATAGGACCCGATAACAATGCGAAAGTAAAAAGCAAAAAAATAAGAGACAGAAATATGGGACAGAAAATAATAAGCTTATAAAAAGGAGTGCTAATGTAGAACACGAAACTCTGTTGCAAAATTGGAAATCATTTGAGTATTTAAGGCGTAGGTAGAAATGTGGTGAACTGAAGTAAGATAATAAAGAATGCCTTATAGATAAAAAGTAAAAAGGAGATGGATTTTTAAATAGCAATAAATGCAGTCTTAGAATGGCACAGAGTTGGAAGTAGTGACTATCGTTAGGGTAAAAATGTGATTAGCATAAACCACACTTTTCAGAGCAAACGGAAACGGTGAAGTGCAAAGCGTCTCATCCGTTGATGACTTGGCGCGCTTAAGAGTAGTAATAGGGAGGTGAAAGGAGGGAGGTAAGTAGAAGAGAGTGGGCAGTGGATTGCCTGCTGTGAGATTGTTTGGTGGGATGGTGTGGGATGATTGAAGCCTGATTTAGGGCCTGTGCATTATGACACGTGAGCGAGTGAAGAGATGGAAGACCGTTTGATCAAATCTGGGATGATGAACGAGGTTGACGTAAAATGGAAAACTGGTATGGCTAAAATTGATAAGCGTGACATATAATTGTATACTAATGTCGCGTAGAGCAATTGATAGGAAAGGGTACGAAGGCGTGAGGTAACTTAAGGAGGTAGAATTGTTAAGGGAGAGGTAGACGTGTTCTATAGCTGGATCGAATGGAGAGCGAAAGTGAAACAATTTACTGTGAATGCATAAGTTGCGAATTGGGTATTGAAGTAGAGAGGGTGAGAGAATAGTGATGCGAGTGAAAATAGGGAAGATTTGGGTATGGAAAAAGAGGTGGACAGTGCAAAAAAAGGTGGTGATAGGGTGAGGTGATGACAAGTGAAGGAAGGCAAGTGTCTTGAAGTCAAGGACAAGACAAGGAGAGAAAGCAAATGGAAATGTTAGCTGATCCCCATATCGCAGTGCGCCTAACTCGACTACGATGCTGACGCGTAGTAACCGCGCAAGCACATACGTCCTAAGGTTAGCGATCCGTCACCATCGTCCTCGTATGCGGGTTCGCTCGCTAGGCGCTAATGGATGCACTTATTTGTGCAACCTGATATTTACTTGATTCTGGAGGATCCAAATGATACTAGGTTAACTATTTGTCCTGCTAACTGGAAGAGAGCTACTTTTCATAACATCTAGCCATCAACATTATTTTGCCTGGAAAGTCAATAATAGCGTAGCATATTGTGAGATAATGAAAGATAGTGCAGAATAACACAGTCCACCTCATCTTAGCTCAGCCTACTCTGACATGCATTATCTCAGAGTGAAGAGGCGATGAAAAGAACGAGTCTGCTCTCATCCCATACTTATGCCGCCACCGACATAATTTATGTGGTAGCCGTCAATAAACAACCGACAAGCCTAGTTCTGTTAACGAACGTGTGAACTTCATTAGGATACGCTGCCATCCTTTCATATACTTTTATCCGTCTGCTGGCACTTCACCAGCATCTACAACCACCATTAGGGACAAAAATAGCAATAGCAACACCATGCCTGCCTGCATTGACCTCAGATGCACTGTCCTCTCCACTTCTCAGAAGCTACTCCCCAGCGCGGCCGATCATCCGTTCCCTCACGCATTTAATTTTCTGTTCTCCGGACAATTTTACTGTTTTTTAACTCCCTACAACAACCATTTGCATCAATATACCGACCTGACGCACAAGAACGAAGTCTTGAGCTCATTGAAGGCATTTACCAATGAGATTTAGGGAAAGGGGAGAAGAAGGTGTAGAGGAGAGGAGGAAGAAGAGGTTCACTAGAAGTAAGTCGACAGGTGTTTAAAATCAGACCAACCACCCATGCATCTGCAGCACATACACCTAGGCGCTGATTGCCGTTTCCTCCATATCTTTCTTAACTACCTCATACTGCCTCGCTGCACCGCCTTGTTGATCCAGCCAGTGGGACAAGCGAAGATGAATTCAATGCACAATGTTGTGTTAAAATTGGACTGTTAGTGCTTTCACACAAGATCCGCCACAATCTCTCCATCCGTCTACCCTCCGTCTACGGCGCCTTTCAACCACCGAAGCTTCGGACAATATGACCTTGGAGTTTGAAGGCCCAGACTACGTCCATGGTAGTGACGGTCTTGTGCTTCAATTTCCCGGTGTACGTATCAACAATCTTGGACACACCGCTAGTACTCTTGTAAATGACCTTAACCATCTTCGACAGCTATCAATAATATAAATGAAAGTCGGTATGCATTTAAAGTTTACCTTTGCAACAGGTTCAGTCCTACAGCAGGGGCAGGAAATTAAAAGTGGCTGATCTCAAAGGTAGAAGATAAAGATAGTTGGTTGCGTTTACCAAAGTCTACAGCCACAACTGAAAGACTTCAAATAATCTACAATTGCAAGCCCAAAATGCGGAAACCTCTCAAATGAAATAGATTAGAGGTGACATTGATTGAATATTACTAAGTTATCACTAACAGCTCCTAATAGTGTTTTTGGAGAGGACAAGAAACGAATCCTGTAAAGTGAGCAATGATTGGTCAATAAACGATAAATTGGGAGCTAGGAGGGGAGGACTAAAGAAGAACGTCCCAAAGACCTGCCTTTACTTTAGTATTTAATCTGCTATGGATCGTGTCGAGCTCAGGCTAGTTATGAAGTTTAAAGGACAAAATAAGGAGGATGAAGAGAGGACGAAAAATCAAAGCACATCGCAGTAAATTTTTAGTCTCCATCAGGATCACATCTACGACGACCAGTTCTGACGCAAACGATGCGTGCAAAAAAGTGGATTTAATTAGTGAGAATAGAAGTTTGCTTTATCGGTCGCAAGCCTATAAGCAGCTACTCTGAGAGCAGCCAGATACTTCTGCACTATATTCTTCCATGCAACCTCGCGCTCTTATCAAAAAGAAGAGAGAACAACATTTGCATACACAAAAAAGCAATTTTCTACCGACTCCTGACATTGTCTGCCCAAATCGAATTCAGCTTCCTCAATCAAATGAGCCTTCGGAGTGGCGAACTTAATTTGAAAACGCAGAGGATTTCACAGTCGCTCTTCTTGCTTCGCTGATAAATTGAACAAACGCATCACTGGCTCCAAAGAACTAGGGGGCCGAGTCAAGGTCGACTGAATTAGAGACAATTGGTCTGTTGTGGAACATATCACTTCCTTGCAGCCTCATAAACACGGCCGATTCCAAAGGTAATTCCTTGCTTACCCAGTGAAGGTACCATACTCGTGAATGACTCTAACTTTAATCGACCCCTAACCAAAATAAAGACACTCACTATATAAATGGATCAGAAGAACCGAAGTGCTGCTAAGTTGGTTAAAATTAACTACTAAGTTGCTGTTTGAGTCCGCAATTAATGTGTTGATAGACACTGATAAACAAACGGAGAAGCCTAACTAGATGAGTGGAGACGAAATAGATGGATGGAAAAAAGCTGAGCACCTAGTATAATGGGCAAATAGGTAGGCAAAAATGGTGACACCCCCACCTACAACTCTGTCACCCCTGCCTTTAACTCTGCGACGTTAGCAAACGCCCGATTAAGACTCCATCCCACTTTTTTCGACCAAGAAGGCAGCTGTGTTCAGCTTCTCAGGCACCTGTAGTGCTCTGCTCACTGGCTCATGCTGCTAGCACAATGCCCGTTGATGGTGGAGCTATCGCTGATGTTGACTGCCTTATGGCAGAACAAACGCCTGCTTTAATAATATACATTTAAAGCCACTGTTAGTTGCCATTAATGCATTCATCTTAAATTACATTATTCAAAGGAGAAGCGCAATCGTTATTAAAAATTGAGAGACCTTCTAAATGCGATGCCCTTTAACTGGCCGACAGCATCAGAATCGAACCGTTTAGATCATCAACACCTACCGCTTCTTATTCAGGCACTATAAGAAGTGGCTTGGCATAAAAATATCTTCTACTTTAGTCTCAGAGACGAGTCAAACAACATCTGGTTCTAACCAAATCGAGGACAGTGGAGAGCGTCGCATCAATACTGGCATGTGTACTTCTGCAAGCCATGACAAGTAACCATTACGAATTCCGCTATAAAATTTTAAAAACTCTTAGCTTTTTGTTGCATTTCCAGGATACCCACAGTTTAGTAACATCGAATGCATGAATGATAGGCTAAAAGATTTTGCTAAGCTCTGAAAAATCAAACTTGTCAACTATTTTTGACAACATAGTAAATTAGTCAAACTGCATTCGGCAACAATTTGTGGCGCAGATCATATCACAGCTGCGGCGTACAATCGGAATGGCCGCCACTTAAACATCCATTGGAGAAATGAGACGTATAGGCAAACAGACTATGGAAAATGGACCATAATGTCAACTAATCGATGGTCAGACAGCAGTCTTGACAATTATAACTTAGCGAATAAAAATATTCTTTTTAAAGAACTGATATATCCAAGGGGTAGTCTACCAGGTACCTTACCGAAATCTTGGACGCATGGCATTGGGAAAAGGCTCAGTGAAGACATTCCAAACAATGGTCGACTGGTAAGTATAAACAGCATCTTACGACTAATTCTCCAAAAGTAATGAAGAAAGCGAATGTGTAAGTTGAATTTAAATTACTAGAAATTAGCAAAATTCAAGTAAAATTTGTTTAATGGAGCAGAGAGACGTTTACTTCGCACGTGTTATGGGTTTCAAGCTCTCCTATCCGTCTGCGAGGCATTGATGAGCAGCAAGAACCACTTGTGCGCTTGCTTACCTCCACCATGTCCAGTGTCTATGTTCAGATTTCCCTTTTTAAGGTAAATAGGAACTGCGGCAAAGTAGAAATGGCTAGATGACGGATTGTGGCATGACAGCGTTAAATGAAAAAAGTAATTAAAAATGAGGCACCAAAGTTATTCCGTTCCCGAGGATCCTAAAGAAACTTGCCTCAGGTGATTAGAGATAGTGTTATTCTCTGTGATTTTCGAAGTCTCATAAATGCCCACCAGTGATTGAATACAAACATTTTAAATCCTTACTCTACTAACCAAAAGCTTACAGTATGAGTTATTAAGTTGATTCTATCGAATTGCATCAACTACTCTTATTCATTAGACGTTATCTAACATGAGATCGGCAAAGTGTTAGGCTCCGCTGCATCCAACAGTCATTTTAGATCGACCTCAACTCTACTGTTAAAAAACCTGCTTCAGTTTGAAGTAGGCAGATTTGAAGATGTGATTAGAAGGCTGAAATTGTCCCCCTTCTTAGAAGCCCCAACAGAGGCAGGCGTCTTTAACATTCGCTATCACTGCAATGAATGTTTTTTTGTCTTTGCAAAGGTACAATGTGCAATGGTTTCTTCCTTTCTTCTTCTACTGATCTAAATGAAGGGTAAAGAAAGGTTTGGTATGCATCATTGCAAGCAAGGATTTGCAATGCAAATGAGCCATGCTCCTCTTCTCCAGTCATCTTTAGCAAACGCGATGTTTACTGCATAAAATCTGGCTCTTGGCAAAATTTCCGTCGTCTTTTTAAATGGGCTGGTCTGAAACCGAAGGGCTATTTCGTCAGAGAAGGATGTACTCTTCTAATTGGACTCCGCGAGTGCGATAAGCCTATGGTTTATGCTTATGAGGAAATAAGATTATGATATCAGCTGCGTCTCATATTGTTCGCATTTAACATGCCACCAGTTGGGGTCAGTTCGTGGGTTATCGGATAGCATGCACAGCATGTTGCTTCATGCGTAGTTTGTCGAACAGCCTACAGCGATCAGTCCGTAGGCTCGAGCGTGCAAGTAAGCTATCGTGAGCGGAAGTCTAGCCAACCCAACTATGTTACCACGACGCAGCTATTGGGACTAGTGGCTTACTTTCGTTAAGACATTTTCGCGTAGAAGACTCAAAATTATAGGAACTGGAGCAGGCTTGCGTCGTGATATGCAACTGATAAGTAGAATTCCTTTTTGCAACATGGACTCATTAAATTATTCTAAACTCTGCCTTGTGATTCATTGCAATTAGTTAGAAGACTCGGGTAGAGTGAAGAAAAAAATGGATTTCTGAAAGTGTTACCAACGACGCTAAATGTGAAGATTTCACATCCATCTATTCACTTAGTCAATGCTATGTTGGATGACACGCCTGCAACTTATTGCATCCAAAGCAAAAAATTGCTTAAGGTGATTTGGTGATTCATTTAACTAGATTTGGCTAAATACCGTAGCTTCACCAAATTGAGTGAGACTAAGATGTGAGGTCTGCATAAGGAAAAAATAAAGCATCTAAACCAAGAGCGAATTATTACCGATCTTCCGCTTCCTCAATAAGGCCATTCCACCATTTGCATTATTAAGTGGATCGGCAGAGGTGGGCAGTTAAAAAATATGAGAAGAAATTGAGATCCAAATTTATGTTTAGCCAGAAGTGAACGTCTTGGATGTCTACTCGGAAGCTTAACCAAGTCACAGTAATATGACGTAAAAAATACTACATACGAACAAGATGGACCAAAGGTGGCTCATAGGCGTATTCAATTAACTAAATTGTAGGGCAACTGACGATCCAAGGAACATGGACTTAGAGGAGCAAAAAGTAAACAGACTCATCGACCTAATTTTTAGTCCGTCAAACGCACGTCTTTTGAGCTTCAATTTTCGTCTAAATTACACAACCTAATTGGACGCAAGATAAAAAACATTACCATTGCTGCATGCATAATAGTGGAATCATGTGACCAGCATGGAAGTGTTTTTTATTCGCTGTCAATTCGTAAGGATATCTCAAGGTGACAGCCCCATTCTAACAGATCAGACCGGTTGACATACTTTCCTCATCACACTTGACATGTCACAAGCGTCGGTTCGTTGATTTTTGAGCCAACAGATAACTTCCGAAGAAGCCGGAGAGCTTTATTAAATAACCCATGCAAGGCTCGCAAAGCGCTAGCGACTTATGCAACGTTCTCTTGTGGATCTTTTGAATCACCCTTTTTAGACATTTATTTAATTAATTGCAAGAAAATAGTATCTTAATTATTTATTGGCACATTAAACCACATGCTAGTTAGAGCTGGCGATAGATTGTTTTTGTTTTATAAGGCACCAAGCCTACGTTACATGTGGTCCGTACGGCACAAGAAGCAAAATGCAATGAAATACACACACATATGCTGATTGCGCAATATTAAATTATGTGGCAGGTGGCTCGTTGTGAAATAAATTTTTGGACTTGGCTAGGACACCAAAGTTTATTGAAGACATCCGCAGACCAAATGGATTAATAAAGCAGATGTAGGCGGCGCCATAAACAAACATATCTGATGGTACTCGTGAATGATTAAATACTCGCTCTACAAATGCATAATATCATTATAACTCTAAACGGATTTAGAACATAATGACGAAATTGGCTTAGTTTCGCTGTCTTAAATAATGACTCTATGAGGGCGTAGAATTATGGAGTCATCTATCAAAAGGTTCAAGTTGTTCATCGACAGTCATCATGGCAACAGGAAAATGAGTGCGTTTTCTGAACACTAAAGTAGATAACAGATGTCAATTACTTAAGCGGTGAAGATCGAAGCTTGATGCCAGCAGGTTGACAGCATTGCAGGCTAAGTGTGCGGAGTAGAATTTGAGAATAATTGATTTTAAGAATAGCGGGCATAGCCAAAGAATTATGAATGACTGAATAAGTCAGGATTTCAATATGGATTGTTACAATTCAGTAGAGGTGGATATTTGTTACTTTTAAACACGTTCAACTTCTAAGATTTATAAAAACAAAAGCGTGCATTAGCTAATCACACAAAAAAGCGAAAGAAGTATGCGAAATCTAATATATATTCCAGAAATCCCAAATTATCGCTGTTTTTTTGCTGTTTTGTCAGTAATATCACTAGATTATCGGCTTTGATGCTGTGGAAAAACCCATTTAGATACCACCATTAATGCAGTTTCGAGGAAGTAAAAATATGGGCGCTTGAAAAACTGATCTCAGTTGTTGATTCTCACGGCGCTACAGCTCCTTCACTGACCCAGTGAGATCACAGGTGCATGTTTATGGATTCAGGCGTCACAGCCGGTCTCAAACGTTGCATTTCACAATGGACCACCCTCCACGTAAGTTGTTTGTGCGCATGCAACAAATGTGTCCGTTCTCTTATGCTTTAACTCGTTTTTCGCAAAAGCCTTTTGTAACCTTCCTGTGAATTCTCAAACACTTTAGCAATGGAACCATGCCGCAATGGTTATCTACAATTAGCTGCTTATGTTAGTCTGCCAAAACCATATATGTTTCAAGTCATTGAATGTAAAATTTCACTTTTGTTTACATATAAGCAAGCTTTGTATTCTTGCCATAGTTTTGAGTTCAAATTCCTCTTGTATAGTAGTCCGTTCCCTCAACCATATGGAATTGTAGGACCACGGTGGCACATTAGTACATGAAGCCATTATTTGGTTATTTCGTGCCAATAAATTTTCAACCAACCCACAAGGCTATACAGTTACTCGATGGCGAGTAAGTTAATGTTTTTGTGTAATAGCTGCCTGCCCGATCCATAGTTCCCTGCAACCATTCGCCAAACTGATTGGTGAATGGGAGGGGGAAGGCTCAATGAGTCTCTACACTCATACCCTATATCCATGTTCTGAGGACATATCAATCGGTCACATCGGACAGCCATCGTTTTGGTACAGGTAAGCGAATTCGTCTAAGCAAATGTTGCTATCCAGTAGTCCTTCAAAACTTAGTTTTTGCTCTGCATTCAAAGTGGTCAGAATCTGCTGTCAGAGTCCGAAAAGACACCGTCGCTAAAAGTACTTATCTAAGATTGGTAAAATAAATGATTGTTTGATTTCATTAGTCTTTTTGACAATGAATTTATGAGATTGTGACGAAGAGAATGCGAGAGACAAAGTCACTGAAACCTTAGCATATATTAAACTAAACATCTGGGTCATAGTTGGCTTGAGAGAAAATCGACCCCTTAAGGTAGGCTAAAAAATTGATAGTAAGCCTAAATACTGTGAAAAATTTTTAGCTCAATCAATAAATATTTATAAAATTGACTTAGCTGTGAGTTCATTATACTGAACGACTCTAAAGTAGGTGGAATGGTATGCTTTACACAAAAGCCATATTTGAATGCTACTTTAGGAATGAAGCACTAGGCTAGGTTAGAGAATTGCCTCTGTGAAATATGTTCTTAAGAACTATAGGGCAAACAAAGCAAATTTTTTCTAGAAAGTTGCTCTTTGAATTTCTTTACAATTCATTTCAATTGGCCATCCTCCAGCTTACATTGTCATTCTCGTGAGGAAATGACAAGTGCAGTAGCTCTCCATGATAATACAGAATGCTTCCTCTCATTTACTGTCGTACAATTCATTTTGTAAGTTTAGCATAAACGGGAAACGATTTTTTGAGCTTGTAACTTAACATGTATTACATCAAGCAATTCTCTAGCGTATTTAACTACAAGGTTGATGAACTATTCATGCAGCAACAATGTTTTTGAAGAATGGTGTGATCAATGAGTTGTAATTCCAATTACACTTTTAGAAAAGCATTGTGATTGGCTAGAAAATACATAAAATTACTTCTTAACGTAGTAAGCCCAAATAAGACGCTTTCGTTCCCTCTCCATGCAAAGTTCGAGGGCGTACTCCGGAGGAGCGTTCAAACACCGTGACATGGGCTTCCTATTCTTTAATGAGGAAACAGACCAAATGGAGTTCATGAGCAGCGACAACACAGGTAACTTCATGAGCAATCTTACGATGAAGCAGAAAAGACACTTATGGGATGATGACGAAGAATAGGTTTTTTCAGGTCATGTGCACATCTTAAAGGGACCGGCGAGGAACGAAGACGGAAGAGTGCGTATCGCTTTAGAGACAGAGCTTACAGAAGGCCATCCGCTCCCCAAGAAACCAAAAATGATTCGAGTAAGATTTTGCTGCTTATTACTTACAAATGGTAAGATAACTCTGGACGGACGTCATTTATAGTAATTCAAAATGAAGTTGGAATTTTCGATGTATCAGATAGTCTGGGAATTTTTAGTTTCCCATACTAAAGCGCTTTAAGCACAATAAGTTATCGCGTTCGGTATAATCCGGTGGTTTTTTTTATTACAAAATGCCTGTTAGCTTTACATTCTCATTGCACTTAATAAACGGAGGTCTTTGTTTGGTGTAGCAGTGTTAGAGCTTCTAATTATGATTTATTTTCATGTAGAAGGGAAATGTTTACACATTTAACAACTGCGTTCCAGTATCATGCATAGTGCAGAATGCTTAAGGTAAATATTAAATACAATAGTCAGTCTTGTCTAAAATTGGCGCTGGCAACGGATTGATGACAGCCTTTTGTCGCATGCACCGTTTCTTTAAAGGAATTCGTGAAATGGTGCTTAAAATCGGTGCTTAAATTGCTCAAAGGATAAAGATCTTATTTTAGTGATTTAAAATAGTGATGCCAATATTGTTTTAAATTTTAGGTGCGCAGGGAAATAAATTTAATTAATGATGGCACATTGACACAAAAGGTGTTCATGGCTACCGAACGGAATACCGATATGACTCTGCATTCCGATATGGTCTACAAGCGCCTGCCCAAGTTAATTGGCAACAACGGCCTTTAACTGACTCTGCTGGAGATTTTTAGTTCCAGTTAAGCTGTAAAGGGATTACGTTTCTAAAGTAAGACAAATTTTTAGCTAAGCTCAGGTATTTCGAATTTCAGTGGGTATGTTTAGCACTCAACTTTCAATGATCGCCTATAAAACCACTTTGAACTTCCATATTTGGTTCTAATTACTTGCTCGCGCATAAATAAAGTGATGAAAATGCAGGTACATTATAGGAGTATACCAATCAAGCCAGTAATTACGCTTGATTTGCATCGAATATGCATTCTTAAGCCAGATCACGCATTTTAGAAAGGCTTATACACCTATCGGAACGTGATATTATGCAGAAAACTAGAAATGCCTACACGAGTGAACGATTGCAAGGATTGCCTTGATGTATTTTACAAATAACTTGTTGGTTATGGTCTGATGTGTTGATGGCGTTGAAAAAAGGACGAGTTGCAATCACCTTTCGATGGCCTTAGAAATCCGCGGCCTTTCCAAAGCACGAGTAAAATTGCTCTCCTCATGCCATGCGAACGCCGGACGACGATGCCTAAAATGTGCACTTGTTTCATGGTGTACTACTGCTTTGATTTTTGGTGCTGACCGCATTATATTATTGAATCCATTACTAGAATCTAAGATCAGCTGTAAGGAAATCGCTTCAACAAGAAACTAACCATTTGGTTAATTGGTCAATGCAAAGGGCATTGTCTGGATTAGTAGGGTCGGCAGCTAGCAAGGCAGGAACTACAGTATGTGCACATCAATTAAGAGAGTATGTGGGTATGTGGGCCGCACTGAGGAGGATGAGAAGGTGGAGGAATTCTGTTTCTTTAAATAGGAGTGTGGTGCAAGGGACCATTGCCTCTGTGGACATATCCAAACCACAGAAGTTGGGGGTTCCAATGGAGGCGCGTCCACATTAGTTGAGTGAAGAAGGCATCATCGTTCGATCAGCATTGTTGTAAGCATTAAAATGGGCTGCAATTTAGCCGTAAAATGGTAGTGCATGTGGAGCGGTTCTACTGCGTTGACGCCTGATTGCAGACAGAATGGCATGGCACAATGTAGGGGCCAAACGCATTCCTCTAGGCACAACACCCATGCTTCTGTTTCCTATTGTAAATTCTAGTAAGACTCCAAAGTCTGCCACACCAACGTGCAATGCATTATACAACACTGCTACTCAAGCCTCCTTTCCTTTCTTACTGAATCTTTTACAGCATTGCCAGTAACCATCATTGAGTCAAATTTTTTTCATTGCTCTCCCAAATAGGCTACTCCAGCAACGAAAGCTGCTCGCCATGTTTGCAATCTTACATGAAGCAGACTTCTATTTGCCTTGATCTATATACTCGTTTAGGGTGTTGAAATGGATTTCTCTTCTCCTCTGCCTCAGCTTGCCATTAAATCATTTGGATTGGGGGAATATTTGGTTGTTCATTTTCAAGTCGCTTTTGGTAGAGCATCTATGGATATTCATGATTTGTGGGATAAGCAGAAGTCACTTCTGACAGTACTCGTTAAATGCAAAGCAGGCCAAGTTGACCGAGTCTACGGTTCTCACAGGAGATACCCTATTTTATAAAAGGGCGTATCTTTCCAAAATTTCAAGCAGATAGACGAAAAGTTAATGAGAGGAGGGAGGAATACAAATGCTACACTGATACAGCGCTCATTCCCATACTGTTTGTGCCGGTTGGAGACTATTATATTTCTTACAACAAGCAGGTGAGGCAGTAATGCGCTACATGCTGATATTTGTAAATAAACACTCTTAAAACGTTGTCAAAGCCTGCAGATTTATTAAGATTTTTTTGTATGCATCTCCTAGCATTGCGCAACTGGCATTCGACTGTTGAATACTACCTATTATCCACTCAAAGAATTGAAAAATGTGCCAGAGCTAACTGAGCATGGCATTATTGAATGCAAAGACTGCAAATTTTTAGCGGCGCTTTATCCTCCAGTTTATTTGCCGCTTTCCGCAATAACCACTAGCCCTGATACTTTAGTTAGTTAAGTTTATGACCGATTCAAAATTTGCCAAGGCAAAAATCTACCTCTTCTCTAATAGCCATGCAATGCAGAAGCTCCTCTTTTGAATTAATTAGTAAAAGGGTGGTGGTGCACCTGCTACTAAGAAATGATACCAGACACACCATTTGCATTACGTTTGCTAACATGAAGGCTAAATTTTTTTGAAAACTGGTTTAATAGATTTTGTCCTATTATCGACACAGAAGAATGGACATTTGCTATTAGGGTGGTGTATAGAAGGGTTAAAGTGAGTAGCTCGAAGTTGGAACTTGGTTAAAGGATGTTAAAACAGTATTTTTTCTTACTCTCGCCACTAACACTGATAGTGGACAAAGGACAATATCAGAGACAATTGTTGACGACAAAATGAAGGCAACTCTTCCAGCTCTTTCCAAGTTTAGTCAGTTGAGGACTGTGTGAACACTAAGTTCAAATTCATTCACTACGACCTGTAATAGCTTGTTTCTTAAAGAGACACTCTCAATCCGATGGGTATAGTAAAAATAGGCAAATACTGGTGTTGATGAAGTCATATTCTTTGTTTGCAGCCACTGACCTCTCTAAGGAATCATTAAATAAACAAGAATGCCAAAACTTTAATCCATTTTTAGTAACTAATCAGTACACGTTCCATAACTTGAGCATTTTGGAGATTGCTAGGTCTACCTTATTTTGGCGAAATTCGTTGGGCAGAGACGGCTGTTAAGGGTAAATACGCACTCGTTGCAAAAAACAACGTTGACTTGCTTTGCTGACTTATCATGTCTATCAGATATGAAACGCAAACTCCACGTAGCAGTCGTTTTGTTTTTGGACTTTGAATCAGCAGGCATGGTCTGTATCGTATGTTCGGTAAATTCCGCCGCTATCGAGCAAAGCATTGGTCGCATTCCAGGGTTTCCTTTTAAAGTTCTGCTTAATTTTTTTAAAGGTAATATGCATTTGCTGTACTTTGCCAAATTTCCTGTGAACGGCCAAGAAATATGATGACAACATCACTGCTTCCACCACCTATCTCATCTTACAGCGGCGTATATGCTAACCACTGATAAGTTTTCGGTAACAGACACATTTATGCTGGTTAATGAAAAGCTACCAAACAGATTCACATTGTGTCATTACACATGACGCACCTTAATTTTACTCTTATATAAGTGCATAATTGTCTCGAACTTCGGTTTCACCATTGCCATTTTAACCCTTGGTCTTCAAATTATGGTTCCCAGAAACCAAACGATATTCCCTTAGCTAACAAGGTATGCGATGCGGATCTGATACTTCACTGACCTACTGGGAACAATTGGCATAGCCATCAAGGCCCTCTATTAATACTAGCACTTCTTGGGCACCACTACTAAGGTTTCAGCAATGAAGCGTGGAACTTTGAAATGATTTTCTAAATCCACATGCCTTTTTGTAAACAAAATAAGGCTAAACGTCAAGCGCCTTTAAGTTTTTCCTAAGTTTGATATACTTTAGCTTTGTTTGGTATTTTTAAGCTTTTACTGACGTAAAAATGTGGACTATTTTACTTGCTGGCGTTACTGTCAATTCATGAAAATGCATCCGTTCATCGAAGTAGATGCATAAAAAAGGAACCCATACAGAAGTTAGGACGGGATTCAAAATAAAATATGGGGTGCTGTCAGCATTATAAACGGAGATTTTTTAATTAATCGTCTGTTATTAAGCAGGAATTTTCCTGCTATGCTATTTAGTAATGATGGGTGGACAGTTCTCAGTCGCAATTGTAGCTTAGCCCTTGCTAAGCGAGCTTGAATCCCATTTTACGCACATCACGAATGTTTAGTGCTTCAACAATGATTTGCTGTTGAACCGTGGATAATTACTGCTGGAATAAATGCTAAACAGAATTCGAGTTTTCTGAAAAGGGCAAAAATTTGTCTCTACTTCTTTTGAATGTCTTTGTTCTAAGTATGTGTATATGTTCGTGATATTTTAGGTTACTATTTATCTAAAATCATACACAGATCATAAGATTACGCGTTTAATAATCATTTAAATGTGTACTAGGTATTCATAAAAGGTATGCACGTTTTTAATTTGCCACAATCTGATGATTATTATAGCTTGAAAGTGCCAGAGGGTCATTCCCAATCGCCTGCACATATGAATGTGCGTCTTTTCATCATTGAGGTCTCCCTTTCGTGTTGACAACGTACCCCTTCTACACTTTAATCTTGATAGCAGAGCATCAGTATAACAAAAAGAATGTAAATTGAGATTGTCTATTTAATGCACCAAATCTTGCTTCATTCCACTGATGAAGTGGCTTCGCGCGACACCTGCTGAGCAGCGCCAGGAGTAAGTGTGGCAGCGAGAAGTACCAGTCAAACGTGAGCCGGTGTTTGACTATGACGATAATTTAATCAAAGATAAAAGAGCCACACTAAAAAGGTTCTGTCTTATTTTTCGTGGATATAAGAAGTGAATGACATACAAAACTGAAAAGACGATAAAAAAAATTAGGATCGCTTGATAAATTTTGCTCCAGTCCAGCCCGATCGATAAAACATTTTTGCTTGATTCCATATCACTTAAGCCAATAATCAAAGGGAATCACCCACACATGTCCAGGCACAAAAAGGGACTTTAAGGATCACTAAGTAAATCAGCTGGCGCATAAACTGATTACTGAATTATCAACGGTGTTACTCACAACCAGTTCTTGTTTACATCGCTCATTTAAACGAAGAATATATAAAAGTTACACTATTCTACCCTTTATATTTTCAACTTCGGTTCACAGTAAGGCACGCATTTTGATTTAATGAAAGCTTCGCTTCTATTTAATTTCATTTTGCTTCCACTTATTGTTTTGGTAAGGATAGCGAGGTCAACTGATTCAAATGAATTTGACCTTCACACACACGCACGCACGTCTTGCAGAACTCACGCTATCTAAGTTACAACGCGTCATTGTCGTCATTCTAACCCCCTTCTCCTGCCTAAATGTTGTCTTTTCCGTAATAACACAGACCCCATAGGTGTTTGGATTTTATACACCAAATAATATTTTGCTCTCAGTACCATATGAATTTAATTAGCTTTATCTCAGTAGAATCGAATTAACCCTTGATAAATAATTAGTTGTACGGTGTGAAAAAGGAAATTGAAGGTATGCGAAGCATTAAAGATACATCTCTTTTTTTCTAACTTATTGCGCACAAAACTAATAGAGAACATATCGTGTAGAAGCAACTTGCAATGGCATTCGCGTACATCCAAATATCGATCTAGCGTAAAGCAAAGAATTGTGATAAAACAGAATGTACTTCAGTTATTACTATCGAAGGCTTACATTCTCGCATGCCAGTTGTAATCATGTGGCGTGTGATGTCATTTCCATTATAAGATTTGCACAGCGCACAGCTCATTTTCAGTGGCGACTAGCTGTTTTCCTTTCCTTAGTTGTATCTACTCGTGCTGTAATGCGTTGCTTGCAGAGGACCTCTGTGACTTCTCATTCATTTGATCAACTGAGGGCGAGGACCATTTTTATCTGTGTTTACTGTGAGTAGGTAAATATATCAAAATCTTTAGCCTAGAGAGGTTACTTAACAAATATAGCTCCTCATAACACTCTTAACACAATGAATAAAACATTTATCACACCTCAAAGACGTCTGCGCAACGGTTAGTAATGTAAATTCCTAACGAAGTGAAAAAATTCCAAGACATTTAAAAGATACCTCTGCCACTTGCAATGCTATTGTATTATCATTCGACCTTTAGTAAAAACACTATGTTTAATTGAATATCCTGGTATCGCGAGTCAGTTGCTGCATTTTAAATGGTACTTTGTCCGCTTACCTTCTAGCAGGTAGTTGTTTCTGGTTGCACAATCAGTAGTGTTTTGGACAATGCACATGTCCTTTGCAGCGCCTGCTTGCAGAAGTTGGCAATATGTCGGTTCTTATTTAAGCAGGTTAATTTGAATTTGCTTAGCTGCTCGCTATCAATAAGCATACTTCTTTGGTTAAAAATTAACATCTAATCATCCAAAAGTCCTTAGATCTAAAAAGTGCGAAGATTTTGCACACTTTCCTTAAATCGAAGAGGCAGCTTGTCAATTATTGTTTTCGATTTGTTTTCGTGCATGGATTCTGATTTTAATACCTGCTCGGATATATGGGTCATGGTTTATCAGAGCCTCATTAAAGCGGTGATGGAAGCTGAAAACACCAACGTAACCTGAAAAACACCATTAAGCAACTCAAAACCCTCTTAGTTTCTTTGCGCTGTCTAATTAGGTCAACTTCTAAAACTTTCCTTTCGAAAATGCCTTCACATTATAGACGTTCAATTTAAAAGAATCAAGCATATTAATACCGGTGAAGACTTTCTATAACTTAAGGTCAGAATTAAACCCAATTAAAGAAACCCGCTTTATTCAAACTCACCCATTCACATAATAAATTGCCTACTGTAACGATGGTCCACGCCGAGGGTCAGATCATTTTTGAGAACTTACCAAAAATCTCACGAGTGACTTGCGTTCTTCTAGTCATTTGTTTTAAAGTCAGTTCTTAAAGTTAACCTCATTTTGTTTCCAACTTTACGCTGCTTTTACCTTTGTAACTGCCTAATCTTTGCAGGATTGAGAAGAACCGAATTACTTAAAGAGCCACCTGTCAGCTGCGGTTTGTCGTGTACCTTCATAGATGCACCATGGCTTTCAGCATATTGTGGCGAAAAGGCGAGCTTTTTGGAACAACCTATGTTACACAACTATAGTTACGTAGGCTAATGAACTTGAACGCTGCATGCGGTGTCTTTGGTCTTGGGATGCCCATGTGCCAAACCAATATCCTTAGGGTCCAAACACTTGTTCATCAAAATGCGATTGGTACCCTCTGAATGTGCTGTATTTATTCAATGTTGAAATTCACATCACAGCAACGTAGTTGAGATTGATTTGTAGCGTGAGGAGAATCGATACGTTTCTCCTAAGCATGTGGGTTTTGATATTTCATAGTTGATCTATGTTTTATTGACTCTTTTGTTGATCTTGGTATGGTCATCGTCTCCAAGAGAGCTAGATGCTGCCTTAGGTGCATAAGGCGTGCAAGTTAAGAAGTTTGCACGCAATCAATTTGATTAAGTTTGGCTCTTCGCGCCGAGTCTTCTGTGTAGGCTGTTTTAGCATTTGGGCTACCTTGTTGATCTGTCATTGCCGCGATTCTAACTCTCCCACCGGGCTGACATCCCCGTACTGGTGCAGTGATCTTTCACGGATGTTCGATCTTGGTACGTTGCTAATTTTTTTGTTCAGCGCCATGTGGAATGGATAGACTTTGTTAAGGTCGATTTTCCTTTCAAGTAAAAACAATGAATAGTAATGAATGAGTGCGTACAACGTTAGAGTAACATCCAACTTTCTGTTCAAAGTAAGTCGGCTTTAACAAATATGATGTTCTTCTAGATCATACTGTCATTTCACTTCTTTCTCATGCGGTAATGCCGCAAGTTCCAAGTTCAGGTTTTTGAAAGTTACGGGATCAATCCGACGAAGAGTAGCTGAGATCAGTCCAAAAAAAGCTCTTCCGACCTTGGTATTATGGTATCCGAAACGTGGTAACCATTCTCGTGAGGTCATTTTTAGCTATTGTTCATCGCCCGAAGACGATTTGAGTAATTCTCTATTTACCAGAAAAACATCTCAGTAGCCATACATTAAAAAGTGTTAAAAAACTCAAGATCTATGAAAGGTGCGTTGTAAACATGTTTGACCTTCATAGACCTTGATGGCTGTAAATTTCGAAGCGCTTTAGTCCGCTATAGCAAGGACTCGATTTCTACCCCTATGAACAAAGAGTCGATTCTAAAAGGTTATAGTTTATTCTAGTTTTTTGCTAAGTATTAAGAAAGCTAGATGGCTCTTATGACGAAAACGGCGAGAGTGAAGAATTGAATCCTAGGCTCACGTCTGGAGGTGTTTCGTTGCAGCAGGGTCGCAGTAAGACCACGAACCTTTGCAGTCCTCAGGAAACCTTATAAGTCTTGAATTACGCTGTCATCAAGATAGGAGGCCTGCAACAAGTAAAATGTTTAATTTTGCAAATGACTAACTGTTATTATTCCTGCAGCTGCTGTCATTCGGATTCTATTGACGCTTCAGCAGAAGTACAAGATTCAGATCTTGCATGCCCATGGAAATAAAAAGGCATGATTTCTACAGCTGTGCAATCCAAACAGTTGATACTTCCCGGTTCATCAAAGGCGAGCCAAAGTCATCATTAAATTTTCTTGCACTTTATCAAACATTAGTTATTACAGTCGTTGGAAATATGAGGGAGAGTTTAGTCTAGCGAGATCGTTTCGTTAACTTTCTTTTGGTAAGATCATTAGTACTCAATTGCATCCACAGAATATACTTAATCGCTCTAATCTGATAAAATGGATTGCCACTATCTATTCTTACTCTATGTCCTTATAATTAAATTTTGTGAATTTAAGTTGCAGAGCCAATTTCCAGAATGCTAGCTATGATATGGTTAAGGCACCACGGAAAACTTAGCCCTCGTATTTAAAACAATTGTTGTTTTGACTAAGGAATGATGAGTTAACCACTGCACTGTCTATTCTGAGGCCACTGAGTGAGGCGTAGAGGACTATCTTTAATCCATGGCTTAGCGCCTAGTTAATAACACTTTGTCAACTTTACAATTCTATCGCATACCTTGGGAATCGCTAACCACCTCACTTAGACAACTCGATCAGAATTGATGCAAAAAAGCAAATCGCGCATCCTCTTGGCTGATATAGGTTCGCCACCCAGATCACACTCGATTCTTCCAGAGGCCGCTTCGTGACGAACCCATTTAAAATGCTCAGATTAGTTAGTAAGCTCCCATTTCCACCAGGCATTCCACCACAATTGACTTATTTAACCTCGGATTGGTAGTGGCTTCAGTAACTAGTATTTAATAGATTGCAAGAGATTCTGAGGTGGGTGCTAGATCATCGGTAAGGGATTTTCGAGGAACTATCTTATGGGTAATGTGGGCGCAGCGCTTAAGCTAAAACTGTCCTTAAGAAAATACATCATTGAACAATGTGATCTGCGAATCTCTAAAGAAGAAGGGTTAACGCATCCAGTCACTGCGAAAGTGCCTTGAACACTTGGTCAGTAATTGGTGTCATCAGAAGTTGGTGTTCCCAGACGAAGTACACCTTCGTAGAACAGGTCCCATTTGGTGTATAGGCTTGAAAGAAGGCAAAAGTGCATAGAACTGTCATGTTGGTCCTGATTCTGCGTAAATAAGGTAATATGACGTGACTTGATTTGTGCCATCTGGTATTAAATGGCTTCAGGGGCATCATAAATGGGAGACGGTGAAGGCCACGGGTAGAGTAAATAGCAGTAACACCTAACCGGCTAAGTTCAGTGTTAAGTTTGCTGACACAACACTATAGAGAATGACCGTGTGGAGAGCATCCATCTCTAAATTGAATGCCTACCTAACAATTAACTGAAATCGAGGCACTAGGAAATCCACATCTTATATGCCCCGTTTTTGGTAAAAGATCTGAACTATTTGTGCGTAAATATGTAAAACGTGTGCCGTCGTAAGTGAGACAAATATCAGGTAAATAAGGCATGAAAGATTATTAATGAGTGGATAGAGAGGAATGAATCTAAAAATAAATAAGGCGACATAAGTAGAGAGTTCTAGAGTCCACAATTATTAAAGGGCACTGTCACAGACCAACTGCGCGACAGAGATGTTAGGGTGTAAATAAATGGAAGCTGGGGTTGGGAAATGGATCTCACCTTACCGTAGTGTCGGTGACTTCATTCGTGCTGTTAAGTTTTAAAATCGTGAGATTTAATTACCTGCTTCACTTTGTCAGACGATATAGGATACACGAAACCAGCGTGAGATTGCGAAATCCATCCTAGTGAAAAGTAACTCATCGATAGCATCGAGACTGGTTGCTGTTCACTACGTGATTAGTCAGCAACTCATCTCCTAAATAGTTGCTGCACAATAGATTCGCAATGCTAAAAAGGCGATCAGGCGGAAAAGCGGTTTCCAAGCGAATAAGAAATCGTCTTGTACCAATTTCTTGAGATCTGCAGGATATAATTTGCTTTGATAAGTCGACTCTAATAAAGCCCGCTCCGAACTACAAAAACGAAAATAATTTAAGGCTTATACTAGGCGGCAGCACGAATGATGTCCGGTGGAATAGGAAGAACAATGGGACGCACGTAGGCCAGCTTCGATCGCGTCCTCTATAGCGCGAGCCGCCTTGCCCTTCAACACACTAGTGTGCAGAGTGGTATCGTTTGTCAGGCTTTTAAGTCAGTTTTACGGGCCAGCGTATGCTAAAAGTGCATAAATTGATATAGAAGTTGTAGTACAAGTACAACCAATTATCAGTGAATTTTAGGTATGTGGTCTAACTTAAACATCATTAATGTTCCAGAAGAAGTCGTCCACTCTGGTCATATATGCATATTCTTCAATTCGTTGCTTACGAATGACTATAATCAATTCCTATTCACTAAATTCATTAAGACAAATATTCTTTTTGTCTGTGTACTTACATTAACTGCGTCGGAATCGATCACGATTTGGATTAGAGAACACGCCCTTTACCAGCATCTTAAATGCACAGAATGCTTAAACAGCTATTTATTCTCCTTTAAACACAAGTTAAAACCTCAAAATCTTTCAGATGTAGTTGTAATACTTGTGTTTCAAGCGTGCTTGTAGGCGAAAGGCGAAGGAACAAGTTTAAATCTGGTCGTTGACCAACGTATTCGTTCTCCTACTTCCAAGACACCCTCGTCCTTGCTTATAATAATGTCTAGAACAAACCAACCTTCTCATAGCAAGGGCGAAAGAAGAGAAGAACCATCTACGGTAATGCTTTGGCACTGGTGGATGCTAGTAGCTCATGAGTAAGTAGTACATAATCATACATTGCATAATGACATAACTGGCACCTTATTAGTCTTGACGCCGTCATAGGGTCTTAGACTTTGCACGACATTGTGTTTAATAGCATCGCTTAATACATTTAATACAACGTGTTAAATGCGTGATTTTTCCTCTTTTAGTTGTTAATTAGATGGTTGTGAGGCGTCAGATGTCATAGGATCAGAATGTGTAGTCGCTAGTGATTTGAGCTACATACTTGTCTACTGCCGTTCTTACTGGCGAAAATAATCAAAATGTTTGTTCCTCCTCCGTGAGCATTTAAAACTAAGGCCCCAAAATTCTCCAATTAGGAATGGTGAGGATTATGTTTAGGACTCGATAAGTTTTTGGGACAAATCACCTTTTTCTGCTTGGAAACGTAGGCTAAGGCATCTGTCTTGGCACTCTGGTAGTTATATGGAGTCATAGGAATTCAATATAATCAGACATAGAGAAGAGATTGGAGCTGTCATCATGCCCCAGGTAGAAAATTCGTGGCAAAAGTAAATTTGTGGACCAGATAGGTAACCCGTTACCATGACCGAATGAAGTCAATAATTGGCACTACCATTGTTATCACTCACTGAGAAAAGCTTACTGAATTTTATTAAGTACCTGTTTTGAAATGATGAAAGTGCACAAAACATTCTTGTAACATGACTACTATTTACGATCTTTGGGACTGTGCATCTGGGTTTTGCGGTGCCATTTGAGGAAGAGCTGTGGTGTGGAAGCTAGTTCAGTGGTTTTTTGGTATTTTGTATTTGCTTGTTAGTTTTGTGAATTTTGTAGTTTCTCTCGTTAAAGGGAATGTTAATTCTCTCTTTGTAGTAAGCCTGCCACGGATTTGGTTTTTTAACGCGACATTTAGCAAATATGCAGTTGACATAATCCCAGAGACGTGGAGGTAACATGCGAGTGACCGCAGATTATCAGTCATGATTGTAGTTGTGTAAACATGGCTCGGTCATCTGTTTGTAGAGTATTGAGAGCCGCCTCACGTCCCATGGTAGTGTTTATAAAGGCACTAACAATTAAACCAAAACGCTCGTAAGATCGTTCTTCACATTTGAACAACAAATATGCTGTTACCACACCCATTAAATTGCCTAGGTTGTGTTACTCACCCTCAAATCGTCAACGCCTAGATTCCATTAATAGGAGGAAGAGACGATTTGCAGGACGCAGAGAGCCGATCCCTTGCACACAGCAACACGTCCTATTAGGCAGACACATAATAACACGGAAGGCGTTATATTTAAGGAGTTTGTATGCATACGAATAAAATCTGGCATTACGCCTAATGTAATTCAACCAGTGCCTTGTATTGCTGCACAAAAGTGTAGAATCATGCGGGCGGTAATTTGCAATTGTAATAGTAAAAAGCTAGAAGCCAGAGATGTTGTTGGTCTTGTCTGTATCGTTTTTCTGGTGGTCACTGTTGATATTCTCTCACCTTTAGCATAAGTGGGATTTCGTCAATTGCTCATTCAATTTAAATAATTTTGCAGATATGTGTCCGAACTCCATGTAGTTGAGTTTTAAGGGCAGGAAAACTACAAATCATTCTAAATATTTTAGGCAACAGAATACCTTTACAAGCGCTGCAGAGCATATGACGGATTGGATCAATTCAGCATCTCTTTTACAATTTTTTGACAAGTTGTCCAGCATACTTTAAAACGAATGCAGCACAAGCGCTCGATTTGTCCGACTTCTACCCAACTTCTATGTTTACACATGCTTGGAGTCGGTGGCTTGTGGTTCAAAGTAGTTAAGGTGCTGGGAAGGTAAAAATTAAAGATTAGAGGGAATAGAGTAGGCGACGTTACAAAGAGGCATGATCAAGTTGTTCGAAGAAGGCAAAAGTTCAAAAATGTAAATGCTTTATGCTGCTTTTGAAAGGAAACATTTCCATTTGTGAAACACGAGAGACAGGATCAAAAACGGCGGAAAAGTGAGGAATTGGAGAAGGGGCAGGTGAGAAGAAAAGGACGGAGCGTACAGATCAGTGCTGCAAAGCCTGGATGTACAAAACTGACAATCGATGAAGTGCCATCATTTCTACTCTGCATCACCTTCCTGTTACCTCTGATTCTTCCATTGTACCCCCATTGGCACTTTCATCTCCATCATTGGAGCATCTGGAGATTTCTCCTAGAGTAGATTTGAGCAAATGTTTGGAATTAAAGTCTTTAGTTATGTTAGTTATGAATACCCAACCGAATCAACTCTTAAATTTTCGTGCATAAGTTCATTTGATTCCGCTACAGCTCATTTGTCCAGTAAATGTTTCTGTTTCCCTATTTAAAAAATGCTTTTAATTATCTACAGATTCACAAGCCTGTCTTCGCAAAGTAAATAAGAATGATTCAATACTAATAAAAAGCAATCAATCATCTTCTTAGATAACTTAATATTTTCTAAGTCTCAGTCGTTTTATTAGTTTCGCTCCATTCTCGAAGCCAACAAAAGTACCAATTCGCCAAAATTTTTCTCGGCAACTGAGATTTGGACCAATTAAAAAATTAGCGGCTAGATGAAACCGTCACGCACTCCACACGCTACTGCTATCTTAACCCCAATTATCCTGAACACATAAAATTGCCCAGCGGCATAAAATTGATTCTCCGGTTTTTCTATCAAATACAAAGGTCGCATACGCGACGTGTTATTTAGCAATCTATGGTAACGACCATCTTGTATGGCAGCCAAATCTGTGATTACAAACAAAATGATTAGCCCTTGGACGATAACCTTTGTCTGTGGGTGATTGGATTCACTTTTATTTTCTAACTGGCGGCACCTATATTTATTAAGTAGTTGCAGCATACGAGGGCGTCATACGCATTAAAAAAGATTTGTAATGCAGTATTAGGCCTTTCATGAAGAAGAACCTTGCCAGTGCTTGCAATATAGTTATGGAGTGAATGAGCTGTCTCCTCTATGATTCTAATGATCACTGACGCCACGTAATCTGTTGCAGTAGGTGGTTATATGCTCCAAACTCAAACGGAAAGTAGTGCTAAGCATTTTTAATACGATCAAGTGCCAAAGATGCTAATTGAAACCATAATGACTAACAAAGGAGGCATTCAGGCTGCCAAAGCACAATGCTTATCTCCGTTCCAGTCTGCGCAAAGTATATTGCAATTCATTCCCACTGTCGTTTGATTCCGCCAAACTCATTAATCTTTCTTTTCGATTAAGTAGCTGCTTCGAGTCGTTCATTATTGCTGCAGTAATCACCCCTTGCTGTTCCTGCCTATCCTACCTGAGGCATTCTTAGTTCTCATGGCGTGTATACTTATTCGACCGTTTGCATCCGTTTGCGGTTATGAATGACCATTTTGCCTGAGAGAGCTTTCTTACCTACGCTACTTATAACTGCGCCTCTCAAAACGTCTTTTCTCGACCCCATTCTCTCCTCGTTCTTATGCTTCTCCGTTCTCTCCACCCCAATGTCTTCCTTATTTGTCTCTTCCTTATTTTTTCCTCTACTCCACCATCGCCTAGTCACTGTCGCAATAGCAATGAGCACAGCTTTTAGCGTTAATCATACAGCAGTGTACGTAATAGGCCGAGTCGACAGCAAGCATTGATGTAAATAGACGTGTTTGTTACTCTGCTGCTGCATTCCCAAGTATAGCATAAACTAATGAATCGGGCTAGCTGTCCCTCTGTTCTCCTCCATGCGTCCATATGAAATCAGCAGCTTTACTAATCAATGCAATTTGGAGCCAATCTCAAAGTCCAGGCAAAATTACGGCGAGCAGTTGCAAAAATACCTTCCTGCTCTACACCTTGACTAGTAAGTGAAACTAGTCATCGATACATTCCTGTCATTATACAGGGAATGTTTTGATTTCTTTGCATGACAGATGATTTCGGAGGCAAATCTATTTGAGAGATGACGCCAAATATTGCTGCAAGTTCTCGCACAATTTACTGCACGACATTTGCCAAAAATGTGATACCATAAATACTCGGGCTTACCATCAAATCACAAAATAATAAGTGTATTACTTCCAAAGGGACTCTCTATTCCATAGTGCCAGCGTTACCCGCCACCGTTGTTGGCACATGCATTAACTGGAAAGGGATTTCAAAAATATTTACAAATTCTGATAGTGGTATGATTTAAGTTTCTAACTTCTTCTACCTCATGAAAGCACATCATGATGAGGTGGCAATGTTATTTTCAATGCACTGACACCGTTTAATCAAACATGCGCGAAAATGTGATTGCTTTTACGGAGAAGTTCATGACTGGCCCACTTGGACAATAACATGATACATATTCTGCACTCTTCTATAAATACACACAAGCGCTTTTGTGGAAAACTATGCACGCCCTCATTGTAAAATTTTAATAAGGGCACAGACTTACTGCGAACAGAGGAAAAACGCATCATCTGGTAATGAATGACTTACTTGTCAAAATTTCGAAGTCCCATATGTAACTTTAGCAAAGCAGCATACTTTCCTTAACAACTGGAAGCCATGAGATTCTGTTTCAAAGTCTAGCAAGTTTAACTGAAATATAGGTAGCTTTCACTTAATACATTTTAATGTTGATACTTTTTTCGTGTTTTGAAACAATTTGAGGTACTGGCGTGATTGAAACGTCTACAATCGTAGGACTTTAGTAGCTTTATTTCCAATGAACATAGTGGTAAGACTTCTTACGTATAAAAGCCAGGTCATTAATGTTCAGTATTCGCGGTTATGGTTCTTGGTTTTATTTTTGTTTAACAAAAATAACACTACTTTTAGGCCGGCTTAAGCGGATTCCGGAATTCGCGTAGTATTATTGACTAATTAATGGTAGCCGCGTGAAAAGGAGGGTAGTGGCCGAGGACAATTTAAAATGGAAGAATGTCCATGGAACTAATTTAAAATTGCGAGTTTTTACAATCGCCTTAGCTCCTTGGCAAAGGTTTATTGCAAATTACGACGGGATTTTAAAATCTATGCAGATCAAAGAAGTAACAGTATTTGATTTTAACAGAATACCATCGAATGCTGTCAGCTGCTCTCGAGTGGTTTATAAAGCACTTGCCGTCCTGTTAGGTGGAAGCGAACGCATCCAAAAGAGATCTCTATAAAGGCAATTTCGGTTCCCCGATATTGGTATTCGTCATTAACGGCTTTAGTGGGGCCTTTTAACCAATCATTTCACTTTGTTCCACAAAAAGAAATTGCGGTGAGTACTTTAAATCTCTTTTTTTGAATGCCTTTGGTCTCAGATAACAAGGGTTCTTAAGGCACATATCTAAGCATAAAGTAGTCTAAAACGGTAAATTGCTTTCCCTTCTGTTTATATCTTTGAAGTTGCCGATTTATTAATATCCTAATGCTCTCTTCGCGAAATCATTTTGTATGAATAGAGTCCATATCATCTTTCTCCAAAGTTGAATTATGGAAATTAATCACAATTGAGTCGGTTTTGACCCTTTTCTTAACTGGATAAGCCTGTCATTTTGAGGAGGAGATGAATAAATTGCAGGATCATTTGGTCGGAATGGCGTGAGGATGGCGTAAGCCGTAGTTAAGGCAGCGTGATAAATCGACTAACAACAGTGTGGCAGCCTCAAGAGCGTCTAGACAAACGAAAATAACACAAAATCTGCTTTTATCCGATAGGGTGGTGAAACATTTAGAAGGGCGTAATGAAACATGCCTGAAGGCGTGAAAGAGAGACATGTACAAATGCTGTGCTGAATGGAGAGTGACATTAAGGCAGTTGCGGACTGGACGCAGAAGTGAAGAAAGTGAGAGGTGAATTTGAGCATGGGGAAGGAGATGAACAGTTCGAAAAGGAGAGGCTGATGGGCTGAAGCAATGGATCGTAAAGGCAGGCAAGTAATTTGCAGGGTATGTGTATAGACGGGGAGAGAAAGTGCAGAGGACGTTCGGTGAACTCAAGCATTGCCGACTAAACCGACAATTGTGCTCTTGCGTAGTAGCCGCGTGAGAGTATTCTTCCTACTTTCAGCAATCCATCATCGTCACCTTTGTGTGCACATTCGCCCGATGGATGCTAAAACTCGCCGCCAATAGGAGTCATAGTCATCGTGGTCATCACCATCTAAGCGTGACAAGTCAACAAGCCCAACAGTAGTCGGATAATTCAAGGTACAACACCAAGGCATCTCCAGCATTTTTCACAACACCCCCATAACTTAAAGAAGAAAACGATTTTTCTGAAGCCATGACGATGCTCTTTAAAGTGCAGCTGAAGGTATAAATGATCGGTAGTCGTGTTGAAACCAGAAGAGCGCAAAATTCGAGAATCCATTTCTAAGGCTTTATCAGTCGGGATGTAATATTTATCGAAGATGAAGCATGCGGCCATAAAAAAGCTATAACGTCATTAACAACCCTTTTGTTGCACTCGAGAGTGATTACTGTGTACTGCCTGCACTTAATTATTTTAGAAATGTGAATATTATTGAATCACAAAGCAATGACGTCGAGACTAAATAAGTGTTTTTCAGTATTCATCACTATGGGTTGTCAGCCCGAGTATTACTTGCAGCCATGCAACTCACTTCCCTGGCTATTTGAAGCGCTTAAGTCGGTTTACTGGTGTATGATGCTTTCCATTACCGACCCAGCAAAAGGCGTGAGTGAAATGGATGAGGGTTTGATCGGGGAACTGAAATGACTCATTGAAGTGGAAGCACATAAATCTGTAGAAATTAGACAACTAAATGCTACCTGATTAACCAGTAAACCAAGCAGCCGTTTCAGAGCAGTGTCAAATCAACGAATAAGTAGGCAATTGAAAAACGAAGAATTTATCTCCTTAATTGGGCAATGGATGGATATATGAGCGAGGAAATACACTTACGGACAGTCGTTTCGTGATCTTGTTCGTAGGGTGCTAACAGGAACAGGGATTTCTACCAGGAGTTCACTGAAAAGTAAAGCTATAGAGTAGCTGACGAAAGGATGAATTAAACAAATGCTTGGCAACCTTATTTTGAATTAAAGGAGCCAAAATAATGTGCTTGTAGTCAAGACTTTTCTAGGCTTCCAACATTAACATCATACTCGAGGCATGTCAACTTTTAAACAAATTAGTACATTGTTAGTCGACTGAAGTGCCGCATTTGAATGCACATGATGAAGCATGAACGGTATCAACGTAGTTTTGCATGGTAGTCATATAGGTGCTCCGCAATACGTTCTGTTTGATCGTGCTTCATGAAAGTCATCTGCCAATCATTTCCAGCGCATCCGGTCAGAAATCCACGTGAGATTCTCGTGCACATCAGCTCTGATGATTAAACTTGTTAAGATGGGCATTAAATGCAAAAAATTCAGCGCAACTCGTGTGTGTCTCATGTCAACTTTATATCCTTTCATTTTCAAATGACCCATCAATTTACTCATTTACAGTACTAGCTGAATAACTGCTATATGGGAAGAGGATATCTTAACTAAATTTTACATAGTATCGCAGCGGCTTCTAAATACTTTGGAACCTTGTGCATCACCCTCAGGGCTATTCGGAATACCTGTCAAACTACTTTATATCACTGCTTACAAGTGTCTCGTATAATTGTGTTAGGCATTTTATTCTTCATAAGTGCGTATTTTACTTCTCATATTGGGATGTCAGTGACTTCTTTATTAAAGGCTTTGCTTAAATAATAAGACATACAGAATGCCAAACGCTCCTGGTGCAGAAGACATGGATTCAGCTCAATAAAACCAAGACGCAATGAAAAATATTATCCTGTGGACATTCATTGACCAGCAGCCTTCTTACATTTTTTGGCTTGTGAGTTCCCATTTGCATAGAAATTGTTGAGTGAGCTCAAGACCTCTCATTTGTAGCAAATAAGGGTACAACCATTCCCAGCAAAAATGCACGAGGAAAGGCAGTGTCTTCTTTGCAAGAATTTTAAGTAATTTATCTATTTTTACATTAAAAAGGTCATAGAAATGGAACAATGGTACAAGAAACTTCGTTACCCGTAAGCCGAGTGCTTTGTGAGAAGTATCAAAGCTGAATTTTAAAATCCTGCAGGCTCACTCTTAATTAAGAAAATGGAGTGGGTGCCTGTAAATTGATTACAGTGTTGTGCACCTCTTGACAATATGCTTCCTGTGAGGTTGAGTGTGATGTTAACTTGTTAGTATTTATTGAAACATTAGCATTGTCTATATGGAGGTCGCGCACTTTTCGCAGCGCTTCGTTACAACTTTTTCCCCGTAAAGTAAATCGGAATTTCATGACCTTGTCGAATGTAATGATAGCTCATTTCTACTCCAATTTTTTTTCAATTCGACACTGTCAGTTGTCAACTAAGCGCAACTCGATGGACATTCGATCAAATGTGCATGATCATCTTAGGACACTTTCGCCTTTTCTTGTTGGCTATTCCCTGCCCTTCCCAATTCATTACACTATCTAGCTTTCGAGACACCTGTGGTATTGCATCAAGTCTCTTAAGGGTGTGGAATCCTAATAGGTTTTTAGATCATGGACATAAGTCGTTAATTTAACAGTGGTCTTTTATAAAACTGCTTTAATAATAAATTAACTTCACTTTAGCTAACTTAGCTCACTCTTCAGTCGTTGCCTAAGTCGATTTTGAAGTAGTCAACGCAAGTATTATTTGACGGAAAATCAATGCTTGATAAAAATTTCAAAATGTGAGCATTTAAAATCTGTTCGATTCTTAATAAACGCATCCAAGCAGAAGTCGATTTTCAATGCCTTGGCAACCAAATCAAATCTACGCGTTCATTAAAAAACATATCTGCCCGCTTTCACTTTTAAAGAACTGCTAAAAATCAATCCATCCGTGTAGAATTTGCCTTTCACCTACCTATCTGTCTCTGCACCCATTCGTGTCTCCTAAATGAACTTTTGAGAATAGCGAATCGTTTCTTTTCAGTGCACATCTAACCCAACAATGAGTTGAAAAGCAAAGTCTTTGTCTGATTTAGCAGGTTAGGTGCAAAAAATGAATTACGAACCTATCAAAACCTTTGCTTTTGAGCTGTTGCAAGGCCAAAGATGATAAAAGATGCAATTATTGCACGTCTTTAATGAGTGGCATGCAAAAATCTAAATCGGCTACGAAGAAATGGATGCACAGCCTTCTTGTGACTGGGAGAATGCTGTGCACTTATGCTCATTAGGCACAAACAAATTTAACTGGTGCAAAGGAACTAGGTGAGCAGATGATGATGTCACTTAATACTACTTCAAGAGAATGACCACCTAATAAAGATACATAAATAACTTTTAAAATCTAATTTAATCCAACTCCTTAAATTAGAATTTGCTCGAATTTTGTGTCTATACCACCCATTTCTTTATGAGGCATGGATGCTGCCGTACCTTCATGAGGGAGAATATTCCAGTGGGTCCTCCCACGTAAACCGTTCATCTCACAGGGGATATGCGCACTCTCTTTAACCAGAACCTTTTTAATTTACAAGCCAATGCCGCTCACCTTGAGCAGTTTAATGGTGCCATTAATGCAGACCAAACTTGTTGAGATATGAGCACTTACCGAGAATTTGTATAGTAATGACAGCTTTGACACCGAAAAGTCCAGCAGTAAATTTTTAATCATAAGAGTTACCTAAAAGCAGCAAATGGTAATGCTAATGTGGATTACCTCATCTCATCTAAAACTATTTTTATTACGTTAGCAACGTGCTAAAGTGCGGTCCATTGAGAAACAAGCCAGAGCTTAGAGCCTTCTAGTGCTTTAGAAAGCTTCTTTAAGATCAAAAGCCTTATTGTCATTCTATTCAACCTCTTCAAGAAAAATGGGCCATCTCATCTGCTCTGAGCATATTCTAGCACCTTTTAAACTAATTACATCCCATTTTATTTGTTATTTGGTACTCGACGTTGAAACGACTCTTAATGATAACAGTAAATGGTGATTACTTGTTTCGGTGTGCGCCCACCTGTCAAGATTGAATGTCTACCTTCTAAAAATGGAAACAAATTTTGACTTTATACTGGATTACCCATTTACTCATACAAACATCTTGACGAAAAGAAAAAGTTGTCGTGTGGAATGCTGCGGATATTGAGGGGTAACAGTAGAATACTCTATTTTACAGTAACGATAAGGGTAGGAGTGCTTAAAAGTAATGAAGTGCAAAATGGAATTTGCTTGGAAATTAAGACAAGTTTTGACAAACAGATATAAATGCATTGAAATGCACTTGCGCAATGAAGCATTGTCGAGGATCTGTACCGGCTGGAGCCAATCCGCTTGCATTTCGCTTACCATGAATGCCCTACCATTGATTATGCTACAACAAGCATACTCAAAAGGAGAGCAGTCGCCGCATGTCTATCATCGTCCTCAGATACCTGACTAACTAATATTCCAGGAGGAAATTGGATAGATGAGTTAACGAGGCTAGCAATCAATGATGGTGCCTAAAGAGGAGGGTAGTGAAATGCGCAAATCACTTTAAGCGCAGAAGTTACCTTTTGCGCACTCAGCAACAGTCTCCAAGTACAAAGTTCATTTATTAAGGGGTACAAAATGGTATCGTAAAAAGGTTAGCGTATGTGCTAATAAGTAATAAACTAGCGGATGAGTCTAAAGAATAAACAAGAAGAAAGTGCGATCTCACCTATGCTAAAACTGCTGGAATCTTCCAACTCTCCTCCGTTCATGCTTAGTATTGCACAATTCATATTGGTTCCTTCAACGAAGTCTTCCGATGCGGATTATGACTCTCGGTCTTTGAAGTTGCGTCTGCGCGCTTTTCTCTACGAAATGCTCCGTCTGGACCCCTTTAGAGCTTGTTACATTTTGGGTTACTGAGAGTTCTGTTAAAATTATGTACACCAAACAAACAAATCACTTACTGTTAATAGAAATGGAGAAGACATCCGTTATGGTCCGAATTGCACAAAATGTGAGGAATACAAATCGCACCAGGCGACTATACCTGAACAGGGATACAATTGTTGGCAAAAATATTAAGGAATAATGAGCGATTGCCCTCATTTTAAGCAAATGGCTATGTGAACGCAACCGCATGAATTAAGAATTGGTGTGTAACAGCTGATTTACACACTGGAAGTCACTTGATCACTGGAGGTCTAATATCATGCAAACTGCATGCAGCAAATTTGAATCTTTGGGTCCATTAGACGTAAAAACCCTGACAACGAATTGGTTATGCACTTGTGAAATAATAGTAATCTACTAATTAACGCCTGTGCCACGAAGACTAATTCAACAAAAGTTGGGAAGACTATAAGGACTTCCACTCGCAATCTGGTAAGACACACGAAAAATGTTTTCAGCCATCACCTCCAACGACCCTCAAAAAAGTCGCCGTGCAGCAACCAAGCACTTTAGTTGTTCTGTTACCACTATCGCATTTACCCCAAGGCAAAGGTTACTTTAAAAATGGATGAATCATAAGTTAACTGGGTAAAAGGATCAGTAGACGGCTACAAATAATTGCACCTGCGCTCAGTTTACACAGCAAGCTTCATACTAAAGCGTTGTCTACTTTCCTTGGGCTGAAATTTCCCTACTAATGCAATCTTTTGAAACAAGTCGAGGCGCAGAATCTCGCTTTTAAACAAGCGTCCATTAATATGTTAGGTCGAAATGCAATGTGGCTGCTACTCATTAAATCATGGAAGGTCATTTAAATTTTGGCTAATTACTTGCTACTTCGAGTCTTTAGTAGAAATGTCTTATTTATGGGCAATGGGCATTTTTCACTGCTCCGAGTGTGGCACTCCTTTGCCAGTGTTAGTTTGCAGCAGTTAGTTAAAAATCAAATGCACTAATCTAATTTCTCTACATTTACTGCTTCAAATCATCCTGAAACTAATAGAACTAGAAATCTGGATTGCCTTAAACGCAGCCCAGCCGGAATTTTGACTGAAGCAATGCTGCACGACATCATGTTGACCCATGAAAACACACCATGATGAGATGGTGATGTTGTTTTCAATACGCTGATAGTGTTCAATCAGACATACCACTAAGCAGCTCTGCGAGTGGCTGGATGTCCGATCGAAGCTGCGTATCGCATAACCGGTGATCAATTAGGCGCGAGCAGAATCCCGTAAGTCGAGAGCAAACGATCTCATTGGTAGGTGAAACTGAATATTGGCACGTGCTCTTGTTGATACAGTCATTTACTAAAACATGAATTAATGGTGCTTTTTCACCCTCATAGGGTTACATTAATGGGACCGAACTGCTGTATCGTCTGCAAACCACGTATGCACTGACTGCATGCAGTAGTGAAGAGGCACATTTACCAGTTATCTTCGCAAAATCCTAACAACTAGACACATGAAAACTATTTGTCTTCTGTGCAGCATTAAACAACTGGAAATACATGCCATCAATGGTAAATGCTTCAGATCTTAAATTTCGAACGTGGCAAGTTAAATGTACACACACATACACTGCATGGGATAAATCGTAGCTAATTTACGCGCCCGACAATTTCGCATCTTTTCTTGTGCATCCTTGAGGCAGTCCCACTCAGAACGAAAAAGTGCACGGAAGTACTACAGCATAATCAACAGTTGTCCACTGCTTTAGACACTGTGAAACAGACAGATTGCTAAATAGCCACAGTCAGTAATGCGGATAGAAGTTAGCCTCGACCTAGAAGCACAAGCTTTGAATCAATGTGCATTTCCTAAATTTTCACAGTTACTATATCTTTTCCTTAAAGGTCTTTGATACTCGCCATTCCTTAATGTTTCATGCACTAACAAAAAACGCCTAGGTCGCCATTTCTTACACACGTGTTTTATTTAAGTATCGCATGCGATGGTAGGTTTGTGGGACATTGATGAAGCAAAGAATTGAGTGGAAGCTAATCCTCCAGACATCAAACAGGTGATCAAAGGAGGTAAAACATGATCCAAGCTAGGACTGTCCATCTGGTATAGCAGAAGACAGTGTTTGGAGAATGAGATGAGGTGAATGCATGTAAATACGCGCATACGCATGAGCTCTCTCCTTTGTCATGTGAACTAGCTAAGGAGGCTGACATTACCATCTCATTATGGTTCGTTTCCATGAGGTAGAAAAAGTAGGGGACAGGTAAATTTTACTTAAATCACACCAATACCAAATTTCAAAAGGATTCAAATCTCGTCCTAATTAACTTCTCAAAATTTCCTTTCCAGCTAATGCATGAGTCAACAGCGGTGACGGATAATGCTGGCATCACGGATAGGAGGTATTCCTTTTGGAAGTGATATACTTATTATTATGTGATCTGATAGTGAGTCTCTTGAACGGATTTGCCTGCAAAATTATCCGCCTTGCAGAGAAATCAATTTGCACACAAAAAATCAAAACACTTTACGTATAATGGCAGGGATTTATCGATGACTAGCTTCCCTCTCAATAGTATCGGCCAAGATACAGGGCAGGAAGGCATTCATGCAACCGCTCACCCTCTAGCTTATTGAATGAAAACTTGAAAGTGGGGCTTAAAAGGAAGAACCATTTGTCGAGTAGTACAATATTTCGTGGAGTCCGAAGTCGGGTAGTGAGTCGTAAATTAACGCCCATGTATGCGATAAATCTTCTCGGCGAGTAATGGGTGGTGCCCGGGACGATAGTCGCGGACGTAAAAGTTGGAGTTCTTGTAAGAATTCTGGTGCGTGCTCCGTGGAAACGTTACCTTGCCCTGAGATTATTGCTCAATTGAATGGATAAATTCTGTGTCCCGTACAGAATTGTTCGATGATGTTGGTCATGGCAGTCAATACTCTCCCCATCATGACCTCGGCAGCACGTTTGAACATGTCGATTAACCTCCACGCCTAGTCGTAAAGCGAGATTGGTACAGGTTGGGACCCAAAATAATTGAAATGGCACCAATTGCTAAGCCCTCCATAGACTGCGATAAATGGGGTCGGTAACCCAGCGACTCAAAACTTGGGGCGGTACCTGTATCTTTTTGGGTTCCACACGTAAGGATATGATAGATCAGACGGTGGTCTTTCTTAAATTTGCCTTAAATTATGCATCTGAGCAACAAACTAGCTTTAATGAAATTTCTTTATCGTCATGATGACCAATAGTGATAGCCAAAGCCAAAGCTTCTCCATCACTTAACAATGCACATCTGGAAAAGTATCAGGTTATGCAAATATGAACACGGCCAGAAGTGGTAAACCACATTCATATCGTAGGTACTATTCAATGGCAATCAGAACCTACCCACGCATTAGACTGTTATTAACATTCGTGATAGCGTGATCACATCAAATGCCAAATCCCACGTACGGCGGCAACAGCAGACGATTCCTCACCACTTGCAACTACCAATTGGAAACTAATGGACTTGCCGGAATCACATCCAGTAAAGGAGTCGCACCCCTTCTGTACCTTAGTGATTTGCATCGATTTGCCCACTACCACTACCGCGCAAACAGCGCTCTTGCCCCACCTCATAGCACGCACCAGCTTCTCCCCCAAACTTATTGTCCAATGAAAGAAGCACCAGAGCAACCCCATCAGATGGGCGTATACAATCACCTCACAGAAGCCAAGACCCTTCAACAGAGCTTCTAACACGGTTCATTTGCGCTCCTGAGCTGATCAGCCAATAATAAAACAATTTTGCTACTGCAAAAACCAGAGGAATTAGGAGGGAAATGAATCGTAATAGAAAGCTACCGTATGGTTAATGCTTCACATTTTTCATTATTTAAGGGCATTATTGGAAGTGGTGCAATGAAAGAGAACCCTACTTGCTGCCAATAGGATCCTCTGAATCAAAGCCAAAGTGGCATTACCGGCTTGAGCACACGACGAAGAAAGAACACTGCACTAAGCAGCGGAAAAGTCCAGGTAAATAACCAAATCTGTTCTGCTTGTCGTGACTCGGGTAGCGCAGAAATTGCAAAGACAAGCAGAGAACTTAGCCGAGCGATAATCACCAACACAGCTAAATCACTTGTAAGCTGTGCAAGCCCGAATCACAGCCAGCAAGCTTAACTGTAATTTTGCACCATAAAACTCCCAGGGGCAGTGGCACAGAACACACTAAAGGACACCTAGGTCCACTCTACAAGCCTTCACAACTCACAACTGGTGTGGGTCTCTTTCACTGCCTAATGGAGTCACTACACGCATGCAATCACGGGACATCACTGTACTTGCCCGACTAGAGCGCAGGCAGGTGAGAGTTCACCTAACCAACGGCTTTGAAAAGGGTGAAATATGGTACAATGCATTGAGAAGACAAAATTAAATGAGAAACAATTTCATCATCATGCCGATTAAAGGAAATACAATCTTTTCTATGTTCACCGCAATCTCGAGAAAGTGATTTAAATGATGTTGCTCAGGTTATTTCTTGCCGCTGTGGAGATCACCGACTAATCAGTGGGGTAGACAGCACCAGTCTCTGGTTCTTTGGAGTAGGCATCCACGCTCGATGCGGTTGCGCCCACACGTCTTGAAATGATGAAAACAAATTACTTTAACAAAGTCACCAGCTCTATTTACAAACAAACACGACACATTGTGGGATTCCTTCAGCCCCTGGGAATGGTTATTTAGGGAAAAATTAGCAGTACTGCAGAGTAATCCCGGTGAATTATTGATTTCGCAGAAAAGTAGTATCTTGTGATCAAACATCATACATGATATTCGGCATAATAAGCAAAAAAGTGAGAAGAGTTACACAACCCTCCAACAAAATCGCGACCTGAAAAGGGACATTGTCGTCAAGACACTTCGGTATGCTACTATGAACCACTTCACAGAAGGGGAAGCAACCTTGGGAGACACTGAGCTCGGGGTATAGCAGAAAACAGCGGGTTCGCTCGCCAAGTCAGAGAAGCAGACACCTTTGCCATACGTGCAGTTCGTCGAAGGAGCGCGAGGAGACGCTATTCGTAGGCATCGTACTCTGCCGAACAAAAAGGGGCGAAAGACGCACAAATAAGAGCCCACAGCTACTCGAATGGATGTAAGCAGGAAGAGAGTACACACAGAATGCCTGACCAGTTTGTGCAACAAGAACCGTGTCAAAGCACTATGTAGGCATCCAGCATCTTGAAACGTCCCATCCCATCTTTTCTCGGAAGCAACAAATGCTTACCACCTCCAGAGGGTGGTGTTAATGCGTTTTAGTGTGTCGTTAAACCTTTGTGATCCGTTTCAACTCCTCCATATTTCGGTCGAGAGGCTGATAGAGCATTCAGATAACGGTCCCCATTAAGTTTACCATGATGCTCATCAAAAAGGGTAACGTCGGAGTCGCCAGTCCTCATAAGAAAGCAAACCACCTCCAGCCTTAATAGACCATCTAACATTCGACACCTAGTTTTGGCACCATGTCGAAGGCTTCCAGAATGAGAGCATAAAAGCGCGTTTTGTTGCCAATCTAACGACTCCTGTTTGGCCCTTCAATCGGCCGTTTCGATGCTAGCAGATTAGAGTGAGCGCTCCGAACACCATGAACCCAAAGCTGCACCCGCACCATCTTTCTCGGAGGCGTTTTACCAACATCATTCTGTTCGACTGCTTTCGTGTGAACTCGGTGTTGTGAATAATCGAGACCGACCTCGAGCTCCGCCAGGACGCCGGTCATTGAAACGATGTCGAAAAGGACATGATTAAGTCCCTGGGATTGGGTTCCCAGCCAATGCATAATTTACAGCTTTTCACCAGTAAAATCACATACTGAACTAAGATGGTCATGGAAACGCCAACAGAATATCAGCTCAAATTAACGGGCATTCTGGATAACTTCGGTGATGAGAAGCTCAAAAAAGTTCTAACATAAGAAAAGGTTTGGAAACCATCCAAAATTGTCTGGTTTAAGTAGAACTAAACGCTCTCGAAACAGAAAACCACTAGTGGATGAATCCCCATTCAACTCTAGAAAAAGAACTCCAAGTCATGCTTTCCTGACACGTTCCAGCAGGCATCGGACTACAATGTAGGACGACACTCACAAAGGGATGAATACTGAATAACAGTGTGTGTCACGACCCAATGTAAAAAAGAACTTGGATCATGGTACCGTGCTTTCCACCTTAGCATTTCTACGACAAACGACCAAGATCTTACAAAAGCCCAAGCATGAATCGAGAAATACTAGGACATTGGAGCAGCAATATGGAGGTGGCATGACTTTGCCTACCTTGAGACCTATTCGTTACAGTCCGAGAGAATGGAAGCGACAAGGCATTCTGACGAAATTGACAAGCTTGATATTCCAGGGTTTTTCGAAATTTTAGAAGAGATTTTGGAAGGGATGCATAGCAGCATCGAGATTGATGGGGTCTTCCGCAATCGAGCCTCCGATGTCCGCACCGATGCGGTCGCAAGCACGGCTGGCCAAGTGCAAACGCGGTTGCTTGTCCAAGCGCAGAACGTGCAAACCAACGGCGTCGAAGATAACCGTTGAATATTACTCAACCATTAGAGATTCTCATAATGCACATCCAGTGTAGAACAAGTGTTCCCTTCTGTGATAAGTGCCTGTTAAAGTTCTTCAGATTTCAGCTTTGGAGATCACAACTGCCAAGATCGAAGAGCTGTCGTTTGAAAATCGCACTCGCTTCTGTTTAGCGTAAAATTAAAGAGACTACTTATCCAAATGCACGAATACTATTAGCCCAGGCAAAAAAAATCGTGGCCGACTTTCGGCAAAGGAAGAGAAAATAAAGAGAGGAAGTGAGAGGAAACTGACTTGTGACAAGAGTTGGAGTCGGGACCAGGTCGATCATGCCAGAGACGTTGTAGAGCGGGCGACCCTGAGCGCCGCTAGCGACAATGGCCCCGTCTTCTAGGCTCTAGATGAAATCCATCGCGGCGCTGCCCCTCACGTGCCCCACTGCAATGCATCTTTACCACCTTTCACCGCCGCCCCGGCCTCAGCTCTCCGCTTTCACCCACCCATCGAGTCGGCTGAGTTGACAAGGGAAAGTGATTGAATGAAAGGAAGATCATTAAGAGCAGTGATATCATTAAAAGACAAGGGTGCGTGACCCCTAGTGGCATACCAAACATCGGAGAGAGTCAGGCGAAAAAGGAAATCATGAAATAACCAGTACAATTAAATTAGCAATCCCACTCTGGTTTGACGAACATTGAAAATGGAGGAAAGCAAGCCCATTCCTCAAGCACACTCACACCGTGCAGTGCGATAGAGAGTTCAATACCTCTGAGCTCCTTACAAATTACGTCCTTTGTCAACAGTGCTACACTAACCAGCGACCAATCCCACAAATCGGTTGCCATGTTACCCCTCAGCGCACGTTACTTGGAGGCTGACGCTTCAAAGTCTCAAGTGGAACACGCAGGATGACAAGGGGGTTGCCTACGGTGACAGCTAGAAAGTGGATTATTAACTAAAATACTAGGACCATACTATCTACAAGGTTTCAGATGCAGTTATTTTGGACGATAAATGAGCAAGAGCAAAGTGCAGGGAGCAAGTGGTGGAAAACAATGGAGCACACAATTACAACATAACACACACGAGGGTCGAAAAATAAGTAATTAACCAGCGAAACCGTTGGTTTTAAATTGTTATGAACCGCGCGTAAGGATACCTATAGACGCTTGTCTAAGAACAGAAAAGGAACACAAGCGCGTTAACAGGGAAACGGATTACTCGCAGAAGTCGACGCTGCCTTAGCCGAATTCCAGACAGCCGTAGGTGCATCCTTGGTCAGGAATCCGTTAAGAATCAGGTTGCAGATTATCGACAGCTTTTCATCACCTCTAACGCGAGCCGCCAATTTGTGCTCCGGTTCTACAGACGACGAAGGTGTCATAAATATGCCTTCCGTCAAGCATTCGTGACTGATGGAACATAAAGCCGATATAATTCTCTCCCTGACCTCTAAATGAAACAGGTGGGACCCTTCTTCAAACGAAAACTTGGACTTGCTGCAACTGCATAGCATCCAATCGAAGCTAATTCCTTTGGTGCACTGACCAATCAGTATCAGAATTGGGCCCCAAAGAAAGGTCTAGCACGTGAGCACAAAAATCACGTCGATGGGTTGCAAAAGCACATCATTTTAAGCAAATTCAGCCCGAAGATGGGCCTAGACTGAAGGATCAGAGATGATGGAAGGAGAGACTTGAGGTCCAGGCAACAACAGTAGTCTTGAGTTAATAATGCTCTGCAAACTCCTTAGTTCATTTGGGAGAAATCAAGATGGACGGGGAAAGAATCAGAATAAAACAACCAAGCAGTAGAAGCGAAAATGTCTTAAAACCTGCTCTGTTCCTGAAGAGACCTCTGGCCAAATATTACACACCTTTCAGCTTCATACAGAAGAAATCACCGCTGCCAAGGCCGCATATGTCAAGAGTCACTTTTCAAGAAAGGAATAAAATTATGAAACAAAAGGACATTGATCTTCCTTCGAAAGAAAGTACTCGTGATAGGATAGAACAAAATAACAAGTAGAAAACTAGTCAGTAGCATCATGTTCAATACACGTTTCTTTCGGAGTAAATAATCCTATAAAGCGATTTGACAAAGTTCGAAATAACTTAAAAGTTTGCCCTAGATTAATAGATGGGCTGCCTGCAAAATGAACTAATAAACCCCAACTTCTAGGAAGGACACACCCACCACGGTAAGGTATGAACTACCATAAAATCTGATACTGGTGATGAGGTGGCGCTGTAACACACCTGCGCCTTTCTACCAAAGGTACCCGTGGAAGCACTCGGGTACACAGACCGGCGCGCTTGTCGACAGTTTGGCGCCCTGCTTGCAGAAGGAAAAAGCATCAGCATTAATGCACGAGTGACCTCTTATCCACATTCCCACCCTCCTAAGATAGCCAACAGACTAGATAAAGGAAAGGTTTGGCGCTGGCAGTGAAATAAAATCTGTTAGGCTCCAGTGACTCCAACCAATGCCTTAACATCTATTCTAATGAAATTTAGCTAAGCTGCATAAGAAGGCTCCGCTTTGAGACATCAAACAAACTGAAGACTTCACGCTAGCCATGGCATCCAATCGACCAGACCTACCCTGAGTTTTGAGTTTGTTGAAGGTAATGACCCAAAAAGAGCAAGCTCTGTCAAAAACGAATACGCTCAGGGGTGTGTTCTCATAAAGCAATCGACGTTCTTGGTCTTGCCCAGTTAGCTTGATTCTTCATCAACAAAAACGAAACATCCCAAGTCTTCTCCTCATGTTCAAATTTCAGTCCGACCAAATTTTGTACACCAAATGCTCGAAGGATTTTGGGTTTTTGAACACAAAGCGGCAAGGGTGCCCGAGTCACTCATCCATCGAATGAAAGCTGCATTCTTAGTGAGTCCTTGTAGTATTACATTTGCAGGATCGACAGCCTGATAGGTTTCTTCTTCCATATCCTGTTTCATATGCAAACTCGATCCATCCAAGCAAGAAAGCGATCCTTGAATCATCTCCAGTGCCCTTAAACTCTATTGGCTTGATTGTGCGACCCGGTCAATCATTGATTCAAAGTACATAATTTAACAAGTCTAAAAATAACTGCTAAGATTTTTTAAAATAGTTTGTTTTTATGAACTGTATTGTTGCAAATGTTATTTTAGCATTGGAGTTGATCAAATTATGAGGCATTTTGAAAGCAACCATCAAATAAGGTTTTATTTTTGTTTAATATTTAACTACAGCACTTTGCACAGCAAACTTGCAAGTCAAATTATGTAAATTTGCTATGTTTAAGGTTTAGCATTCCATAGCTGAAACTAATGTGTACAGGCGTAATTTAGAGCTCATCGATTGGAATTAAGAGATGGCCTATTATAATGGTCAATTTTTGCAGTTTATTACAAACTTTCATTGTAGCGTCCCGAGGCTTCCTTAAGGCAAAAGAAGGCAAAGTGGCAGGGTAGAATACATATATTCACCGGACAGAGGGAAATGGGCTGCTGGCATGGCCCGGAGGCCAGCCCACGCATCTCGGGCAGTACGGCCACCTCTGTGACCTTGACAGGAACCGGCAGTCCTAGCAAACAAAGTACTACATTCATGAAACAGTTTTGAAGCGTTTTATAATGAGGAAGATAAAAGGTAGAACACTTAGGCTAGCCATGCTCATCGGCATACAGCAGACGCAGGTCCATTTGCATCGCTCAAAAGCCATCACACACGGTAAAATTACAATCGTGGAGCATCAGCTTTCGCTGTACAGCCTGCATCAGAAATCAAGGATCCAACTTGTTATCGTTGGATTCTCAAAGCTTCTCTTCTTTAATTGTGTTTTGTAGTGGAAAGAGGTGGGAGGACAAATTTTAAGCTAATCCTGGACGCACTTGGTAGCTCTTCCGAGCCTGAGGCTTCCCAGTCGCGAATACCTTGGCTCTGCAGCCGCACATCTGCCCTGCGCCATAATGGAAATGTCCAGAAATATTTAACTTTCTCATAGCAAGGGTGCCAAAAGAGAAGAGGACAAGAGGGAACAATCGTCCACAGATTCACTCCTCACTCAGGTGCCAGCCTCAGCATCATCCATCGCTGTAATACTTTGCTTGAACAATCGGTTCCGGTCAGGACCACAGAGGTGGCCAAATTGTCCTAGCTGCGTAGGCTAGCCTTCGGGCCATGCCAGCAGCTTATTTTCCGTTTCCTTTTGAATATACATATTCTACCCTATTATTCTGCCTATTTTTGCCTCAAGAGACCTCCAAGACGCTACAATCACACTGTAACCAGTGCTCTTGTGACCACTTGCTATGTACCAGTCATCGAATTTCTACCCATCTTGAAAGACATTTATTGGCTATATCACTCATCTTGCTTGCATCTTACAAGATCTGGATTCAAATACAAAATGTTCCTCTTTCCTCCCATTGTAGTACTCCGTTTGTTTGTACTACTGGTTTTGGTCAGGGTCACAGGGGTGCCATCTTGCCCTAGCTGCGTAGGCTGGCCGCCGGGCCATGCCAGCGGCTTATTTCCCTCTGACCGTTGAATATATATATTCTACTCTAGCATTCCGCCTTCTCTTGCCTTCGAGGGAGTCTTGGGAAGCTACATCCATGTCATCCCGTATCAATAATTTAAAGTATTGACCATAGTAGGATAACAGTTTAACATTAGATCTATTGTGAAATCAGTTGAAATCCATGTCGAGGCATGCCGATTAGTGATTATTCTCTGCTTTAATACACAGTGGTAGCTGCAGCCTCAAGCGGTACAATTCCCCATTCCTACCAAAGATAAGAGAAGATAAGAAAAACATACACGTAAATTTTGTCTGTTCGGTTACGGTCACTCGGATCGGTATATTACCTTTGTCGTGTGGGCTGGCCTTCAAGCCATGTCATCAGCCCCAATTGTCTCTTGCTTGCCGAACAGGTATGTGTGTGTATTTTGACCAAGTACTAGGCGCTTTTTGTATCTCCAACGTGGTATCGGGACACTAAAACAAAAGTATTAACTTTAGAACTTTTGTTTATTCTGAGAATGGTTGAAATTTTCCGACGTCAAAAAAAGCCTTGACTATTCTGTATGAAAGGAAGACTCTGCATTTTGTGAAGAAACGAAAGCAAATCATTTTAATCTATTCTTGCAAGACGCATCAAAAACAAACCAATTAGATCTACAATGCATTTAAAAACTGCTTTGAATTTCGATAAGAATTCTTTCTAAATTTGTCGCGGTTCTTCATCATGACTACAAAGTTAACTACGACCTGTTGGTTCAAACGAAGTTCCAGGTGTGGATTTGACACATAACGCGCAAGTCCCTGTATATTTTCTGTAAATTTAAATATCTCTTTCTGTATAGCACTGTTTATAAACACTCCTCATCGCAGACCGTGCCTTCGTCGAATTTCGCTTTAGTGTGTCGAATGAATGTGTACCCTGCTAGTGGCACAACTCACTTTATTTGTAATGTCGCCTCACTACACTGCCGATGAGCCCAAAAAAATTATTCAAATTTGTTGACTTGAGAATTAATTGCATGCTTAATCAGCCGGTTATAAATGTTTTGCCACTCATCGTATGCACAATCAAATATGGACCGCGATTCCATAACCTTCGTCCTGACTTGTCATGACTTTGATGCGCAAGTGTGCAACGGCGATCAAAACGAGACCTTATATTTAGCTGCCACTATAGATTACTATTACTATGTGAAATTTGTAGAGCGGAGATAGGAAATCTGTTATAATTGGAGTGGTTTAAAAGAGTGGATAACGCGCGAACTACTGATGGAAGTGACGAAAACAAGCGCGTCGCTTCTGCTGTTCGAAGGGATCCAGGGCAGGGGCTAATGAAGTAGTTTATACTTAAGCAATGATAAATGACCTTTCATGTGTCTGAGACTTGAAGAAGCCTATCACCTTCAAGCTCTGCTTCGGATGGCCCAGGTTCGTTGCAACATCAGCGAAAATCCCGGAATGCGTGCTGCTCCCGCTCATTTCCTTCCTTGTCGTCTGGGAGGTGATATCTCAATAGTTGGGCTTACAACGCTCCACCAATCATTGGACAGGCAGTAATCTTTGATGCTGACTTGTGCTTTCAAATTGCGCCTCCTTGCTGACTCATTCGTGCTAACTAATCGATCGATAAGAATATCCGCCACAAAGTCGTTGTGCATTGGTTATTTGGTTAGCAAATCGATAAGATGCAGTGCACGCACTCGCACATGCAACTTCAGTTTGCTGCAGTACTTCATCAGGAGAGACGTTGGGCGCTACGTTGCTGGCGGCGGCAAGTGAGAACAACCAAACGGATAAACTTTCCCATCTGTCCTCATGAATATCCGAGTCTAACGTGTGACGGAGAGAAGACCTTTGCTCTGCGGATGGCTGCATCAGTAAAACCATACTGCCAGAGATCAGTAAAGCCACGTGAACTCTGTGCCTTAATTGAAACCAGACTGAGTCTCGTGTGCAGCTGTCTTAAATGAGGGCTTGTAAATTATGCCAATGGGGGACACCGTGTTTGCGACTACAGGTATGTCGACCACTGAATGAGTAGCCTCTAATCGAATTCATGGCGGTAGTTGCAACCTTAAGTTGTACAAAATTAATGCATCTTCCCATTTCTGCCTACTTTACCTACAATTAACAAAGGGGATGAAACCCTGGATGCAAAATAATTAGCAGGTCAAATGGTTGAAGTCGTCACTAAAGGCATATTCATACCACCAATAGAAATCGGTTGACCACCTTTTAGCCCCGTAAGTAATTCATGAGATCCTGAATATTTTATGATAGCCGAAATAGACCTAATTCAAAGCGGATTCCTCTGCCTTTACGATCTCGACTATTTTCGTTTCGGTCTGTCAGTCCTATGCGTTGGCAATAAATACACTTTCACCTTGCATAGCTGCATGGTCCAAAGCAAACTACTGTCTCACGCCTTGACCGGCTATTATGCCCTTCTGATTGACAGTTTGTGATCTTTTACTAATAAGTGCTTTTGCGTCCCTTTGGGGATATTTAGTAATTAGTAATCCACTTTCAGTTTGTGGATTTATTCCTACCGAACCCTCTACCTAGTCCTTTACTTAGTCATCTCCAGTTGTCCTCTCACCTTTCCCTGTTTATTTTATGCTTAGCAGTAAGAGCTCAGATGGCATGCGAGGATGCGCCATTACGGCTGTACGGTTCATATTTAACTTGCTTCACTTCTTTATTGCTGTCTGGCGTAAGATTGCTTTTAACAACATTACTACGACCTGCTCAGAACTTGTCTCTTGATCACGCTGAGTCTGGCACGTTCCCTTACCTGAGTAGTGTTTCTTGTGGGCATAGATTTTTGCATTCATTTATCACTAAGTAAAATTTTAAGCAGAGTGTTTATGAGGAGAGAAGGTGGATTGCTCCGACTGGACTAATTGGCATTAACTTGCAATAATTTTGTGAAAGGCGCCATCTTGTCGCTTGACCACCTCGAATGTAATTTATATCATGCAATTTTTTTACAATCGGCCATGCAAACCTTCCAGTAGTATTATTCAAATAAGCCATTACCTTGATCTTTCTGTCTGCAATCGTGTTTATTCAATGTTGATTAAAAGAAGAAGATAAGTAGGGACCTCTAGTGCATCAATATGCACGGGCTTTTACGTTATTAATTTGCCATTAAAATAGGGATTTAAACATGGTTTAAAGTAGTTTTTCTTAGTAACTCCAAGGAATCATAATGTGCCCCGGTATAAATTGACGGAGTTCTCTACAAAACAATGTACAACCAAGGTTTTATTCACAATTGAGTCGCACTTAATAAACGGGATAGGCTTTAATGATTCCATTCATGGATTCATGGATAGATAGGTAAAAAGGTAAAAGCCTGAGTTAGAACGAGGAAGACACTGGACTTCATTTTCTTGCAGTTTTAATGCAAGCTTAAGCGACACTAGGCCATGGCCGGTGGTTTTCTTCGGTGCACATGTGAGGCAGCATTCTCTTACAACAATAATTAAGGCTCGTCAGCTGTGGAGCATGTATTATTTTAGATGTGAAGCGGAGAGAGTACCTGAAAGGTGTTGTGTTCTATTTTTAAGTCGTATTGACAGCGAATTGGTCAGCAACAATCCTTGGCTAGTGGTTTTCCTCGATGCACGTTCAAAACCATTCCCCTTGTAACGCAGTGGTGTTTTAAGCACACCGACTTTGCAATGAGCATTACATTGACCAAAAAGATGAGACAGAAGGAGCATGCTGCTGAGTTCCATTTATTCGACGCTTTGATTCAAAAGTGACCAGATTAGTCCCTGGTTGGTGGTTCTTTTGGTGGGCATGTAAGGCAGCTCTTTTGCGAAGCAATGATAATTTTATCCCATTAGCTGCATTTCATTTCATGAGGTAAAGTTTGTGCACCTAACTATTATCCAGACGCTGCCCACAGACTCGGTTTGAAATCAATGACAGTGGACAGGTTTTTTCATCGGTGAAGTTCATTTTTGAATGGAATAAAGAACTACAAGTTGGTAACGTGGAGGCGTCACCACCTTGAACTTAATGTCGTCTCCATGTTCCTGTGTTACCAATAGTTATCCTCTGAACATCAGGCCGTTCGTATGAGTGCCACTTTAATACAATCATTTCGTGGCCAAAATTAAACGCTTCAGAGGACATTTCCTCCTCTGCGAGGTATTTTGCGCTCTGTACTAATGATAAAATTTGCACTCACGCTCAATCATGGCCTTAACATTGTGGTGCGCCAATTCTCGCCCCAATAGATCAAAATGTAGAATGGAATGAGAAAGGGCATAACCTTTGTAGCTGGGGTCGGTACGTGTCACACCGTCAGCGGAGTATGGTACGATCCCATTGTTACGATCATAGGTATAGAGAGAAACAGGGAGGAGTATCGATCCTTCTCATCGCTTCCAGTGCAAATGCTGTTAGCGTTAATCTGCGCCATGCAGAAAATAATCTAATCCAGCATTGGAGTGTGTGTAGGACAGTCGCAAGTATAGCGTTATGAGCTGATGTTGGGCTATTTTTGCTGACTGTGATGGCGAAAATGCAAAATACAGTTTAGGGATGCGAGAGGCTATTCAAGCACCGCTGCAAAGTCACGAGACCCTAATCGATTATTCCACATGACTGATTGAACGTCACGGGCTCCGCCCGCTTTCATAATCTGTACAATTCAAATTTAGCGATTAACCAAACCGAGTCTACCGCAGCCATTGTTCACCGCATCATTTCGGACCTCGTATTATCCCTGTCTTATTCGGACCTTCTCCATTATTAATTGTTTAGTTCGTTGGCGAATTCTGCGCCCCTATGCGGAATCTTTTCAATCTCTGCATCTACCTCCACCTATGGAATCGTTAGCGCCCTAAGAGGAACTCAGCTTTTTCAGAGTTGAGTTATGCAGAATTTTGTGATAAATTACCAGCTGTAAAATGCAGTTAATTGACTCCCGAAGTAAAGTTAAGCCCTAAATACTCACGCGCAGACAGTTAGCATGTCCTACTGATCCGACCGTCGGTACACGCTTGGCGCAGAAGCAAAACCCTTTTTTTTACCTCAGGCATCTTCGGTGACTGGCTATAAGAAGCCGGTGTAATGTGGAAGTAGCGTGCACTGGCTCTAGTCATCATTGCAATAGGTTTGACGTGAAGACCTTACTAGTGTCTCCGCCGTGTGGACGAGAAAGCGACGACATTTAGCACCCTGATGAAAGGGCCGGACAACTCACACCACCATGTGGCGTGCACAGAGGAAGAGAAGCAGATGACGCAGGCGACGCAGATGTTTCACATTACGCTTAGGGTACTTCATAGGGATGGGTGCGTGCATGCATGGCTCTTTAATTGCATTGCTGGGCTTTTACAACTTGGACACGGTGAACATTAAGAAATCCTTCCATGATACGATGACCACTTCACAAGAACCGGCCATGCGAAGTGTGGCTGTACATGCGTTTGAAGATGTGCATGAGTGAGGCCAGTTACTAATCGCCTGCATGCTGCGTCTTGCATAGCGTAATTGTCTGGTATTGGCGAGGAGAAATTGCTGCTGTAGGGGATGATGTGGAACTAGGAATCCGCCCGTCATTGTTGACATGAAGAATATTTGTTGCACAAAGGAGTGGACACGGGAGAAAAGGGAAGCAGAGAACGTTAAACATGTTCGATTTGCTGGTCCCTTTTGGCTGCACAGAAGGCGCTGAACAGTTCCGTAAGGGTGGCCTCGACCATTTTATTTTCCCCACTGTACTGCGAACCATCCACGTAATTTTTGATGAAAATTTTACTTTGCTTGCAAAATTTACAAAAGCAGGAGGATTTTTGTATTTCATGGCGTGGTGACAGGTGTGAGAACACAAACTATGATACAAGCTTTTACATTCGTTTTAGTGATGCTGCAATCCATTTGTCCTTTGGATAACCTCAATTCGAAAAATGATCATTACCTACTCACGAGGAGCCTCATCGATGAGGAGGATTCCGATCTCCCCTCCCTTTTGCTTTCGGCGCCCACCTGTGGTAAGAATACGTAACCCATGAACGCACATCATTTAACTGTCGCAATTCGTGCGTCTTCTTTACTTATCGAGACGATTCGACTGCGAAAATCACTTAAAAATGAGGTCCTACATTGAGCAGGTGATGTTGGAGTTGCTGGTAGTGGCAGAACACCCACAATCAGCGTCCTACTTTTGTGAGTACCTAAGAAGGCACAAAGTGAATCTTACCAAATGCAGCCGTCCATTGCGGCCAGGCAATACGCCTAGCCCACAGGCCTCGGTGACAGGTATGAACCTACTGTTGATAAACGCAGGAGAGGTAGATGGCAGCAAATTAACGCTGCATCTCCAGTGTTGTCAGAGCTTTCACAATGTCGCTCATAGCCATTTGGCGTAAAACGCCCAGCAAGATGGTCACAGCTTATGCAACGATTCCAACTTAGCGTATCTATTGACTCCCAAATTGATTACTTCTCCGCTCGTTCGCTTGCTGGCTTGCTTCATTAGTCGACTTCGAGAATCAATAAGACTGGATTTGAAAATCACATGCTCTTGCAGACGCGAGCGGACAAGCAGTTGTCAAATCAGAGTAGACACATACCAATAAAACCAGGTTAGCGACTGAATAGCCTTCCTTACGATTGTAGGACGTAAGGGCAGTGCCTAACTACTCTACTAACTTCATTCCATTCGAAGGTGATTGGAAGTAGTCTCTTCTCACGGTTAGCCTTCATGTCCATAGTAAAGAGTACTTTCACAATCTAAATAGTTCTCTTGACTAAGGTAGAGAAGCAGTTAGGCGCTAGGCACTTGCCACACTTCCCACTCATCACTCCATCACGTGATACAACTTACTCCTCAACAGTACGCAATCACTTGGCTGCACTCCATTCTAGCCTCAATACATGGTGGTGAGTACAGACTCACGACCATTCACATCTCTCCGCTGCCGTTTGATGCCTTTTCTAGGGTAAGGGACTCATCACTCCTTCCTAATGCTGTATCTGAGTTACCATTCTGTCACATCTGTTCCTGTTCCGCCGGTTACTCAGCGATTCAACAATGAAGGGTAGCTGGTTGTTGACTATCAGAAGAAGCAGATGGGGTAGGAGAATGAGATGCCAACAGTTGCAACGTCAACAAGGCTGTTCCACAAACAAGGTACTTGACTGTAAAACGGTGGAACGGATGCAGGCCCCACCTGAAGCAACTCAAACTACCGTGCGCACTTCTTATCATCTCTTTCAGCGCACACACACATATTGCTCATAATGCATCCACCCTTCGCATGCCATGTGTATTACGCCTTGAGTACATGGAGGTAGGTGGACAATTTTACACCTTACTCGGTTTTCGTCAGGTTCCACACAATGACAACTGCCACCAAAAGGTCATGGTGGTAAGGTTGCAATTTTGCCCAAGTGAGATGACAAAATCATTCATTGAGGAAACCAAAGCGTCAACGTTGGGGGGGTTCACGCGTTGGCACAGTTTTGAGATAGCACTACCACCAAAGTGATGTCAACTTCCGACAATTGGGTACAACATTTCATGACACACAGAGGCATCACCAAGAGACAATGCTACGAATAAGGAAATGCCCCAAAATTGAGGTTTAAACTTTTTAAAGTGCTGCGATTCGAATTTAGCGAGAATTGCGTGGTAAATAGAAATAATTGCGTTCAACAAGGGACTGCCAGCAAGCTCCGTTGCACTCCTTTACATAAGCTCCAACACTGTGCTTCTACTCCATAACAAACTCAGACGTTTAACAACAACAGACGACCAAGTTTCTAAATTAGGTTTGCGAAACAATGTCCAACCACACTTCCCCTGGAATAAGAATGCAGACCATTTATCTGGTAATGAGACCACACAGAGAAGCAATTTAGCGAATGGAACACCTGAGTTTTGGTGAGTTCCTACTAAAGGACGCCAAAGGGAAGACCTAGGATAGCAGTTACAGAAGTGCTGTTCCTTACGCTTGCAACTAATTAAACTCTCCCTGCTTGACACAAAACGCATCCCGACACCCCAGTATTCGCCCATTATTTAATAATCGAGAGCCAGAAAATGCGATTGTCCTCCATCAACTTTACTGTTTCAAATACAAACAACCTTCTTGCTAACCATGATTAACTGCCAAAAAACACAAGTCATGCGCAAGTGTGCCACGCAACAAAAAAAAGTAGCTCCGATTGGGAGTGTGGGAACCATTTCTTAGGTATCCGGGGTCAAGTAGAATTGGGGATGAAATCAGGGAAACAACATCCAGAAAGAGAGTCGATATCAGGAAAACAACAAATACTTGCCTATCTGAAAAGCTCAACGATAGTTAGGTGAACCAACTACTTAAGAGCCCAATTTAGAACCAAACGGCCTTTATAGGCCTCCCAAGCGGCGGCTGAACACATGCCTTCTGCCACAGGACTGCCCGAACCGCAACGATGAATGCTTTCGACGGAGAACGAGACCCCAACGGAAGGCACCACGTCCTCCTAATCCAAAAGGTCAGCAATCGCGGGATGCCACTCACTGGAAGGGCTGACAATATCCACCAGTTTGCCAACAAAGAAACGACATACACACACACACACACATCAATTCTCACCAAAGGCATTTATGTCATCTCGACGGATGATCACAAGCTGTTGGGCCTGCGAAAGCGTTGACAAACACCACTCTCCTAAATAAGAACAACTAAATTTATTCTTCTGGCATATGAAAGTACCATAAAAAATCAAAAACGTGTGCGTAAATAAGGAAAAGTTAAAATCAAAACCTGAGCTCATCTCTGACTTAAAACCTTAACTTGTTGCAGTGGCGGCGAATCACCAGTTCCTCTGACATATTCATCCATTCGTTGACTCTGATTCAACTCGAAAGAACGTGCGCAGCCATTCAAGCACTCAATTTTCATCATCCTCATCTAGAGCTGCATAAAAGTAGCACTCATTATTCCTAGTTCGTTCCACCTCAACCGACAGTAAAGTCGACTGAATTGACTTGCGAAAAAATCACCATCATGAGTATCGTTGTAAAGCCCACAAACCAGTTACAGATACAAGTGCGCCATGAACCTAGAAGGCAACATTGGCGTAGGCACCCAAGACAAAAGAACACAAAGAGAAACCGTGTTTTATAATAAATAAGCAGATTAAGCCACATCCCCACGCAGACGATCAAAATGGTGACAAGCTGCGCCTTCTTTACCGCCACCTTTCTCTCCACTTATGTATCGTTCATTTTCTTTGGTCAACTGTCCGGATCCCAGTTCCACCTTTGGTGTTTCATTTGGACCTAGGTGGATGTTAGGTCTGCCCTTTCTACACCTCCAACATCAATGACATTCAGGTTACCAAAATTGAATCCGTAGCTAAGCAATTCAGGCTGATGATTATGCGGAGGAAGAGGGCCCGCCAATAAGATCTGATGCGAATTTCATGAGATTCCAGCAGATTCTCAATTTCGTCGCACCTGGAAGTCGTTCACTGTGGACGCTACGGTAGGGAAAAAATGGGAGGAGCCACCACCACCACCGCCACAAATTGCGGAATAACTGACGTACCTAATATATGCAAGCGGAAAGAAGGAGGCGAGAGGAAGCACCCCCACAACGAAGGGGGAATGCTAGGAGCTACTCGAAGAGAAAGGATAAAGACACGAATAAGGCAGGGCAGATGCACGAAGTAATTGACAGTCCCCTTGTTGACAGCAAGGCTGTGAAATCACGCAAAGGAAGTTGTGGGAAACGACTACGATTTCTGACCATCCTGGTCACTGGACTTGGGACACACCACCTACGCCATTGACACCATCACCCCCATCGATTCAGTGATTCCGCAAGAAGTTGAATGTTGGTGTTGGCTGTACGTCTGCGTCACCTCTTTCACTGCCAGTTCGTGTGCCCACCAGGAGGGGGAGGAAGGAAATGTTGTGTACACTAAAAATTTTTTCATCGGCCTCTGACCCTCTCTGCTCAAAACAAACCCCACCCAAATGAGACTGGTCTTCCAACGACTTTTCCAGCTTCGCTGACAGGCTGGACGTGTTTCCAGTGTTTCCAGCCAGCGAGGTCTGTAAAAGAGGAGAATGCATTACCGGCTCTAAAGAACTAAGCAATCGGATCAAAGTTGACTAAAATGGTAGCAATCACTCGGATCACGAACATGAACCCCTTCCAGCCCTAAAAGCATAAGCGCCTCCCAAGTTCAACCACGTATCTTACAAACCAACATTTAATGCACGCAAATGTTTGAAACTTCAATCTCAAATGGATCAACCATACGGTTAATCTTAACTAAGGCGATCTCAAAACTCACGACTAAGCCAAGAGCATTGGTGAAAAAATTAAAACGAAATCCACCCAATACGCAGGTCAGGGAGATCGGCGCATTAGCGTTTAGGTAAAAGTGAACAAACTGCTGGTTTGATACTTGATTCTGTGATTAATGCATGAACAAACTGCGGACAAGATAAGCAAGTGGAACGAGAAAACACAAATGGATGGATGGCTGCATGGATGCAAAATGAATGGATACGGAAAAATGAGCATTTGTTATGATGAACAGGTAGTCAGCAGAGCGATAAAAACAAAACGCAAGGGACGAAAGACAGCAGCCTTTACCCGTAAGCCAGCCATAATCGTATAAGACTCCGCGGATTTGATCTGTGCCCACTAAATACTAGTCACCTTCCTCGATTTCAGCCCCCATGGCCACGAGACAGTCTTAATAGCAGTAATGCAGTCGGCAAGCTTGCTGTCTTACTGTCTTCAGCTTCTCCGACACGTGAACGCAAGTAACTGGCATTGCTGCGTTAAAAGATACAAATTTCTCACGTATCGCGCACTCTATCACTGCCACCTCGCTCACTGTTTTTAAGATGTTTATTTCAAACACCCCCCGTTGTATGCAATTCCATCGAGTAGATACATCATAGCCACCAGCAACATTCGATCTTCTGCAAACGACAATTCACCACGGTCAATTGCTCTTACAATCCATCACATCGCAGAGACCAAAAACATGGCCTTTCAGGCATGAAGTAGTGCAAACTTCAGGTCGATGAATAGACGGTCCGGAGAACAGTAATGAAATTTTCCATCGCCTAGCTATCGTGGCACCACAAGTCATTTTCCAACACAAACCATTCCCTCAGTCAGTTACCCGACCAGCTAACTACCCTACTCGAACGTGAAAAAGGTGCAGGAGCAAAGAATTCATTGCATGTCAATCCTATTGCCTGTCATCTACTATTCCAAAGCATGTAAATGGTGGTAATCTGCTCAGCACCCACCACGACAACTCCATCCATGCTGATGTAGGAATGAACTACTTGCTGCATCGTCACGCTATGCATCGCTGCTGGTTGTTCCTGACACGTCTATTTCAAATGAGGTCGGCGAAATGAGATTTGTGATTGTTTTCACGCAAAAAACAGTCCTCCCGAACGCAATACTCTTTGATTGACTAAACATCACCAAAACTAAACTACTCCAACTATTCCACTGCAAGCGTTGAGTTTTATCACTGTCTACTACAGTTTTCAGACATCGTAGGAAAACGATTTAAAAAATGGTAGCCTTCGATTCCCTCTCAGAACCAAGTTGCGTCCGATCGGTTTCAGTCGATGCGTGACGGGATTTATAGCGGGAACAGCTAACCATATTCTGCCATTTATAGTAACAGACTATATCGTAACCACGAAACAAAATCATTCAAGAACTGGGAAGCACAGAAAATTTAAGCCACCCGATTGGGATGCTGAAGCACTCCCTGTATTCAACGATGGGGCAGCAGCACGATTCCTTGGAATCCCAGCAAATAAGGCTCACCATTTTTGTGAAAGAGTAGCCTAGGCGGGGTGATCTTTCAAGTGCCGCACAGATGCTGCGACGCGGCATCAGCAAAGAAAATGTGAAGCTACATCGAGGTAGTGGTCAGTTGGTAAAAATCTTCAGCAGCTGTGGGTTAAATTAAAGAGGTGAAACCAATCATTTGAATTAAGTTAAAAATTTGATTCGATTAATATTTGCAATTGGAAAGAGAGGAATTACGCTTTAAACAAATCAAGACCCCTGGTTTTCCTTCTCCTTCCTTTCTGCAAGGCATCAACAAGCAGCAAGGATAACATGAAAGAAAGGTCAAGCCACCTCCAAACCCTGCGCGATCAAATCCATAACCCCACCGGTAGGCAATGAGGAGGCAGCAAGAGTAGCGAAACAATCAGCTGCAGTGATTTCGCATTCAGGGGCAATAAGAGCCATTAACACTTCAGCGGTAGCCTTGACCTATCACTCATCAGCGAGGTCATACATCCGCACCACCCAAAACAAAGAGGGCAATGAAATAAAGCTGGCCGGTAAGTTATCACTGTAATAGGAAATTCGGTAAAACAGACGCACAACGAAAGACACAAGGTCAAAGACGCGCCCACTGCGCACCTCCGTACAAGAGGCCTCGCCTCTTTGAGCGCAGAGTGCGACGTCGTGGCAGACAAAGGATGCAGAGATGTTCAGGAGACCGTCGGCGATAACCACTATGACGGCCGTGGCGATGGTACCGCAGCAGGAGGCTAAAGGCGGCGGAAGCGTATTGGTCCAACAATGGGATGTCGATCACTGCCTTTGCCGCATCGTCTTCCTCGTCTGAGCGGTAAGAGAAGATTACAGTGAGATGGTGAATAAGTGCCACAATATGGAAGCGTCAAATAAAAGCAACTGAGCAGGCGAAAACAACCCACAATGGGGTACTAAAGAGCAATCACGAACTCAAAACTATGGCTAATAATCGAAAACCAACCAAAAGTACCATCGACAACCACATATGCAAATAACAATGCACAGACGTCTTGCTGAACTCATCACAGGCTGGCTCAGCATTAGTAATTAAACTCCTCCCTGCGTGCCACTCGAATACAGCTTTGTTTTTTCATTCTTAGTTTGGGAGGGCGCAACCCAATGGACGTCAAGAGCATCTTCGATCACCTGTACCAATTTACCCATCACCGATTATTTTTCTGACAAATCACTAGGCCGAATTGCAATGAGTCTACCAAAGCCCAGAAAACCTGCCGTTCTATTGCCACAGAAAAATTGTTCACAAGTTGGTTTGCTCGCAGCACTTAAGTTCAGCCAATTATAATAAATCAACTAAGAACAAAAGGAACAGAATCGATGTCAAGCTCATTTGCAAAGGTCGAAAAATCTCATGCATTTGATGTTGATAGTGGCAGCAATCATCTTCTGCAGCTCCTACCAAGCGGTATAATCAGCTAAACATCCGCTGCACTCAAGACGGAGAAGAGACAAGGAGAGATCCATTATTTGACACCCAAATTCCCACCGTGGAGACAACCTTTTGACCGTTCGCCTCCACACACATTTGCTACCATGACACCAATTCGCAGCCTCATGGAAGGGATTCCACGCTGTCAAAATGGCAAGGAAAGAGCACAAACTTCAATGCTCCGGTGACTGCGTTGCGCAGAGGAGATGTTCTCCTTATCCTTCGCAACTGAGAAACAGGAAGTTGCTTCAGCATCGACCAACTTCTGTTGGGGAGATGAGATTCACCTAAAATGAAATTAAATTCCCACATAAAAAGTTGGGTGAGATAGGAGAGCAGAAACAAAGCATAAAATCACGCTTTATTACTTGAGAGCCTAAATTATAACGCACACCTCTAATTCCTATGCTGAGACGATTTTCACTATTACTTATTTTTCCGCCCAGTGAAAAATCTTTATGGTGCACATCTAAACCCATCTGAAGGCCTCAAAAGGTCAAACCTCTACATCCCTTTATCGAAGTCAGCACCAGATCGCCTGTTCTCATTTCCATTAAAAAAGCGGCATTTCTCACGACTAGAGCTAATGAAGAAAACGTTCAGCTGTTAAAATAGCTAAGAATTCACACTCATGAGCTTAATAATGCAAAAGAGGCCGAAAGGAGGTATAGAGAATCACAGTCTGCAACTGGTGGATTATTCGCCAACATCCAATATATATGTCCACGCTAGTAGCATACAAGAATAAAGTTAAGATGTCGTCGAGTGGTAAGCTCATCAAGTCGGTAGATATTTTCCCCAGCCCACAAACGAAACGCGAGCAAGAAAATCTGATATCACGTGTTTCGTTCTAGCTTGAAAAGAACCTATATCCATCAGGACCTAAGGGCGTGAAAATGCCGGAAAACCACCTGGACTACAAAAGCACAGTCGATACCAGTGTTTAAGCAAAGTTGATAACGAAAAGCGAGCATTCCACAACGGACAATAAGCTGTGAAATAGGCAAGCCTAAAAATTACCAGCTACAGTCCTATCCCAGTCTATGCCTCAAGTATATATGTTTTGAACAAATAAATTCTTTTCACAACAAATGCTTACGTGACTGTTCCATTCAGTACAAAACGCAACCCAAACAAAGAAACACAAAAACAAACCACCTCCCAAAGCTCAAATCCTCATATATGCCGCTGGATACAAACGCAAAGGCTATTCGTTATGCAAAACGCTTATACATGTCATAATTATCACAGACGTCTAATAAATAATAATATTTTGCGCATTAAACAGAACTAAAATACACACCTTTTAAGAGGGCGGACACAAAATTTGAGGTCCTGGCTTAGAAAAAAGTAATTCTGTTTGCAGCCCTTCATCCGTAGCTTAAAGTCTGGATTGAGCGTTTACACAAATAAACTGTGCCTATTACTAGGACCCAAAGAACATATAAAGAAAACCAGTTGGTGTACTTAGCAGCAGGGCGAGTAGAGATATACGCACCTCAAATTAGCCACTTTTCGACAGTCAAGCGCAGTGCCAGGTGGAGTAGACTTTTTAAATTTCTTTATGCTTGTGTAAAGTATCGCACGTAAAGCAGCTAGCTTCTACAAAATACTTCGCTTTTGTTTGAATGCATGGTTGAGTTCAATACTAACACGCCTCGATGTTTGAGGGCTTTGTAACCTATCCATGGTCTTTTGCTGCTAAACAATTTGTTTTATATCTAACTTATCATGCAAGAGCCAGAGGACTGAGGAGAACTGACGTTCTTGTTAGGAGCTCCGCTCTCCACATGACTTTATTATGTCCTGGTAAATGGGCGTTGGACTTTACGTTATTCGGTTTTATAGTTAATGATGGGAGTCCAAGGGCATCTACATCGAATTGTATGATGGGCCTGCTCGCGAAGACGAATTCGTTATTTGTGTGGGTACATTTGTTCAAGTTATTGTTCTTCGTAGCGTAAATCACCGGCAATTTCAGGCCACCGTATGCTAGGTGAGATCGGATTTGGGGCATCAGGTCTGCCACTTTCTCCATGCTACTGGAACTCGTCAAGGCGTTGTTGTATAGGTATCCTCATGCTTGCACGGTGGATTCTTTAGAAACGGAACTGTACTAACTTGATGTATGTGGACTTCCGATGGTGATAAACTCGTAATCTGGGTCCGCAGTGATTACTGCTGAAATCGTTTCCGTATCAACTCGAGAACCTACGTACAAAGAATATGTAACTTCAGCGATTCAAGAATCGCATATTGCGACCGGCAGATTTGCCTGTATTGAGCTTGGAGGCGAGTCGAATTTAATCAACTCACAAAGCTGTTGAGTGCGTGCACTCGATTCTTCCCTGTCTGAAGTTGAATTAGATGGATACTTGGCTGAGGGTATCGGGGGCTCTGTTTTAATCAGCTATTTTTGTTACTTTTGCTTGGCTGTCGAAGGACTTTTGGAATCCGGTGAATGCGAAGTCTGCCATTAACCAGCAATGAAAGGGCTGTAATGCATTATCAAACTTCATGGTTAGGTATGCCAGCGTCTAATGAAAAATGTGTACCTGACCTCTATCTTGGTCCATGTAGCCGATCACCTGGTTGCGTCGGCATCGGCCAACATGCACGGAGTGGAGGACCTTAGGAATCTCCAACTGAAGAACAATTGGCTGTGCTGTCTACCCTATGCTTACTCCCAAGTTTAGAGACTAGAGGCACTGGTGATGTTAATTTAGCATGGCTGCCTGTTTTATTCTTTTATCTTTCTGCGTGATTTATATGCTACTTAGAAAACGATTTGTTTCGTTGTTAAATATTGCCTTGCATTACTTTAATTTCACTTTATTATGACTCAATTTTTAGGAAAGGGAATTGCTGCAAAAACTTGGCTTAGCTTGGTGTTACAGGTGGTGCGGAACCTATATTAAGCCGAATTGACTTTTCGTTAGGTTATATTGTGTAAGCTGTAGGGGTGACTAAGGAATATCAAATTCGAAGATGAGCTTCAATACGGCTTCATACCTTGTTCAGATAGGAATGGGTTTCAATTCGTTAGTTATTTTCATGTGTTTCGCGTCTTAGTTGCCTTGATTAGCCCATCTTAGGCGGGGAGTCAGTAATTTTTCCATTATTTTAGCGTCTTTACTAATGTCTGTGTGGTAACCGTTGCATTGTCCAAATCGTGGTGCTATCCATGTTGGTAGTGCCTATCTTGTCTGTGGCGTTGGTAGTAAATATAATAGCTGTACCCCTGAAGAGGCTGGTTAAGTATTCTCTTCTGCGTTGACGAGCTGGATGCGTTCTCAGCAACTTGGGCAAGCGCGATTTGAGCAAATACAAGCTGCCGAGGGAGTGAAGACTGTGCTTGGACCGAGATTTCGATGTGCAGTCTGCGCTTTCGTCAGGTTAGGTGTCGATTTACTGATTAGTTAGGTTTTCGTATAACTTCACCATGGTTGACGTTGTTGCCTTACAATTGGTTCTATTTCTGCGGATAAAGGGATTTGTTTAAAATCGACTGTTTGCGCTTGTTGTGAGAAGTGATTGGATGGATGGGAACTGTGAATTCTACTACGAAAAGTTGAGACATCGAGCGCGCACTTGACGCTGTGTACCAGGTCTTCCTTTCCCCCACTCTACGAAGAGGGAGCGCGTCGCCCTACCGACGCAATAATGGTGCTGAAGTGCGTTCGGTGATGGGTGTTGGCTGATGAATCTGTGCTGAGAACATTGAAAGTGTGCAAAGTGTGGCGCGGTGCTGTGTGGTGATTCCTGCCTTAGTGACGTCATCGTCGTCGTAGGCAGAGAGAACACATTTGTCGGTGCGGATGGAGGCTTGGAAGAGGAACTCGCTAACTGATGGCGGTGCATGATTATACATGTGCTATTAGTTACATTACCTTTTCTATCGCTTATCTACCTCGATGGGGTATACTTCCTCTCTGCCGTGGGATTTGGTCTTCTGCTCCTGTAGGCAGCAATCGGTAGCGAATGGGTGGAAATGATATTGTGGTGGGTGACTATTTTTACTTTAGTTTAAGCCTCTCCTCGCTCCAGTGGCTTGCGTGGTTTGCTTGTTCGTGTAGATAATCAACCACCACTGCGGGTTGCTAGGTTACCCTCATCCAGCACTATTGACTGTTAAATGCTGAATGGTTTGGTTTTGTGCTCATGCACATCTACTCAATCATGCCAGTGACTGAGGCAACCCATTTTTGGCAGAGAGGGAGTTACTTGTTGTTACTTCTCATTGGAAGGAAGAAAGGAGGGTCAGTGTTCCGCGTTCGTCCGCCACTTATGTTGTTTTCCTAGATAATCGAGAGGGAGGGGAGTAGGGACTATGCGAAAGGGGTTTGCGTGCATCATCTAACAATAATAATAAACGCAAGTATAATAGGTTTTGCTGATTGATGCGTAATGTGCTTTGATGGACTGTGGTAGATCTTTGAGTAAGCAGATGAATAATGGGTCGATGGGTAACGATGCCATCACCCAAGAGGTAAATGATTTCATAGCACACTCCGTCCCTCACCCAAAACTTGTTAAGAGAATGCAATAACAAGAGTGAGAGCTAATTCGGCAGTGATGAGGTGATGCCTCTTCAAATTACGTGGACGAACCTTCTCACGACTTATCAATGGTCGTATCTTCCACAATTTTTCAACACCGCCATCCTGTTGATCGCATGACAAGTCGCTTTTACGTGTACAGGATGAACATATTTTCAACAAAATCAAAACATGCAGGCTGTCAAAATGGAAGCTGCCACCAGCCAGTTTAGACATTCATGTGGAAGAGGTGGGGAGGACGATCATTCACTTCGTGCATATTCTTCACTTCCTCACCTCTTTCTCCTCACTCTTCAAATAGTTCTCTGCATTCCTTCTCCTCCTCCTCCTCCTCCTCCTCCTCCTCCTCCTACTTTTCCTTCTTCTCTTCGTCGAGGGGCGCTCTATCTCGCATCACTTACTCCTCTTTCTCCCCACTTGCATTCATCAGCGATTTTGCCCATTCCATAGCCCGTGTCGGTGACGACAATGACGTCTTGCATTTCTTCTGACCGTAGCGTCTACATTAAACGATTTTTAGGCGCGAAGAAATGGACAATCTCCTGGAGCCTCATCAGCGTCACATTAGTTCTCGCCGTTAAAGGTGTGAAGAGGGCATCACCCATCTTTCGCCAACACAGACATTATGGCCATCAACATCCAAATGAAACAGTAAAGGCGAAGCCTAAATCCAGAAAGTTGACCGAAGAAATCAAACGAGAAGCAGGCGAAGAGAGAAGCAGCGGCAAAGGAGACTCAGCTCGTCGCCATCTTTACCACCGCCATCGTGAGCAAGTGACTTAATCGATTACTTCATTATTTGGAAATCAGCTGCCAGTGACTGCTGTCAAATTGCACGTGCAAGGCATGCAGCTAAGAGGAAGCGAATGCTGTTGTTGTTTGCAACCAAAGTGGGCTCCTCAACACTGCTTCACTGCATTCATTGCCTTTGCACATTCGCGTGTTAGTATCATGCGTAACGGCACTAGAATAACTTTGTAATAGCTGCTAGATTGATACAACATTCAAAGATAGCTGTCATCTAGCAGTTTCATGCCAACTTACTTAAAGACTTGACCTGGGTCGACATTTAAAGCCAGATTTGACCCAAATCAATGTCCGCGGCTCGACTTCTGCCCGCGTCGATCGCTCCAGGGTAATGTCAATTTACCTCAAATCCCACCCATATTTACATCTACTGCTCCAGCATGACGAAATTTAGTCTTGAAATTGAAACAAACCTGTGTATCACGCCCCATTATAGCATCATTCGACACTAATATTGCCCAATACCAATTTCTACGACTCAAAAATGATATCACTTGCCCTTGAAGTTAGCCAATATCGAAGTCATGAGTTCTAGATCCCTACATTGATCTTTAACTGGTCTAGAGTCTTTTCACGGACTCCAGTATTACGTCACCTTTATGACCGCAAACCCGTCCAGCCTTGCAATATTACGTCACTTGCATCTAATTACACTACATATTGAACTGCTATGAGACATTTGGCGTGTAAGTGAACGCCAAAGGATGTTTTCCGTTACAATGAAATTACCTTCTCGCATTACACATAATGAACAGTAGAACCGCAATATTCCTAGACAGCATTCCAAAGCAAAACCAATCATCCTTGATTTGTGCCATTCTACACCACCTTTTGCGATGTCGCACCACCCTAGGCTGTGCTAACTTACATTTGGGTATGCTACAACCTGGGAATTACGGAAATTAGCCCCTCGCTAGCTGCCGAACTAGTTAGCTAGCGCATTCACGTCAAAGCTTATTCGCGTCGTCTCCAAAAAACCTCACAAGCACAACTTTTCTATTCACAAACAAACAGAGATGGATGGAAAGGGTTCACTTTATCCGCTAGGGTAGAGTAAAGGGACCATTTGCGACGGTGGGGTGGAACGAGTACTCAGTCTTAGTGCAGTCCAGCGTTGTAGGGGTTGTGGAAATGGAGAGCGAGTGGTTACTGTGACTGCGAAATGCATTCGTTCACTGCCAGCTGATATCCGTTGTTCAGTATGCCAAATGGGAGTGGTCGACGACACCACCCATCAACCGAGGGAATATCACTGCTTCCTAATCCCTTCAGTAGGTTATTCATCTGCAGTGAGCCTCGCCGCCACGCCATGCCCCAACAACACTGCCTTTGCTCGTGTACGCGAAAAACTCCCAAATCACCACCCCCAACAACAACAACAACACCACTACATTTTGGGTAGTCGGCTCCGAAGCAGCATCCCCGAATGGCCCAGCACATTCTCAGAAAGACAACAAACACCTTACAAGTCGATAGCAGCATATCAAATGAGATTATTGCAACATATGAAAGACAGAGGAATACATTACAAAACAGGGACTATCACAGTGAACAAATGTCTCTCGAAGCGAGATCTCGTCTACTCCCGCACATAGTTGAAGTGCTCGAACACTTGCACTCGAATGCCACAATAGGGTGAACAGGAGTAGCGAATGCAGACAGGGTTCACCTCATCCCTCCCTGCCGATGAAAAGGAACAGATGTGCTCGACGTACTCCAGTTCAATGTACCCACGTACCGATCCGCCGCCACACCACAAATTCGATGGCATTGGATGCAGCGACGCATTACCTCCAATCGCCACCCAACGTCCCGGGACAGATGCGACTCCAACACCAGCAGTCTACAAAGTAGTTAAAATCCGGTCAAATGCCAGTCTTAATTAGCCTCCAAAATGCGTGTATGCGACCAATAATTGCATCTCCTTCACCTGGTTCGTTACCGCCACAAACCTATCCACATGCAACCAATGAATCATCCTGGCTGCGGAAATGGTGGTCCATTTCTCCTCCAAAACAGACACACTACAACGGCCAGTCTCGGCAATAGGTCTCTCAAACCACCTCAAAATTATGAAGGGCACAATCTCCCAATGAGCTCTTTCAACCAACAACCCCGTAACACACCAGCACTATCTCCTGCAAAGCCAAAAATTAAGCCCATGGTGCATAAAACTAATGACATAGAAACAGGTGGACAAAGTCGGGAACATTTCACCTGATAGAAATCAAAAGGTCACCATTTCAGCAGCAGCCACCAAAATGTAGCTTTAAAGTAGTAATTGGCTCCAAAATCCATGCCCGAACCATTATGTGTTGCATTCTCCACCATTTCACGAGTCCACCCACCAATGCAAACGATTAAGAACGCTTTATTTTCAACGTCGAAACAACTTCAGTGCCATCTCCCACTCTACCTTATGACACTAAACTACGCTACTTCAGACGACGACGACGACGACGAGACAGTTGTCTCAAACGCCATTCAACTGCACACATCCTAGACTACGCATCGGTCATTCGGTATCACAGTTAGGTCAGGTCCACATCACAATCCACACAGACGACATTACCATATCCAACCACTTACAGATGTCCATAATTCTGCAGAAATGCTGCTGACGCCAAGAGAAGAAGGCTTTTGGAGTCTTCATCGCACTCCATCGGAGGGGAAGGCGCCATCCAGGGATTGCCAGACAAACTCAGTGTCCTCAGCTTCCAAAGTTGGGATACACCATAGGGTAGGCAGCGCAGTCTATCATTCTTCAGCTGAAGATTTCTAGGCTTCTTCACTCCGTGCAGGTTGACTGCTGGCAGCCCAACTAAGTGGTTGTCTAAATGCACCAAGAAAAAGATTTATTGCGCACTTTTTAATCAATCGCTAGCATGAGGATTGATAGGCATCACAGCACCCCAGTTACCCGTTATAAGCAGACTTTCCAGATTCTCCAGATTACAATAGTCCTCCGGCAACCAAACGATTCTACTCCCCGACAAGTGCAAATAACGAAGGCTGCTGACCAGAGCAGAGTCCCTCCAAACACCCGGCCAAGTCTCCATCATATTTGACCTCAGGCAGAGGCAAGTTAGATGCAAGCACTCCACAGCCTTGGAACTGTCAAAACTCGACTCTTCTCCACGCTCAACACAGATTGTTTTGTCAACCGTAACATACGGTTGTCAAATGCGTGAAAACTTGTATTACTTATACGCAGACTCTCAAGATGAGTTGGGAACGGTCTGCCCAAAAGATAATTGCTCCAGTTCTCAATTGCAAGTTTATCAACAACCGGCACCTAAAACTTTAAATTTATGTGATTACATACTTTGGAAACCTCACCACCCAAGCCTGACAAGGATCGTAAGCCAATGTTTTGTCGTTCTCTAATCGCACACAGAAAGCGACACATTTGATGAGCCAAATCCGGTCTAACCTAGCATACAATGACTCGAAACTGCCAGCAAGTTACCTTACAAAGGACGACACTTTGGACGGGTTTAGCCAAACGGATGGTGAATTCCCCATCGCGCGCAAGCCTATCATACACTTCGACGATGCGCCCTCCAACTAAACTCATTAACAATGCAAACCGCATACCTTAAAGCTTAGTGTCAGTTTGCTCGATGCGCATTACAAAATCATGTAAGGAGTGGGACCACGAATGATAACATCCGTTTTTCTGAATCGTCTGGGTCTCCTGCACGTCGAGTTAGTTGGATAACGAATAGTCTCTCAGCAAAAGATCATAGGTCAGTCGCAAAATGGTCATGCACCGAGCCGTAAAATTATCGAACCGAACAGTGCATTCAAACGAAATTGGTATACTCACACAACAACAAGCATTCATGCGCCACACAATTGTCGGTAAGTGCTAATTATTTTTATGCAGCTGTGTAGATTGTTCCGCATTAGTTTTGTTAAATTATTAACGCAATGGTCTTGTGACCATTTTTAGCTACCCTGCTAGCAGATGATCCAACTAATTTCTTCTCTGCAATCAGGTTAAATTGCAAATTAGCGTCTTTTTAAATAGGCAAATAGAAATAATTTCACTGATGCAGCCAATGTTTAACCCGGTTTTTTAGGCCTCATGCGAGAAGTTTAGAATAAAGTTTAGCCTTGCACAATAAGGCCGCGTGCATTTATTTTTAATCTGTACATTTTAGCTCGGAGATGATCCTTGGCTATTGACAGTGTGATACTTAAGCTGTTAAGTGTATTTTGTAGACGAGAAGGAGGTGGACAGTTTAAACCTGGTCGTGGACGGACTCGATTGCTCTCTGGAATCGGTGCTATCATCGTCTTAACTGCTTCGGTTTTGCTACCACATACTTCTGTGCGCTTTCAATAGAGATGCCTAAAGGCGCCTAACATTCTCACATCAGGAGTAGCAGAGGGGAGGAAGAGGCGGAGGAGGAGGAGGCGGAGGAGGAGGAGGAGGAGGAGGAGGAGGAGGAGGCGGAGGAGGCGGAGGAGGAGGAGGAGGAGGAGGAGGAGGAGGAGGAGGAGGAGGAGGAGGAGGAGGAGGAGGGGAGGAGGGGAGGGGGGAGGGAGGGAGGGGGGAGGGGGAGGGAGGAGGAGGAGGGGAAGGAGGAGGAGGAGGAGGTGGAGGAGGGGTGAGAGGAGGAGGGAGGAGGGGAGGAGGAGGAGGAGGAGGAGGAGGAGGAGGAGGAGGAGGAGGAAAGGATGGGCTGCCTACAAGTATTACTTACAGCAAATCTAGGATTTTTTACATAGTGACATGCTCCAGCGGTGGCCCTCTGGGCGTATTTGTGTCCTCTACTAAACATATTTGGACAGCGAGACCTTCGAGATTTGATGTATGGGTACATGTTAGGACATTATATGATAACTTGGGATCTCAGTTGTGAGACAAAATCTAAGGGTCTTGCTGAATGTAGGGTCATTAATGTCAATCGCACCGCCAAAAACTTTGCGGTTAGGACTTTGAGTACTCAACTTCTCCACAACTTTATTTGTTCCAAGTCATTCAACAGCGATTAACTCAGTCGGTGAAGGCTTGAGATTTTGGGATGACCTGATCGTTTAACGCGCTAGGTAAATGATGAAGCTTGCCACACACTTGCTCACTTTTTAATCTTATTATTAGGATGCAGTTATTCTTAAGATGTTTAGGCATATCTGAGAGACTAAACATCAGGACTACCACTCGAGTACTTTACGGCTTCGCTTCCAGTTAACTCATGACAGATAGTCTCAAACCCATTTATTGACGTGTTCTATGAGCTCGTTTTGGTGTCAAAGTATTAGTTCATGAGCTTTTTCCAGCATCTGTGATGGAACATTCATCTCCTTTGAAGTTAAGTGCAGAGCTACAGCAGAAAAAAGGGTTGTGAACTTTCTGTCGCTACACTGTGTTGTCTAACTATGACTGAGGGTTGTTAATATCATTCAGCATAGCCATTGACTTCTATTGCACCATAGTCATGCAATTAATCTCCGAGTTTTACTCTCCGGTTCCCTATACGCAGGAAACTACCCTTTTTGAATTTCAGTTTGGTGACAAAAGTTCCCATCAATGCCATTGCTACACTTACTAAACAATTGCAAAGTACATCCGGAGTAAATTCAATTAATCACGCCACCACTGAGAACATGAATACAGCGCAATCTCAGTCAGGGTGACTTCTAGTGGCATTGATCTTCAACCTAAAGCATGTGGCGTAATTTGCTGTTCCTTACCAAACTGATCCGTCTTACTCGTTAAGCGATAGGCAATCGCACAAGCTGCCAACACTGGACACATGATGCTTTAGTCATTTAATGCAGTTATTTGCATTTCCCTAGTGCTAATTACAAAATCACTAGAGCACAACGATCGAAACTCCCAGAACTCAGGGAATGGGCAATTTGCAATGCTAAAGCAGTTCTTGCCATAACGTTGCTAGAGCCGTTTTTAAACTGGTATTTGCATGAGTTTCCAAAGTCATCCTTATCAAACCACCCAACCAAAAATATCAAAAACGAGGGCATAAAAGCATATCATCAGTGTTGCATACGTAGAGGATCCAATCACATAGAGTGTGCAGAGTCATCAGCTTGAACATTCTTATTTCTTTTAGAGAGCACGTCGTAGAGACCCCAATTCAACAGATTGTTCCAGTCGGTATAGGTTGGATTAAAGTTCTTGATTCAACATAGCCGCCATTTGGTTTGCATGGTGGCCAGGAGATGGCTGTTGTGTTGTCCAAGGTTCTGGAGGAATTTCATGAGACAACTCATCTCAGTTGACTTGTCCACGAGCCCATTGACAAAAACTACGATAAGTAATGTCTGATGAGATTCGAGGGATTCTAGGGTGATTGTTAGATCATGATTGGAAAAATGCGAGAGACCCACTGCATATATTAAGCAGTCGCAGTAGTCAGGCACAGCCATATACTTGAAGGGAGCAATACATCGGACCATAGTATGCATGCTGCTTTTGACACGAGTTTTTACAAACATAAGCCCGCCAAAAGCAACATCATTTGTGCTCATTGAAAAATCGTTTGATGAATGACGGCTAGGAAAGAATAGTTCTGGCGGTTGTAGGCAAATTGTGAATTCACGTGGTGACAGCCAAGCCAGGTGTGGGTCTCTAAAAAGCCAAAGGTGTACAGGTCTTCGGTATCGCATCTGCGGCAGCTTTTTTAAAGTGCGTTGGAGGGATTCAAGCTGGGCATTGTGATATATAATGGCTTGCAGTGCGTTCTGATGAGAATTTGGTGCAGGTTGAGGAGAAAGCTTTTGGAGAAGACATTTGTCAAGCCAGGCCCACATGCTAATCTGCTGATGTAGGACAGTGGAGTACTTCGGCATTGAAAGTATTCCTTTCCATCTTGGAATAGCCATGCAACAATTAACCAGATCACAACCGTTGAGATATTGGCATATTTGTAACGCCAATTCAATGGGAAGTTCGGTAATTTTGCGACTTGAGCTGTTTTGAGCCTATGTTTACAAGAAAGAATGCCATTTCCGGTTACATAAAGTTTAAATGGACAAAATACAATAGTGTAGAACAGCCGAACAACTGGGGAGGTGTAAACAATAATAATTAATGAAAAACAAATGCTGGCCCTTAGGACCCACCATCGGCGCTAGACGCTAGCGTAGATTGATGGCGTGGTAGATAGGCCGAGACTTAAATACATTGTACCTTGGAGGGGGTGTCCGAGTGACCTCACTGAGATGACAGCTCATTGGTTCTCGCCGTATCGCCCTGCCTGAAATTCACGCATCAGCAACGCCTATCTGACACCCCTTTATCCGACCATAGGGGCTGCAATCCAATAACATGGAAACTTATAATCCTGTGCGCAGAGTAGTACCTTGCAGCAACTATGGCATCAATACCGCTGCCTATTCTACTGCTACGAGCCATTAACTTGATTAGACAGAAGGCCATTCCCTAAAACAGTCCTTGTGTATTTGCAGTCGGCATTTTCCACTTACGAGCCATAGTGTATTTAGACTAATGTAGATATTGGGCCGTAAAGCAACAATGCTTTTATTTGCGAAAAAATCTTCAAGTGTCGACTTTAACACAACCTGTCGTTATCAGCATCGACACTAAAACTCCTCATAACGAGTGATAAAATTGGCCCAACTTAGACTAGCATTGATTAAGTCACGTATTTCGCAATCCTGAAGATGCTGGTTTACTAAACGCTCACCTCAATTAGGCGCGGAAACATGGTAAAAGTGCACAAAAGTATCTTTCGCATAATTTTTGTTGCACATAAAAGGCCTGGTAGTCAGATGTGCTCAATTGCGGAGATTTCAGTAAATATATTTTGTGCCTTGATAGCACAGAATGATGAGCTCATGTGGATGGGGTAAGTGTATTTGATGCAAAACGAAGTAGTGAGTCCAACCAAAACCAAAAATGAGATAATTTTTAGAAAACCTTGCACAATGCTCAAAAGCATATGCAATTCAAGCGGTACACATGTCATTGAAATCGGAACGTGCACAAGTATTTACCTTTTACCAATCTCTACTATTCATGCGCGCACTAAAACTGTCGCCTGTTACGGTGATTATCGAGGTTGGACGTATAAACTGATCAAATCATTCTGCACACCACTTACACAGAGTAGTTTGCCTCAGTAGCGTCCGTTCTGAAGGCTGCGGAGGTAAGCATGCTAATACCTGATATGCCCTTCATTATGCTTTCGATAAGGCTATTCTGTAACTGAGACGAATCAGTTTGCCACAGGCTGCGTGATAAACCTTGGATTCATGTAAATGATGACATGGTATTGTGAGGTCAGTCGCCTAGGTCATTGCTAGCTTTCAAATCACTAACATTTTACATCATGCTACTTTACGAGTCCTTTGCAGCTTAGAGTTATCTGGTTGACCGAGAGTCTCAAATGTGCTGGTTGGCTGTTTCAAACGAAAACATCGCAAGAGCATACATAATATCAGCTCGGATTCCACCGAGTGTGCTTGGGGTTACGCTTACCATGACCCCTCCGTAGTTCCTCTATTAACTACTGAATGCTAAGATTGATGTGATGCCTAAGACTTGGAGATTGTTTCAAAATAACTGAACAGGCTACCCTTCTAAGCATCAGGGTCGAACTTTAGTCGAATTTGTCGCTGAGTTTGGTATTTTGTGCACTCACTTTGCCTGCATGAGAGGTCTTTTTTGTGTTACTAAGCCACGATGTGCTTTAAAATGCAAAGGATTTTTTGGAAACCAAACTGTCAAGTCACTTATTATCGAAAAGCCACTCTTCATTAAAACTTTCTGGTAGTACACTTCTATGTCATTTCCATTTCCTCGCTTTTGCAATGTGTCCCCTAGTAATATAAGCTTAAGCACTTTGCGATTGGGGCTGTTTAATACGTTAAGAGGGGATGAATGTTGCAACAGTGTAAAATGAGGCAGGACGACTTGTGATGGGAAGAGTTTGGCTAAAGATAATCTGTCAAATCTTCACCAATTCTCTCATTTATTGGCAGACTCAAACGTTTCTGTGGGGAAGCCAATTTGTGATACACACAGCCCTCAATTAGAGGTGCGTTACAATGGAAAGTAGAGATGCAGTTTGGATAAAAGTTGTTTTTTGTGATGTCAAAATCACCAGCGTCCCCCATTATGCTCCACAGTCTAAATCATAGAACAATTGGAAAAACAGTGGGAAAGCGGATGCCAAATGTCAAACGTTGCAATGCTTTTAGACTAAAAAGCTGATTTTTTGATGATACAACCAAGCATGCCCCAAATCTAAGCTTAAAAATTGGTTTGGATAAAATACGATTAGTAAGGAGAGGCAGACATTCGACAGCGGTAATGAACAGACTGAGGTAGCCAAATTGAAGAATGCGACTTTGGAAAACGCTGGGATGCTAAATTACTCTAAAATGCCTGTAACTATTTAAGGTAAGTCATTCGCAATCACCTTACTTATTCTCTTGGTGCATTTTTATGTCGCCAACCGAAATCGCATCGCAAAGCCGTTATAGCTTCCCTTTGAAGCCAGAAACCATAAATTAGCTTCATTACCGCGACTAATTTAAGCCTCTTTTTTGAAATCGGTTCACTATTATAGAGGATAATGATTTTGTCACGCGTGTTCACTTTACACAGCGAATTCAGCCATCACGTTTTACGAAAATGGGTATTCCTAGAGCAATACCTACATAAGGAGTAGTTAGCTGTCAAACCATGCAGTTGTCACTTAGTACAGAAATCGACAAAGCAAAATATTGTTTGGAGGCGTAGACCGGTTCTGATGACATAGGCAGCCTCACCTCCTAGGTCCTGCTAAAACGCTATCCACTGACTGTTTTACCTGATGCAGCAAAAATGTCTAGGAAAATTAAAGCTTCTTATGCCAGGAGTAGTCGAATGGAAGAGGAAGAGAGAAAGGGAATCCTCACGGAGTTATTTGTCTTGCGACATCGTCCCGGACCGTAGATTATGCTGCATGATTCTTAGAGAACCTACGCAACCATCACGCGTATTTTTGTGCTTTAGAGAACAGAATTTTAACGCAACATCACTTTTGGCACGCAAGAATATCTTAGAGCACAGTCAAAGCCCCACATAGATCACTGCACACTACAAATCTTTGTTCGTACAATAAACCCTCAGCGAGTTAGAAAATCGTACACTCGCTTAATTTAACTTGTAAAATAAAAATTAGACTGCTATTGATGCATTGCACTACCAGTTTAACCAGTGTCGCAACAAACATCATGCAATACTAAATACTACAAATATTTTCTAGAATTCAAGGCATGTGTGTTTACGTAAAATGAGCCCTTTCAGATTATATTAACTGAATATCTTAACTTTTCTGTGCATTTTTGGCATGGTTATTCCTTAATATCGCTGAAACTTGTAAATTTCGTTGCATCGACATCGGCACCCACTAACAGAAGCTGTGCTAATCGCTATTTCGCCTCTCATCTCAAAAGCGGAGGTGAGTTATCGCACTCCTCTGACGACGCAGACTGTTACGACTGATGGCGTGAACATTAGCCCTAAGATAGCATCTACAGCAGCAGGTTTTCTTTTGACATTAGTCGGTTCCTAAATATTTCCCGACAAACTAGCTTGCGGCACACAGGCCACAAAATTCGCATCTTGTCCGGTAAGAAAAATCCATCTCACTTTATAAAGGTTTTTGAATGGCATCCTGCGCTATCCACTCTAAGCTGTGGTGAGTTTATGCATGGATGGATGAGGGGATGGAAGTGTGGGTTAAAGAAAGCCGACTACGTCACTACGGCCATGTGTGATTACGAAGTGTGACTAATTATCGCTTGTGGAGGGAAGTGAGGCGTTGTCAGTAAACTCATCTGTCATCAATAATCAAATGACGAAGTGAGTTGCGTTCATTAGGACGTGACCGAAGTACTTCTCACGAGGTGGTGTAACTGCGTGAAAGAAACTTTTCGGTATAAGTGAGGAGTTGAAGTTAATCAAGCTACTATCGATGATGAAGTGAATGATTTGATGACCAACATGATTCTATTGCAAAGGTTGTCATGCGCTGCAATTAAGTCTTTAGCACCATGACCAAACGCCTCATGGCTAGCTAGCTCTTTGCTGTCATTGTTGAGTCTACCAATGCTACTTAGATAACCTTGATAACTGCAAAGGGATCTGAGAGTTTTTATGAGTTTGGTAATCAGCATTAATGTAGCGTTTCTGCACTTATTGTAAGCACCGTTTTATTGTTCGACACAGATTAAAATAATCCTTTTGGGAAAATATTGCCTCCGTTTTTTAAAATTACGATGAACATGCACAATTAACAAGAATTGAATGCTAAAACCATATGCTAGAATGGCGATAAAAGTGCTTGTACGCTATCCATGATGCCAATGAAAGGCATGTGCTGGTAAAACTGTCAATTGATATCCATCCACAAGCGGCGTGCGATGTGACATGCATAACTAAATATAATTAAATTTCAGACGACAGGTAAATGTGGATTAATGCGATCCGATTTCGTTTATTTTTTTTTTTTTGCTTTTGAAACTGAGACTGAAAGGTTAGAGCGATAAACGGATTGGTCACACACGCGCTAACAGCAAAAAGCGCTTTCCCCACCTCACTGTCGTAGTTTAGGCAGACACGACCTGTTAAGTTGCAATGAAAGTGGCACCAACGCACAGCTAGGAAAATAGCCCAGGCCACTGCTACGTCCAGCTGTGGTAGCTGTAGTTGATTGACGCCTGCACCATTGGTGACGCAAACTTTGCAAGCAATGGTGGGGAAAAGGTTGCTAGTGAATATGTATGCAAAAGGTGATGCTGAGAATTTTGATGAGAAAAGGCTGCTATGACTTCTGTGGCATCGGTCGGTAGGGCTGCAAAGAGGGAGTTAAAAGTGAGGTGCCAAAGATGGAAAAAGCGATGAAGGGGGAGGAGGAAGGAAAGCTATGCCATCTACGTCAACGGTGTACTACGCAAAGGTGCATTTAAGCACGGATATCTGCTTTAATAGCGTTATGCATCTATGACACCCTTATTGAGCAACATTTCGTGTCAACTGCTGTTATGGCGTACTCTAACAAGAAGAATATAGACCGCGGTGCGTCTGCTGCTGCTTAGGAGGGCGCGAAGTCCGTGGTTGAGTGCATCGACTCCATACAGAAGAGTTGAGGTGAGAGTGGAGAATTTGTGGCAGAAGGGTGTCACTGCAACCATCGCTACTGCTGATAGTACCGCTGCCACCGATCCGTCGCCCTCTACTCAACCTAACCAAGTGAGTATGTGAAAACATCCCACGGCTCTGTTAAGAGTCACCACCGCTACTTCCATCCATGTTTTTTTGTGAATCAAAGGTGCATTTCTTATACCTTTGCTCTTTGGATCTTCTCATTTTCATTTAGGCTCTATTCCTCGGGCACTAGTATCGATGTTAGCAACGATCTCTAGGTCGGAGGCAGAAAAGCGGGGTGAAATAATGCGTATGAAAATAGTGTCAGAGAATGCGACATTTGACGGCTGTCAGTGATCAAGAGAGAAGTGTAGCTTGTTTGCTGGTCTGTGTGGATACAGTGCTTTTAGTTCTCGGTGCTCTCACGTGAAGGCGTCAGTGGATCGATGGCATATGAATGACTGAATGGCGAGATGAGTTAGTGAGTGCGTCGCCAGAGTCACATGGGTAGAGAAAACAGAGTTTAGCTTTAACACTTACTAAATTCCTTTGAGTTGGTTGAATAAACTCACACGGTCTTGACCTGCACGTAATCTGTGTTGCCCATTGTCACCAACCCAAAGATGACTGAAGACTTCAGTAGAGACCTTTTCAAGGACTCAAGTGACGTTGTTTACCCATTCGCAGTGAGACAGGGTAGCTCTATGACTTATCACAGCCTTCTTCTCCAAACTGCTCATTCCCCCTCTTCCAAGGCAGAATAGTAGACCTCGTATTGTATCCATTTGGCACCGTAATGGGCAGCACCAATGTATGCTTGCTTTCTTCTTTATTGAATGTCTCGGAACTGAAACGATCACTTCGTGTTTCAGATTGGCGAGAACCTGTTTATGCATGCTACTTCAGTAATTCAGTGAAGAATTAAAAAAAAGCACTAATGTCTCGTAGCTGCTAATAAGTATGGAACAAAAAGACAGTCCTGCCAACACCTTCTATCTTCTTCTTCACGCTGTCTTCCTATTAGCTTTTTAAGTGGTTTTAATACAGTATCCTGCAGTCATTGCAATGCACGTGGATGTGCGTCAAATGCGACTACTATATCCACAGTATAATTTGGCAGCCTGCATGGCCTTGCGCGAATATGCGCAAGTACCCTCTCATTAATCAACTCTTAGATCGTGGAAGTACTCACACGAGTTGATTGCCGCCGCAGATAAAACCACACCCCTTACTCCACCACCCAGGATCAAACTCATTCATTAACCTCTAATGGGACCTGTAGAACTCATCTACTAAAAATTCCTGTTCTATTAGCCTATTTAATAACTAACTGCTGTCGCAGTGTTAAGATAACCTCCGCATTTTGAATGTTTGGCTGCAAAGATCACCTCATTTCATCCAACTCTCGAGTTTTACGAAAGGACAAGGTCAAATCTCCTCCCACTATTCCACAGACTGAGTAAAGTGGAAAGTCAAGCAAAGAACCTATGCTTCAGTAACAATCACCTGGGTGGTATACAAGTATGACTAGTGAGCCACTTGTGGTCTAATGTATAAATACGTCTTGGGCTGATTTAGAGGTTTGGGGCATGTCCCCCATTAGTGACGATTGGGGGACACAATTCAAGGACTATGCTAAACATCGAACTAGCGATTTCCATCATACTGCCAAAAGCTTTACAAAAACAAATTTGGATGTTTTATTCCCTTACAGCAATCTTTGCTTCACGTGTAACGATTAACGTGGGTGGCTCAGAACGGTGGTCTTGGGTAGACCCGATCTTTTGACGTGCCGTGTGAAGAAAGCTGCGCAAGAGACAGAACTTTTAAACCGATTGAGTTCACTTGACGCTTGGCCAGTTTTCTTGCAATCTTTAGGGACAAATTGGTTACTGAGGGGATTGGGTACAACAAAGATCGGCCATCATGGTTGCTACCTGCATGTTGCGCTCTTGGCTGGTAGTCTAAACCGCATTTATCGACCCGCTTAATGAGATGGCATGGCGCCTAAATGCAAATAATGCATGAAATCCTCCCAAGTATTTACGATGGTAAAAATACTTGCGCTGAAGTCTCTCGGAACTAAAGCCTTTTTGCAGGATTGAGCAGAGGCCTTCGAAAAATTAATTCCAAAATTTCTGCTGTTACACTCTGGCCCATTGCGGCGGTCATAGAGGCTGCAATCCCATTGACTGTAGTTTTCGGCTTCCGCTGCACTGATCAGTTATGCCTTTAGTCTTTAAAATACCCTCACTGTTTCAGGTTTCGAAGAAAATGCTTTTTTTGAATTCCGATGTGGTGACAAATATCATGCCGCGCCAGCACTATACTCACCAAACAGTCGTCTATAGTAAACTCTTGAACCTTGCATACTTGTGTCCGACTCAAAATACCCACAGGCTGAAAATCGTGCGATAATGCTGCCGTTACCCTAACTTCAACGTCAGCCATGATCAGAAGTCGCCCGTACAATAAGCTACGCTTCTAACAACTGAAAGGAAACTGCCACAACAAAGGTTAACTTGTGTTACGATTGACAAAAATTTGGCACAATGGATCCACACCACCTGACATCTGTAAGATGAAAGCCATCACACACCTCAGCTGGTTGCATTCTCGCTCATTAGAGAGGGTCACCTATGGTTGTGTAAAGGCAAGCTTTATCGGAACCTTTCTATGATGGTTAACGTTTGAAGAAATAGCTCGTACTAATATGACTTGGATGCATCATGATGTGCGGTTAGTTAATACCTTATTTTCTAAACTTTTTAGGTTTCACCGATTAAGTGGTGAAGCCGTGCGCTGGCCGAAATAGTAAGACGTGCTCCACTTCAACGAGAACAGCCTCATTTGTTACGACATCATGATAGCTGCTTGTCAGTGGCCCACACCCGTACGATGCATCACAAGGAGTAAAGCATAAAAAGCGAAATCCAAGACTTAAAAGGCTTGTCTTGCCTTTGGCCAAAAGCAGGTTAGTCTTGCCAGACGAACGGTGTCGTCTTAACGATGTGGCAGCCTAATTCCAGAAGAACAATAACATTTCCTGTTTCGATGGGATCAGCATCCATCTATTAATAATTTCGATGCAAAACCTGCGGATGCGCGTTCTGATCTGCAACAAAGAATAAAATTGCAGACATTTTTATCAGTTTACGATTGTGAATTCTCATTTGACTCTACTAATAATCGTGAAGTTGGTCCCTAAGATAAAGTCACCGTCTGGCCTTTATGCTCATAATGGATTGTACTCTTTGTTGTACCAAACCAACTCACTAAACACTGTGATGCTGTCTGGCAAACAAATAATATGAGCAAGAATAATCCCAATAAGGGACAAGTGTAAAGCATTGATACCTCGAGGAAACGAGGTAGTGCGATCAGCAATATATAAAACAATAAGTGCTTTAACTCTACGGGCATGAGGTCTGGTAATCTCAAGAAATACACCTCTGGATTCGATTCCTCTATTTTCTCAAGATTCTTCGTAGACTCAAAACCTCAAAAAATTAAGGATTCGTGGGATTCCGTTGAGAATACACCTTTGGAAATGATTCGAGAGTCAGTGAGTACGATGTCACGGACTTCAGTGCTGTATTGGTATACCGGTTACACGTGACGGGGCGCAAAGATTTGCTCATCAACCTGGAGGACAACCTGAGCGCCGGCGTCGAGTAGAGGACGATTACTAAGCCTGCACAGTCAGAGCAACATACGAAGGTGGATAAACACACATAAGCCTAAGCTTAGAAAGTAAGACAGAGTTATGAGGAATTTCGCCTCGTCACATCATATGCAGCTTGCATCCTCCTCTGACTCGACATGCAGAGCGGAATTCCATGTTGGTGTACATTAAATAGCCCAATCGCGATCTGTCGTCATTCTGCATTTCCAAAAATTGTAGCCGCTTGACGGGAATGAAAATACTTTAAGATGCTTTGAAAGAAAGCATGTCTATTTGTGGCTCACGGGAGAAAGGACTGAAAACGGTGGGAAAAAGAGAGATTGGAGGAAGGATAGGTGAGGAGAAATGGGAGGAGCAAACGAACTGCACGCAAATGCGTAAAGGTCAGTGCTGCAAAGCCTGGATGTTCAAATCTGTCATTCGATACAGCACCATTATTTCTACTCTGCATCGCCTTCCTCTTACCTCTGATTCTTCCATTACGTCCTCATCAATCCCTCCTCTCCACCCATGGAGGTGGCTTCTCCCCGAGTAAATTCAAATTCTTGTTCAAGATTAAGACCTATGTTTATGTTTGTTCTAGCCTCAGCAGAATGTTTAACCAATTCAACTCTTATGATTTCGTGCAGAGGTTCATTTGCTTCCGCTACAACTCGTTTGTCCAGCAATTGTCTTCCCTTCCCTGTGCAGGGGAGCTGCTTTTACTTATTTGCGAGTTCTGCAGGTCGACTTTTCAAGGCAAATTAAAATAGACAATGCTAATTTAGCTTATGAAAAGCACTTAATCATCATCTTAGATCACCTATTTTCTTCGAATTTTTGGTCGTTTTACTATTTTTGCTGCGTTTCCAAGGCCAAAAAAAAACACTGCCGCTTTCGAGTTTTATTCGCGTATAGCTTTCTTAGCGTAGGTGACATAAAAACCAGTTAAAAATTGGATGCTTGATAAATCCGTCATACAATCCATGCACTGTTACCATCTTAGGACATGAGTTAAAATTGGAACCTAGTTATGTTCGTTTTCATAACCCCAATTATCCTGAACACCTGAGATTCCCTATCTGCACAATATACATTCTTCGGTTTCCCTATCAAATTAGAAGGTCACATTTACTTAGCAATTTATGGCAACGGCCATTGCACCAGATCTCGTAAAACAACCAAACCTTTTATTGCAAACAAAATGATCAATCCTTAGACGGCGTTTTTTGTCTGGGGTGCTTAGATCCTATTTGTTAAATGGATACAGCATACAGGGGTGGCGTACGCATTAATAAAAGATTTGGAATGCAGTCTTAGGCCTTTCATGGACACAAACTTAGACAAAACATGCGTTATGGTTATGGAGTAAACGATTTGCTTCTTCCGCGATGCGACTGATCACTGACGTCAGGCGGTCTGCTGCAGTGGGTGATTGTGCACTCCAAACTCGAACAGAAGGCGGCATTACGCATTTTTAACACGATTTAGTCACGCAAATACCGGTTGGAACCAATAATTCTTAACGGAGTTGATATTCAGGCTGTCCAGGCACAATGACTATCTCTGTTCCATTCTACATAACGTATTTTATAATTCACTCCCACTGCTGTTTACTTTTTCAAACCTTATTTATCCTTTCGTTCAATTGAGTGGCTGCTTCGAGTCGTTTATTGTTGATGCGGCACTCACCCCTTTCTGTTGTCGCTTATCCTATTTGAACCATATGCAGTCCACATGCATATGCGTCTATTTAAGAAAGCCGTTTATTTCCACCCCATTCTTTTAAACTTTGCGCACACTTTTTCATTAAACAACTGCACTTGCTTCGCTGCAACACCGCTGACGGATTAGGAGGTGAGTGCGTAGTATATTAGTTTTTCGATTTTGGTCACAATCCAGACTATGTGTGTTCTATTGATACTTTGTGGTAGGAATCCCGCAACAGAGGCGTAAATACTTGCATGTCGCATTCACTATAATTCGTCTTTAGTTTTGATTTTATTTTAGTAATGGTTGAGATGATGGAAACTAAGGTTTGAGTGGATAAACATCGTAATTAGAGCTTAAGATCCAAGATCCTAATAAAAAATTGCTCAAGTATGGAGCAGGTGCTTCATTGCAAATCTGAATGTTTGAGTTTTTCTAGGTCGAGAGCAACGTTGGTATCATGGAACTCCGGTTGCACCGCGTGTGTGGTAATTGCTGCCAAGCCTTCATGGTGCTCAGCAGCTCCCCTCGTTTTGCTTCATTCATCAGCAGAATGCCTTCTGTTTTATCTCTCGTCTTTCAATCTTTCACCTTATAGTCAACTTAACTTAACCTCCTTTTGCAAAGCATCGCAGTAGCTTTAAAAGAAGTGGCCAGTATGCTTCGAAATAATGCGCCGAGAATATGATTTTGCACTTCATAAGCGATATAAAGGCAGTTTTTTGGCTTATATTAGTTCACTCAGGATAGTACATTTGCTTGAGGTAGACATAAACAGCAATAATTAACTTCATTATGAAAGACATTGTGCACCTGTAACTTAAGATGTACTAACGATTAAACGGAAACCCATTTGAATGTGATGGGCCAGGCGGTCATTTATGGAGAGCTGTTTAAATAATATTGCTTTACAAATTTCCCTCATCTTCCTGCAGCAAGCCCTCCCGTTGCAATCATAGATGCTTTTGCATTTCATCCTCTTTTCCCATCCAAATCGTGAATGTGATGTATTAACACAAGTGACGAATGATTGCGGTAGCTGCACGTGGTTGCAAGGAAGCAAGCTTAGGAGAGAATTGGAACTTGTAGGTGGTAATCAGTTGTTAGGATAAAAGACAAATCCTACTTTTGAAGGTGAGCGAAATGAATTAGTATGGCTACAAGCATTCAATTCCATGGTACAATTCATATTCATCGTAATGAGTTAAAGAATAAAGCTGATGGAAGGATCTCAAACATTTTATGTAATTAATCAGGCCTTGTGCCATTTCGAGTGAATTTGAATGATGGTAGCGGTTTTGGTATGGGTTAAGGACCAACCAAGTAAAAGTGATGTTCAAAGATGCGACCCTCGGTGTTCGGCTACCATACGAAGATCTCTTGCGCTCTTCACCCTAGCAATACGCCCCGACGTTGCAAAAAAATTTCGGCATAATTAAACATTGGATAGTTGAGGGTGTTAAACGATAAATGTAACTTCCGTTATGCATTTAATGCTAGACTAAGACATATGCTTGATTTGGTTTGCTTTGGCTTCAAATAAAGGTGAATTAGAGCACAGGACCGCATTTTCAAATTTTAAGTTACCTTCGATGCTGTTTGTTGGTAAAAATGGGACACGCCAAGATTTTGCGATCAACAATGGAACGTTAATTTGGTGACAACCATAATTGTGTGGGTAAATTCTTCAAACCTTGCTCTTCTTACCCTCATATTCCTTGTAATTTAACGAAAATCCGCCTGCACAAACAGCACCGAGCAGAACAAAAAATAAACAGTAAATGCAATAAACTCGTCATATTTTGAGTCCATATTTGCTCTTAAAGCGCACAACTGAGTATATACCCAAAAGGGATAGTCAAGGTAGGTCGTTGGAGAGCTCTGAAACGCAGAAAAGTGAATGTATAAGTATCACATTTATAGTTGAAAGTGGGATTCGTTTGTAAAAGCCGACGGTTTGTAATTACATGCACAACCATTGGTCAAGTAAAGGCACCTCGCTATTTGTCCAAATATTCTCACTTTTGATGTGATCTAATTCAATTCGATGGCATATCACATTAACAAAAAAATCTAAATAAATTTTGTACGGTTAGAGCCAGCTCTCATCAGTGCTTACATGACCTTTTCTGCTGCACATTTGCAACCCCAAAGTAGTGAACGCTCTAACTTTGCTAGTTTGCTAGTTGCAATGAGATGGCATAGAGTCAGCTATAGACTTCCCAAAAACTTACAAATTTTGCCGACACGATGGCGTATAATCACCTTCTACTCAAACAATATATGCTGCATGTCTGCAAAGTAGAAAAGATTGCGACAAAAATGTGCAACCAGTGATTGTGGAATATGCGTGACAGGGGAAAGAATACCTACAGGGATGACATGATCTCATATGTTCTTGCATCACCTCCCATGTCGGATAATCGGCGTAGCATTCAGTGCAGTAAAGGCGCACATCTGATTCCCCCATTCTCTGAACTGCAGTGTGGTACAACAGAGCATAAATTTAGTAGGAATTTGTAAGTTATGTTAGGGGTATGGCGGAGGATAGGAGAATATCCAAGATGACCAAAAGAAGATAAGCGCAAACTCACAAATGTGAGTTCCAATGAAGTGATTGAGAAGTTGATCAAAGTCTTCAAATGTTACGAAACACAGACAGCACACATTGTGGTTCCAGGCTGTTTTCAAGGTGTGATAAAAGTTGCAGCGTTACTTTTGACAGAACTGAGGGCGTAAAGCAAGAATAACAATGAGAGTTGGCAAAAATCCCCACCTTTTTGATGCCGTAAGAGCAATCCCGTGGTTCTGCGAGGCACTATGCACATTGGACAATGCGCATTCAGGATCACTAAAGAGCACCAAACATGGGGGAATCAATGACTGAAAAAAACTAGTGATTAGCCTAATTCGTTTACTTGTTGTGCTGTTCATTGACATTTTGATCAAAATAAGAGCTGGCTCAATATGCTTCATTTACTAATAATTTGAGGCAATAACTTGATCAATAAACATGGGTATCTATACGCACTTTTGTATGCATGCATTTGTGGACATAGGTGTGCATTTGCATAGAGAAATACATAATAAAATTGAAAAGCGCCTACTTTGGTGTTCGCGAAATAAGTGTGCTCGGTAAATGGTGATAGTGGTGAATAACCTGTGGCAAGTTAAACATCTATATATATCCATTTTGGCGAAGAAGAAGGTGGGACGCGCGAGATTTCGCACCAGAGGTAACTGAACTTCTACGGCTTGATCGGTCATCAGCCTTGCGTGTGACCAAAATTCAGAGGGGCAAAATTCACATGTTTGGCCAAAAACTGTGAGTAATACAGGCACTTGACCAATGTGGATCAAACTTCGCTTTCCTTCTCGTTACGCTTTGCAGTTGATTAGCTAGTTGTTGCAATTTAGCAGGGTATCAAGGAACCTTAAGCCTACTTGTCAGGCAACACCTTGGTGCATTGATATTCTAAGGGACTCAATGTCCCTGAATTGATACCCCATCCCTTTATTGCCGCAGATGGAGGAAAGCGTTACTATTTTATAAATAACTGGCATAAAACAAGGGAGGACTAATTTGTATGCTTGAGTGAATATGTGCTCGGTAGCCATCAATAGCGTTGCACTCCTTAGTTCTGCTAGACTCCATGTTATAACAATAAGTGGAATAAAGTCTTTGGGTCTCTGACTACTCGTGGTCAACCATCCGTGACGCCAGTTTAAAAATATAACACGATGCAGAGCGGTAAACCCACCAGAGCGGTACCCACCGCATTATTTAGCACAACTAATCTGCTGGTGGCCGGAGGCCGTTTGCACCATGATCTCCACCGCTGCGCGCGACAAGCTTCTTAGTAGATCCTCTTGCAGTAGTGCTTGTGTTGCATTGTGCGAATGCGAACCGTTGCCAAGTAGATATTATGACCTCGTAATAAATGAAGCACGAATGCACAAGATTCGAGAGGCACCCATTAATTAGACCTCGTCGATTGGTCATCCGATGTAGTAATTTCTTATAGCACCACCTATTAATGTGTCAAAACTGGGACTGAATTCTGCAGAACAGTGTTTTGATAGGTAGCACTACGCCTCGTGTTGATCGATTTGAGAAGTGAGGAAGCGCCGACGCCTTAATTGGCTTTCGAAATTTAACTTTCGTAAAGCACTCAAATCATTCCTTGATTCAAGCCAAGCGGAGGAATACGAATTCTGCGCAAAATCTTGGTGTCGGTGTGTATGAGCACAATGTAAGAAAACAGGAGTTCAAAGGAAGAGATTGAATCGGCGCTTACCTTAATTGAATTAAATGCTAAAGTTACCATATTGGAGAAATAACAAACAAGGTGCAAAGGGGTAGCTGCGCGGTGTTTCGCTGTAGACCAAATAAGGCCGAATCTGAATCGAAAGAAGGAAAAGAGGGGATGGAATGTTTCTTAATTTTTGGCGTTCTCCGGAAATGCGCAGTACCAAAAATACGCCCACATTACAAAGAAGCTTATCCTTTTCTCCATAATTTCCGTCATTTTCACCTTTGTGACAAGCTTATCCCCCATTTTTGCTTATTGTTGCCCAAATTCACAACTCAACTGGAAGTGACTCGCTTGTCATTCTTCTATAGCAACTGAAACACTAAACCTACTTCTTCGGACACTACAAAGGCTAACTACAAGAGGGCTAACGTTCCACTCTTTAAACACAATTCTTCGTTTAGCACATCCTTTCACGACGACGGCGACGACGTCACGAAGGCAGGAATCATTGTGCCGCACTTTGCATACCCCCGACGGTTTCTGCACAGGTTCATCAGCCAAAACCGATCACCAAAATGCATTTCAGCATCACTTTATGTCAATTGGACGGCACACACACACTTCATAGACTAGAAGAAAAGAAGACCCAATACACAACGTCTGGCGTCCATTTTTCGTCTCCATTTTTCCCAGTGGAACTCATACTTACCCTCCATTCAGGCATCCATTCACTCACCAACACATGCTCGAAAAAATCCGCCCCAATGGACAGGGTCCATACCTGCGAAAGCGGAACAAATTAAAAACAAAAAATCATAATCATATTGAGTTTGTACGATAAGCTGACCAATCCCATCAGCGATTTGACACCTAATTCAAGTGGCGTGGACTGTGCGTCAAAGTCTCGTTCGAAGCACAGCCTTTGCCCCCTCAATGGCTTGTTTTTGCCCAAATTACGCCCACCAAAATTGCTAAAGACGTGTTCGGCTCGTCATCGAAGGAGAGGACACTTAAATAGCTTCCCCGATGGTACAGCCAGCTGCTGCACTCACCACAAACATCACGGTCACGAATGATTCCACCGACATGAATAGCATCACCATTTGGACAGCGCAACGGTTACCACACAGGCAGTAGCAAAGACTTTTAAAATAGCCTATTACCAATTCCTCGTCCAAAAGGTGTTCGTCAAAGCGATCTAGCCGAGTAATGTATGGAGCAATAGCGAAGCTCAGCTTCAAATATGCTATTCATCAGCTACCTCTCAGGGTCCATACAAATTAACCTTAGTAAGGGCGCAATTCTGTCTAATTTAAGCTCCACACCATCTGTTGCGCTAAGTAATGCAATTTTTAGGTATTTCCCATTATTTGCAAGTCTAGTCTCGCTATTTAAAACCACGACATTGTCATAGCGAAGTGAAATCACAATATTGCTAGGCGATATCTAATAACGAAACAAATATCATTCCAAGTACCATGTAAATCAAGCGAGTAGGGAATGGAAAACAAAATGGACAACCGTGCTAGATTACCACTACCCAGGGATTGCCAGAAAGATTTAGTGCCTCCAGTTCCAGAAATTGGAAGGCAGCATGCGATAGGCAGCGCAGTCTACTATTCCTCAGTCGACGATTCCTGAGGCTTATCACTCCCTGTGCGTCGGCCGACGCCAAGGCGACAAGCTGAGTGTCTACATGCACCAAGAAGCAAGTCAGTTACGCTACCTTCGTCACACGCTAGTACACCTAACCACGAAATTTGGTGCAAATGCCAGCACTCCAATTACCCGTCAGTAGCAAGCTTTCCAAAAGTCACCCAACAGCCAAACAAATCTGTTCCCCAACAAGCCGAATCAACAAAAGCCAAGTCATCAGGACCGAGTCACTTGATACCCTCGGTAAAGTGTCCATATCATTCGACTTCAGAAAGAGACCAGTCAGATACAACCACCAAACAGCTTTGTGAATTGATCAAATCCAGCTCCTCTCCGAACCCAATGCAAACAACTACGTTAGTCGCAATATGCAATCCTCAAATAGATCAAATTCCACATTACTTACATATAGGATTTTAAGGAGAGGTAAAAACGGTATCACCGAGGATTGATAGCTCTGGATGTCGATTACGAGTTTAGCAGCACCTGAGACCCACAAACATCAAGTTAATACAGTTGCAAACAATAAAGAATCCACCGTGAGAACATGGAAGAGGTTGTTCGACGACGTTACGTCGAGTTCCAATGGCACGAAGAAAGTGCCACACCCGGTGACTCAAATCCGGCCTTACCTTCCGTGCGGCACCTCGATAGTTCCGATGAGTTGTTCAAAAGGGGCGACGAATAAAACAGACCTGACCATACGAAAAACTAATTCCCCCTCATAAACAAACCTATCATACAATTCGACGAGACTGTCCCCAAGCAAATAGCATTAATAATAAAACGCGAAAGGCCTATAAATCAACGCCTGTTTACTAGACTTACATAATAAGATCATGTAGCGAACAAAACTAACAACAATGACGTCAATCCTCCTGAATCGCCCGATTTGCTTAAATGAAGAGTCAGACGGCAAACAAACCACCCACAGGTAAAAAAGACTTAATGAACCCGCATGCATCGAGCCGTCCACGTATTGTACTTAACGACGAATTTAAACAAATTTAGAGCATTCTTGCAAAAGGTCAATGGTCATGCGCAGCTAAATTAAGTACAGCTTACAAAAAAAGTGGTGTAACTACGTTTTTTGTTATACTTGATAATCTAATTGGCAACACATTTAAGCACGAACATATGTTCCATTTGCCTTGCCGCAAAAGGAACAGGCTAGTTCTCTCTATATGCGTATCAAGCTTGAGTGCTAAATAAAACATGCTTTTGTTGATATTTGAAAATCATCAGGGTGATGTATCTTAGCGGTTAACTTAGGCCTCGGGCATCGCACGCAACGCTGGAAATAAGAATTGCTTCCCATCAGTCTCCAAAATTTTTGCTTTTAAATTTTTAAATTTGTTTACTTTTTTTAAATCATTACAACTATTTTAAACTCAATGGTAATCATTTTGATAAATTCATGTCTTTTGTATATGGAATAGCTTTTGCATACGCCTGGCGGCGTATATGAAAATTTGGTCGCTGGATGTTTTCGGCGTTGGTGGGTTTAGATTGTACTTTGTGCTGGGTGAAACAGTTACGTGAGTGTTCGTTGTCGAAAGTATTTTGTTTGCTCAATATGAATGTGCTCGAAGTATAGACTGGTATAAGAAAGTAGCTAAGAATTCTTCGGGCTTGTGAATGCGCCAATTTCGTTATCAAATTTACTTAAATACCGGTATCGACTGTGCTTTTGTAGTGTAGGCGTTTTCTACGGTATGGTTTTCGACAGCAATTCCTTTAGAGAGTCATAAATTGCAGCGGAAAAACCCTAACCCTTTCTTTTATGCGACAAGCACGAACAAATATGTTTGAAGATGTTAGCGAATAATCCAACAATTGCGGGATGTGATTTTCTATGCCTCATTTCGGCCTGTTTCGCATTCTCGAACTCGAAATGTGAATTTTATTTGCTTGGCTCTAGTCGAGAAAAGTGTGGCTAACTAATGAAAATGAGAACAAGTGACCAAGTGCTGACTTAGATAAAGGAATGTAGAAGTTTGACCTTTTAAGGGCTCCAAGTAGGTTTAGACATGTATTAATCATTTCCCATTGTTACCTTATGTAATTTTTTTATGGATGAATTTCGCCTCATCTTGGGTGAATCTCATCTTTTTAACAGTATTTTGTCAGTGCTAAAACGGTTGGAAACTTTCTAACATGAGGACAATTTCTTCCCCTTCAGGAAAACTTTGCACTTCCTGTTTCCCAGATGCAAAGGATAGGGAAAACACGGCCCCTGTAAAGTGCGATCATTGGAGCGTTGAATAAGTTCTTGCTCTTTCATTGCCCATTTTGTGAGTGCAGCTGATGTTTAGTTGGTTATGCCACTTGGTAGGAGCTGCAGTAAGTGCTTACCTCTACTATAAACATTAAGTGTATTTGATTTCATGATTTTTATAAGTTTGCTTAATGTCAATTCTGCGCCGTTTTTTCCTCGTCGGTTTGTTATAATTGGCTGAATCTAGGCTCTGTGAGCATACCAATTAGTGAACAAGTTTTCGATGGCAATAGAAGGATAGATTTTCTGGGGTTTGGTAAAGTTGTTGAAAGTAGAATGGGTGAAGTTATGCTGTGTGGAATGATAGCCTACTTTCTGTAGTGTAGCACGTGAACCGTTCATTTAGGCGCATTTTAAATGGTGGGTGTTGCTTGAATTGAACAAGAGCTAGTCGATACAACACGTATTGTAGTGCTATCCACTCTCCTCAAAATAAAACCTCGGTGAATTATCCTTTCCTTGTCACATCTTTTTTTGCTCCCTTGTGTCTTCGTTGGATTCTGGTTGAGTTGATATTAGCACTTGGTTTTTTAGTGCTTCAAAACCTCGTCATTATCAGGGTAATAAAGGCCGAAGGAAGATTGTTTAAAAGGATATTAGTTACCGGCAACGCTAAGTTGATTCATTGAATTGATACTTCTTCCTGAAAACTGGTTGTCGCGTGGTTCGGCCTAACTTTACTCCGAGGTGAAGATGGCCATAAGATTTGTCAATTACACACTAGAAAACGTTGGGTTTGTATACTGGAACCACGTCCTCTTATTCATTATGGGTCCTCGGCGTGGGGTCGAAATTCGACCTAGTGAATTGTCAGAAGAAGAATCGATGATGGATAAATTGGCATAGGTGATCTAAGATGCTCTTGACGTCCATTGGGCTACGCCCTCTATAACTAGGAATGAAATAAACAAACGGTGTATTCGAGTGGCACGCAGGGAGGAGTTTAATTACTAATGCTGAGCCAGCCTGTGATGAGTTCAGCAAGATGTCTGTGCATTGTTATTTGCATATGTGGTTGTCGATGGTACTTTTGGTTGGTTTTCGATTATTAGCCATAGTTTTGAGTTTATGATTGCTCTTTAGTACCCCATTGTGGGTTGTTTTCGCCTGCTCAGTTTCTTTTATTTGACGCTTCCATATTGTGGCACTTATTCACCATCTCACTGTAATCTTCTCTTACCGCTCAGACGAGGAAGACGATGCGGCAAAGGCAGTGATCGACATCCCATTGTTGGACCAATACGCTTCCGCCGCCTTTAGCCTCCTGCTGCGGTGCCATCGCCACGGCCGTCATAGTGGTTATCGCCGACGGTCTCCTGAACATCTCTGCATCCTTTGTCTGCCAAGACGTCGCACTCTGCGCTCAAAGAGGCGAGGCCTCTTGTACGGAGGTGCGCAGTGGGCGCGTCTTTGACCTCGTGCCTTTTGCGTAATTCCCTACTCCAGTGATGACTTACCCGCTAACTCGACTTTTTTGTCCTCTTTGTTTTGGGTAGTGTGGATGCATGACCTGCTGATGAATGATCGGTCAAGGTCGCCAATGAAGTGTTGACGGCTCTTACTGTCTCACAATACGAAATCACTACAGCTGATGGTTACTCTCGCTGCTTCTCAATTGCCTACCGGTGAGGTTATGGATTTGGTCGTATAGGCTCTGGAGGTGGCGGGACCTCTCGTGCATGTGGTTGTCGCTGCTCGTTAATGCATTACAGAAAGGAAGGGGACGAGAAACCGAGGCTCTTGCTTTGTTTGAAATGCAAGTCCTCTCTTTCCTGTTGCAGATACTGATCGAATTAAAATTGCCCTATTTGCCTATTCAGTAGTGATTTTCAATTTATTCTAGTTTTTCTCCCCCTTCATTATTAACCGATAGTTGCCCTTTTGCAAAAATGATGGGCCTTATTTGCTGAAATTTCAGAATATTGGGCTGCTGTTCTATTGTTGAATATGGGAACTGTTTTGGCATCCCAGTCGGGTGACTTAGACTTTTAGACTTCTCAGTTCTCGAATGAGCACTTGGAGTTGCAGTCGTGCCGAATACGGTTTGCCACTACTGTTCTCTGAACCGTCTGTTCATCGATCGTCCCACAGATCTGAAGTTTGCACTACTTCATGCCTAAAAGGCCGTTTTTTGCGTCTTTGTGGTGTGATGGATTGAAGGGGCATTTGATCGCGGTGAATTGCTCACTTAGGATCAAATGTTACTGATGGCTAAAGCCCATCTACTTGATGGAATTCGATGCAACTGGAGGGTGTTTGGAAGAAACATCTTGAGAGAAAGTGTTGTCTAGAGGGCAACTTGTGGCCACCCCTCGTCGCCTCAATGCTTGCTCATGAAGGGGCGTCATGATGTGCTTAGTGTACTGTCCCCCTCACATTCTTCCACTTCCTTAGATAATATTTTTCTGGCCTTTTGTCATTCGTACCAGCTCCTAATGTTGACAATCGGCTGTTGTTTGCTTCTGACGATAAGTGAAATCTGCACCTAGCATGTGCATTACTGTGAGGGCTTGGATCGTAAATTGAAATGTTGATTACTTCGACGAATAATTGGGCCTTAAAGAGGCTTTCATGCGATCGCTTCATGTCTTTTGTTGGGGACTTGTGTGAACCAGTTTCTCTGCTTCACAAATGCCATGGTGATAATGATAGGTCGTAAACTGGTAGTGTCGTCGGTGGTGGTCTTCTTGATTTCATTGAGCAATTCGTTCTTTCCACCTCTCCGGAGTGGCTGAATCGGTCCATAGCGATCAAGGCTCTAATTTCCAAAACCGGTTCTTTACTGAACTATGCAGGACCCTCGGAACCGCAAAGACGCTTACGACGTCCGAGCATCTGCGGGGCAACAGAGAGGTGGAAAGAACGAATTGCATCCTGATAGGATCATTAAAGAATTTTACCAAAGGGACATGGCCTGAAGATAGGGACTTAAACCTAGGATGCACTCTTCTCACCTGTAGGGCTACAGTCCACACATCAACTGATGCTTCTTCGTTCAAGATGCTCGCAGGTCGCGAAATGAGAGTCCCCTCTGATATCTTCCTACCAGGCAAGGAAGTGGCAATCGACAGCGCTCTGGGTTACGTCCTACGTCCAAAATAAGGGATAAGAAAGACGTTTAAGTTTGCCCGGCGACATCTACAAATGTCTCATAGTAGACAAAAACGCTGCGACAGGCATAGTCGACTCAGCGTCTACCGTGTAGGAGATCCCTTCCAAATGTATAGGTCGATTCCTCCGCCTGGAGCGCATCGCAACTTTCACACCCTTAGAGTGAGGATCCCTTCCGTATAGTGGAAGTTCTCTCTCCCACAAACTACCTCGCCCGGAGTGCACAACCCCGTAGCTAGCCAATAACCGTCCATCACAATAAGATTAGACCTTACAAAAGCGCTCCGCAGGTCGGTTACGAGGATGAAGCCTATGCAATTGCGGGAGAAAGAAAACCACCCGATGGCATAATTAAAGGCAACGGACGAGAGCAGCACTAAGACGGCGTTTAAAAGGCGAGGGTGCTGTGTAGTAGCCATGTTCTATGGATGTGCTTTTAAGGCAAGAGGCAGGGGACAATTTTGACCTGGTGGTGTAGCGCTGTGGTCGCTGCCCAGAGGTCACCACACCCTCGTCCTAGACTCTGACATAGTTACCCTTTATCATCTTCCAGCCTATAATAAAGATGCCCAGAAGCAGATACCCTTCCCATAGTTAGGGATGGGTCGTCTGCAATATCAATGCAAGCAATGAAAAGCCCACTCATTAATGCATGGAATTCTCTGGGCGTTTTTTTGTACTGCAATCTGAATAAGCAGGCGTTATTGTAACGCTTCGTTCGGACTGCCGGTTAGAGTCACAGGGAGGTGGCCGTTTCGTCCTAGCCGCGTAGGCTGTCCCGCGGGTCATGCTAGCTGTAATACTTTGGTTGTTAGAACTGCCGTTTTCTGTCAAGGTCACAGAGGTGGCCATATTGCCCTAGCTGCGTGGGCTGGCCTCTGGGCCATGCCAGCAGCCATTATCCCTCTGTCCGGTGAATATATATATTCTATCCTTCCACTTTGCCTTCTTTTGCCTTAAGGGAGCCTCGGGACGCTACACTAGCAGCTCATTCCCTTCTGCCTGTTGGGTATGCCGATGTACTCGAATTCTGCTACTGTACTTTGCCTTTAAGAGGGTCTCGAAACGCTACGGTTGCTTTTACGTCAAACTCACATGAATGCGGTAAATGAAGAATAATAAAATTGTTGTTCACTTTAACCATGTTTAAATTGCTTGCTTAAATCACGTTCCATTTTCCTTCGCAAAATACGAATCCGATTCTTAGCTACATAAACTGTTTCACTTTGCTTATTAAATATGGACCTGTATTTATGCTTCATTCTCAACCATCTTAATAAGTGCAATTTGTTTGCATGAGTTAACTTCCCTATAAAGATTACGCCAAGTCGCCTTCGCAATTCGCATCTCGTCATTCAAAAGTCGCCCGGGCTTTTGTAGCCATTGGCCTTTTGCGAGCTTTCCCTGTGCATTCACCCCAATTGTAAGTCATGCACTTTATCCATCAGAATGTTTTTGAGGTGTGCTTAATGAACTTTCCTTTGTTGTCGCTCATTGTTTGCTTATTTTGCGATTGAATTGTCGGCTTTTGAAATCGGATATTAGTTTTGAATGAAACGGCTTTACTATCTTTTTTTACGTGTCAAACATGGCTGTTTTCTTTGTGACTGCTAGGGAAGCATTTTTAACTGGAGATTTGCCCGAAATGTCTTCTTATCTTGCATGGAAACTAATTTGTAGCACCTTTTGTCCCTATTTATGGTGGGCAGCCGGAGGACCTCTATTTCTTTTGCAATAACGTTGACTCGTGTCTATTTTAAAGCGATTGAAGAGTTCTAAATGAGTAAAATACGATTTTTAGCATTTCATGATTATTCAGCGTCCTAATTGGCGCCATATTTTCTTGTCGCTCTCCAAAAGAATCTCAGCAGCGTCTCCAAGGATGGTCGAGCGAACCTATGAGGTACATTTGAGATGACTTATCTGGCACTTAAGGGTGCGTTAGAAGAGCTCAATCGACTGCTCAAATTGAAAAGGGACTTTTCACTTCCACCGCTTCATGTGAGAATGGATATGCAGAGGGCCTACCTTCGAGCCTCTGGGTGTACTGTAAATCATTGCATACTGCGTCTGTCTTATTTAATTTGAGTAGTTGGACGACCTAGACAACCTCAATATCGTGCACGTCGCGGGATCAAAGGGAAAGGGTTCCACATGTGCCTACATTGATAGCATGTTTCGCCATGAAGGCTACCGTACTGGCCTCATCACGTGAGACACAGTCTTTCTGCCCTTCGTTATATGCACGGAGGGAGTCTCGACTTGCATGCTGCGCCTTTTAGGTCACCACATCTGATCAATGTGGAGGAGCGCATACGAGTTAACGGGAAGCCTGTTGGTAGAGACGTGTTTGCTGAGCACTTTTGGTTGCTTTATGACAAGTTCAATGAGAATGCGGTATGTGCGATTTAATCTATTGGGTTTTATGCGGATCGCTTCTGAGCATTGATGACTGGTGATTTAATGAGGCAGTCTGAAGTGCTCGTTGTGGTATAGGAGCGAAGTTATTTGATCGTATTTAAGACAGAATCCTATTTTGGCACAAAGATCACATGTTAGTGATTTGCGTTGGAGCAGCAGCTGTCTCAGTTGGTTTTTCATTTGTAATTTTGGTCAGTGATACTTTTTATGACTTACCGCACATCACAACTGGGTAAGGACATCAACTAGGTAGCAATTTAGTGCGTTTTATGTCGGGATTAGCATCCCACAGATATTCTTCAAGTGGGATGTTGTATCCAACTTGAGACATTTGAGTTGCCTTCCGAAGTGTTCGCGATATATCGGTATCATGCTCTCTGTAGGAAATGTTTGAAGGATATCCGGAGCCGTCATTCCTATCGTTCATTCTTCACATGGCCTACAATATTTTCGTTTCAAAGAAGGTAGGCGCACTTGGATCTCTAATCTGTACTATGATTGCCTGAAGAAACACAATCCACATCCCAAACAGTTTTAATGGTCAGGACGTTATTGCCTTTAACCCATACATGGATCGCGGAAACGTTTCTTTTTGTTTGGTAATGGTTTTGGACTGTTTACGCTGAAATTGCATCTTAACTTTAAGGCTCATTCATAGGTGCTTGATTGAGTGAAACGAAGTGCATTGATGGTCCACCTTTGCAACGATGTGGTCAAAGCTGCGTGTAGCATTGATGTTATACTTTGCCACAACACTGCTATTATCTCAAGAAGTAAAGAGCGTTTAATGGTCGGGTCTTATGCTTGTTTTATATTTCAGTGGAATTGAGAAGTGGTGTTCGTTTCTGTCGTGTTTTTGAATGATAGGTGGAAGTGGCAGTGGTGGAAGTCGGTTTGGGAGGTAGATACGACCAGACTAACGTTGTAAAGTAAGCATTCTTTTAAACCATTTTGTAATTTCGTGTAATATACTCTCTTACACTAGTGCGTAAATCTTGCATAATCATTATGCACCATCTCCTCGCAATCACCGCTATAGGTTGCTTATTTTGGAAACTACCGCAACTAATTGTCGATTGAAAGAAGGAGAATAGTGGTGCGTTTAGAAGTACCATTCTATCTTACAGTTCCGTTATCGTTAGCTAATAGCTGAAGCCGTGTTGAACCCACTCATCATATTTGTCAATGAGTATTCTTAGTAGTGGCTGAAAGTGCATCACCATTCTGCAGAATGGGTCGGAGCGTGGGCTTTCAGCTGTGCTTCACATTTAGAAGTGGGCACATTGGTAGGAAAGACTATTACCTGACGAGGTGGGCCTTCCGATTATGACGCCAAGGTGTTGATGACGTAGCGACCTGAGACTTTGCTAAGGAGGAAGGAGGCCTCAAAACTCAAGCAGGACATACAACATTGGCATACGGAATGACTTTTAGGCATGGGTCGTGAGCAAGGCCACGCCGTGAATGTAAATCGGGTCCTTCACTGTTGTCGAGATTTCAACAGCAAACGTATCGCAGTAAAACGTGTGACGACTGAAATATCGGCAAAAAAGCCTATGGCAACTGAAAAGTTGGTGTTGTTTATGCACAGTAAGTGACGAAGTATTCCTTACTTATAGTTAGGGAAGAGCCGTCTCGTGTGCGACAGTGATTATTTTGAATGTGATTGACGCTTAACGTTCAGTGGCGAGACAAGATGCATTGTATGTGTCTGCTTTCCGAAACGGGAGAGGCAGATATTTGTTTATCGTGCCTCTCACATTCACGTCTGTTGGCAGCGTGAGAATTCTTTTGTGAAAATGCTCTTTTTGTCTACTCAAGCAAATTAACCGTAAAAGTCAGCTCGCTTGGTTATTTAGGCTAGCCAAAAGCTAAATGACTATCGCTTCGAGTCATTGTCATTTTTTAAACTGGAATTCATAATCGTTTAGTGTTAGTTGATATTCACAACACCAAATGGTCTCGTTGCGTCCCATTTCTAGATAGAAGAATTAATAGCTTTACTTAGCAGAGACAGTATTGGGATTTCTTTCTTTCCTTGCTCTCTTAGTTTTGCCGATTCACTGCCGATTGTGTACCATTGTAGTGGTATGGGACAAGCGTCTCATCCATCACCATCGTTCTACACGGTTCGCGCCTTTTTGGTAGATGAAGTGCCTCAAATTGTCCTGTTTGTGTACTCAGCTTTCGTTATTCTCGTTCTCGTCCATCCAAATATTTTGTTTCTTCGTGTTAAAATTGTCGTGCGGCGTTTTCTTGCTTTTAGATTGGAGCTTGAGAGGAGAGTTATGCCTTTTAAAAGCATGGCTCCCTATTTAGAATTTAGCTGAGGCACGCACCTTAAAGGAGCGTTAATAATATTCACTACGAAAGAACTAGTTTGTAGTGTGCGAGTACGAAAAGATTGTTCATTACTGCTGTTTCAAATGGCTTTGAAGGAAAGCAAACGTGTTCTTTAAGTTCAAAACAGGGAGAAGTGCTGAAGTCGTCCGCCAGCTTCGCGTAAAGGTATTGCCTTGTTGAAAGTAGATGTGGCATTTCAAGAAGTATGCTGTGCTTACTTTTTCTGCAAGCTGTTGCTTACCTTGAGTGGGTGTGTCTTTTTGATTCAGTCAACCTCGCGTCACCGCGGTGAGTGCAATAGAATTGGAACACACTGACATTTTGGGCGATACAATCCAGAAGGTGGCGTGGAATAAGGCCGGCATTTTCAAGGTGAACAAGATTATTTTAATTTCCTGTAAAATTTTCCGCAACCTAACAAATGATTTGATGCTTTCAAGCGAGGCTTTTTTAAGCTTCTAATCGAGTAGACTTCTGTGTTAACATGCTGAGTGGAGCATTTAAGCAGTCACTAGATAGCTTCAGCTTTGGCGATGAGGTTGAACTATTCGAAGACAGTGTGCTTCACCTCGTCATTCTTCCACTTTGGTGCACACAATGGTGCAATACAGAAGAGTTGGGTGCTGCAAGTGAATGCAGTTCTTCAAAACAATGTACCAATCAACTGCAGCGTGATGTTCACAAGTGAGAACTTGTCCTAGTAACCGGTTGACGTTAAATTTTCAAAATATCCAATGTTCTTCAATGAGTAGGTTATGTTGGCGGCGTGTGCAATAGGGGCTGTCTTGTGCAACACTTCGTAATACGGTCAGTTCTTCCGCACACTGGGAAATTGACGATCGCAATCGTCGCAGTTGAGGTGGTCGTGGACCGATAAACGTACGACCTCATCTAAAGTGTTAGTGCCATCCACATTATTAGTCATGCCTCCGAGTCTCATCAGCATATACGCTGTGCATGAACCCTTCCTTACCAGTAGGAATTGGTGAAAGTGTTGTTCATCTTCACATGCACTCAGCCCCAATGTTGGACGTTCTCTCGTTTGATGATATGTGGATGGGATGGATCTTCAACAAGCGGACTAGCTAATGCGAATGGTAACGTGACACTTGGTTTCCATGACTGCGTGTAGAATCGCTACGGTAGCACCATTTATAAGTTTGTTAGTCCAAGGCCCAGTAGCACCTCAATTCCCCTTTTAGCCTCGCTGTAGTGACAGCATTGGATTGGTTTTCTCTTTCGTTGTTTGTTTGTGACGGTGTTCACAGTCTTTATGTAGGCTGTTGGAAGCGTTAGTTGTGGGATTTCGGCTTCGGTGTGTTCTGTAGTTCCCTTTATGGAATCACGATGCAGCAGCCTACCTCAAAGCGTTACCAACCCAGGCGCTGAAATGGGATGTAGAACGTGTGCTAACGGGCCCAGAAGAGCACTTCTAGACGAGAGAGTATAGGTCCTAATATAGAAGCGTTTTAGGCGAACAGTGACAATGGACGCTTTGGATGTCGATTATTGGTATGGCTGATGAGGAAGCGTCTAAAAATGGATAATATTTGCACAAAAAGCCTTGATGCCGTCTGTTCGACGAGGTAGGTTCATGCGAAGTGATGGTTGCATGAGGTGGTGGCTCATGTCTTTGGTGGGATACAACTAGATCACACCAAAGCCAAAATTGAGTCAATTGCTCTTCGTCCACATAGTGTAACAACAAATGACTACATCACCAAACCACTGTTTAAGCTGTAGAATACCTCTTTCTAACTCTACGAGTCGTCACTGCGCCCATTTTTCGACGTTGTGGCACTACAGACTCATTCGCAGCCAGTTTGCACAAACAGACTCTGGTTAACTGGGCATCTACTGTCGAAATAGTTTGTAAGGCGTTGGCATGACTCTAGATGAATTTGTATGCTTGCGGGATAGGCAAATACCCTTTATTCTTGATAATCGAGTAAAGGTGGAAATTATGCTCTGCTTTGAGTGCGGAGTTGCAGCCGTTGTGGCCACAGACGAGCCGGAGGACGCGATGACGGTTTTCGTCGAGGAGGCTGAAGCAGTCGGGGTACGTGATGATGGGCTTCTTTTCCATATTGACCAACCCAGTCTACTATCGGCACATTTTGTGATTCACAGTGTCCCCTCTTTGTGGCGCCTCGATTCGTTGATGTTCAAGGTGGTCTGGGTGGTGATGACGCTGTGTTGGCGGATTGGCGACGTCTTGTGGCGAGCTTCGGGGGTGCGGTGGTTCACGAAAGGAATGTGTGTCTCGCGTTGGCTGCTGTCAGCCTATGGCATGGGCAACACAGCGCCGTCTCGTCATCTGTACCACACGACGCATCACTACGTCTGTCTATTTCCGATTCCGTGTTTTGTATACGGTTGCAAGGACACGCCGATACTTTTTTGAAAGCTTTGTTTATGATTAGTGAATTGTTGACTTAAGCACCTTGGCCCCGCCAATGGGGGAGACATTTTCTTATCGTAGTGAATTTACTTTATTCGTTACCTATGTCAAGATAAGGAGAGACGGCCCTAATGAAATGCTATTCATTCGGCATTCCATTGATGTTTGTGCAGAGCTGGCACCTGGTCCTTGATTTGATTACGTGAAACTTATGTCTCTATACTTAAAGTAGCGATGCGCACATTTGAGAGTCGTTGCATTTGTTGCGACATCGTCTTTAAATCAAGCTCCCGTGCATTAAGGTCATCGATTTTGTCAGTAAATTTGACGGGGCCTGCTAAGCCGCCGTGATTGTTTGATTCGTAAATTCTTTTAAATGTCATCGTAAATGCTTCTTGCATTGCTTCTTTCTTAGGCTCAAGAGGTGTGCCAACGTTGGCTCTGTGTCCAACTAGGAAACAGATAGTCGGTAAATCGCTTATGCTCGCCAGTTTGCCCTCCCACTAATAGGTGCTGTTTTGCCTTTCAGAGTGATCATTAATGTAGTCCTCACTAGCCAATCCACCCAGTGTTAACTGTCTCATGTTGATTTCACTTTTGATGTAGCCAATTTAGTCTCAGTTTAAGGGTTCTATTTAGCTTTAAAAACAGTGGTTACTTATTAAAACTCGCATTGTTCGGTTTTGTAAGGTGTATATTGCAATTTTAAAGTGGTAGTTTGAAGGCACAGAAAGACTCTGGATGTGTACACATCAGGTGCCCCGATCTTAATCAACCTTGACATGCCTCAGTTTATAGAAATCATGGCATTCAAGTAGCACTGTAATGCGACCTCAGGTCTCTTGACTGGTTTCGTACGGGATGCACCAAATGAAAGGCAAAGACGAATAGATTGCGAAAATAAGAAGCTTAACGGCATTTGACGGCATGGGAGAATAAGAAGACGTCTGAGCTCTTATGGAACAAATTTTTTTGTAGACGGGTCTAAGGGGCGAATGTGTTGCAGCATTTAACGCGCGAAATGAGCATGATTCAGTCCTTACTGCATAGAGGCCTTGCTGACCGGAAGAAATAAGAGCTAAATGCAGATATAATGGTGTTTTCAATTCAAGGAGTGCTTAGCAAACCGCTGTTGCTTTACTAAGGCGCTGAGGTAGAGGTAACAGCTCTCTTGTTCCTAAATTGCCATTTGTCTATGTGTTGAATGCCATGCTTACTTGGGCAGTTGTGGCAAGCCTTTTGGACTTCATTTTTACGGTTTCTGTCGTAATGAACTACGCAACCCAGGCGTTCGTTTATTTTATATGCCCATAGCAAACACACTGTATTGTTCTTTCCCATTTGTATTCGGAGGAATTGCCTCAACTCATGTTGTTGGTCGGTTCCACGAGGTGCGGATGTCGGAGAGGTTGACATTTTTTGTCGACTGTGCTCACACTGCTGAGAGCATTGAGGTAATTCTTCGCACGCTGTGTCTTGTGTATGTTACTTCCTCATACAAAATTTGTCATCAAGCACTTATTCACTGGATGTGGAGGAATGAAGGTGGTACGGTCAGGTGGTAGCATTATTAAAACAATGCCCACTTTTGGGCCTTGGTATCCAACTGTTGAGTAGGCCGCTTTGAAGGTGGTCAAATGAGGTCACTGCACCGCTTAAATGAGTCGGGTGGTGATGAGATGTGCCGAACGTCCCTACATTCTCGTTTGGGTCTTTTCTTGCACCTACGAACGTTAATTATCCATTTATACAATTTTAATGCTTGAAGAGCTTACCTGTCTTGCAACGTTTCTCGGAGTGCACATTGAACCCCTTGATATCTTGCATGGAAAGCGTTAAATTCAATGGAACTCAGGTGGTTTAACCTTGTTGTTGTACTTTAGCACTGCTCGAAATGGTTCCAAACTGTCAGTCCGGCCTCGTCTTCTGATGCAGGGTAATTTGGCGTTGCGTTGAATCACCGTTTGACCTGTCATTGTGCTTTTAGGCACCGAGCTTTGCGTATTTTACTCTTCACTGTAACTGGAAATCGCAATCCGCTGGTCATGTTGAGACGACTGGAGGTGAGGTGTAAAGGGCGCAGTAAATGCTGACATGTCCCATTCACCACTTGCGTGCTTTGTTGAGAAAAGGTTTACTTGTGATCGGTGAGTAGCAGTGGTTTAAATTGTAGACGCTTCGCTTTGACGTTGTCTACTTCGCCGGCTTCATCGCGGGCAGTTTGGGTATGCTGACCATTTCTTCATAAGCAGCTGTGTAGTCCTTTTGACCATTTTGGATTACAAGTGGTCTCTCAACAAACTCACAAGTAGAAGTAGTCTGTCTTTTGACTTGAAAAGAGTCTTAATTTCTAATTACGTCTGGATTTCTTTTCTTGTTTGAGATATTGCAACACTTTTGGGTAATCCAATAGTTACCCATTACAATCTGCAGATAATTTGGGTCCGTAGTAAGTATTTTATCAAGGAACCCACCGTTTCTTATTAGCTCCTGATACCGGGAGTTTAATTAGAAACAATTAACGCTTGAATTTCATCCGCAACCAGTCACATTTCTGTCAGTTCTTCAAAGGTCTTGCGTCGTTTAATGACCTTTGCGTCGCCATTGGATCGGCTGTTCGCACCAGTCCAGCAGCCAATTGGCCGACTTCTAGCCAATAGGCATCCAATAACTTTCATTTCTCCTGTAGCCAGAATTGGGCCGAAGCTACCCTCTCCTTGTGATTGCAAGGCCGTATGGAAGGAGTTGGCATCTTCGACCCCGTCCTACGAGCTAGTGGGTGATGATTTAACCCAATTCCTCAGATCCCTTAAGATGTGGGACGGGATATCAGCGCTAACTCTCAATTTCGGCACTGTTCAAGCTCGTTGGATTCATGTGCTGGTGACGGGTAGTGCATACTTGGTGGGCGATGTGCTCTCGGTCAGTATCTCATTGTCTGTGCATATATTTAGTACACAATGCTGCTTTGGTAGGCTCAAAGGCCAAGTTCTGTGACATCTCCTTCTGAATCTTCATTTTTGGCCATTGCTGTGGAAGCTGGAGTAATTGGTGGATTAGCTGTGCATGCATGCCTTTGCGCACATTAGCTTTCGCGTAGAACAACAGGGCTTGTTCCGTACGGCTATTTGTGTAGGCGATGGCCTCAATAGCGGGAATGTCATTCTTGAAAGGGGTACGATGGCATGAAACACCTGAGCTGGGGAAAAAGGGGATAAAACATTTTAGTTAGGGTGAGGCAGTGAACTGTTAAGAGGATGACGGCCTTTGACAAATGGTTTCTTAACGTTGTGCCATACTAATAAACCATGTCGTTAGGTGTAAGAAAAGTATTGCTGTCGCTGGCGGACATAATGGCAAAGAAAGATTGGTGGTATTTGAAGCAAAATAATGCGGACTTTTTGAAACATTAGCTTATATTACGAAATAAGCACTCTGGATCTACGGGAAGGAACTGAACTTGGATATCTTTACCCGTTACTTGTTGACATTGGTAAGTAATTACCATTATGAAAGACGACTGATTGAAATAGAAGGCCAATGGGAGAGGTTGTTCATGGCACTACAGCTCGATGTGAGTGCGTTATTTCTGTTAGGCTATTGAAATTGCGTCCAAAGCCTTTTGGAATATATGGAAGTGATCTGTTGTTTTTAAGCGTTTCAGTTCGTTTTAGTACTTCTCATACTTAGTCGAATTACCTGCCATGGACGGCAATATTTGAACGACTCTGCCCATATCCATGTGTTTAAGGCGACGTTTTCAAATATTTTAGGCGCTTCGCCCGGAATATTCAATCACTTGGACCTAGACTGACCCTATACATGCCAAACCGGAATCATTTGTGTGGAAGTTTTGTTAAGACTTTTGATAATACAAACCTCATTCCAAAATAACATCACACGGTTTCACTGAACTTGGGAAAAGAACGCTAGTGGGTTTAAGAGTGTGCTTCTACTGCTAAACGAGGTTGGTTTTTTTTCCTGGAGAATAACCGTGGGTGGAATCGGAGACCATAGGAGGGAAGGTAGATTAAAGGGCTGATTCGACTCGGGAGTGTAGATGCTGTACGTTACACAGTTCCAGTAGTACTACGCGTTGGCAAAATGAAGCAATGCGAGACTTCTTTGTGCTTCAGCATTCGTTAGAGTTCCGTGTTTTCATTCTCATTTGATGGGTATTGGCATGCAGTCAATTGCACTCGTATGAGCCCAGATGACGATGTTCCCTGCATGACTCCCACTTTTCGGTTGTATATCGTCATACACAATCAGACATTCTGCCATTTAGTGGATAATTTGTTTAGCATATATAGAAATGGTTCAGTTTTGCATGCATTGGAGTGCGCAGAAAGGCAATCATTCGAGAGGATGCATGCGGATTGATGAGTGAGGTAGAGGGAGGGAGGGTGGGAGTGAGGAGAAAAATGACTGACTGACTTATACCGTTTTTTATGCGAGTGAAGGGAATAAACTATGCAGTAATCCTTCTGCAAAACACCCAACGCAGTGATACCGTGATATAGTGGCTCCATCCCAACAATACTGGCCTTCAGCTAATTTGTCAATCCCTATCGATGTAGTATTTTGTTTGAGAAAAAATGAGTATGCACATTTGTAAATACGCGCATGTGGAAATAGAAAGAAACTTGAGTAGATTGCCGTGTGAATGGAACGAAAGTGGAATGGTGATGGAGAACTACTTGTAGATGCGGGCACAGAAGCCTCGTGCTGTCCGACCCAACCTCGATGTTAGCGATTTGTGCGATGTGGTAAGCACTGCTACTAATTTGATATTAGTAGAAGGTTTGTGATCGCCAACAATCCTAAAAGACAATAACGGTGATTAAATTTTATTTTATTCTGAAAGAAAATAGACAAAACACGTTTTAGGAAATAAAGTACGTAAATGAGATGAGGATGTGATTGAACGGGAAGTGGTCAGAAAGCAAATGGTCAGCTTTGAAGGAGAAGAACAGCCAACAGGGAAGGCTAGAAATACTGATTAATATTTTTTAACTAGACTAAAGAATTCATCGTTAGCCATTGTGGTGATTTCACACAGGTTTCGTTTGTCTGCCGCCATCAAGATGTAGTCCTCTTGTCCCCATCGCTTGTCCCAAATATTCTTCACGATCCAACACTTATGTCAAGTCTTATCAGCGTCATAACCAACCACCACTACGCTGTGATCCAGTTCATCTTCTGAGCAGGTGGAGTCTTGGAAGATGCTGTCCCTGCAAACCAAAGGAGGTATTGAGTAAACTACTTTAGGCTGTTGCCTTACTTGTAGAAAATGAAACCCTGAGAGCTACCGCCAATGCCCACAGAGACAGGGCCTACTTTGGCGACGCTGATTTTTAATTGGTCCTTGCTCTTCTCTTGCGCTTTCTCGAACTTCGCCACCGCGGTTATTACCTCGGAGCGAACGAACTTACAACTTCCATCCTGTCACAATGTAAGAGAGTACAGCATTATCTTGAGTAGTAAAACAAATAGAAAATGGTAGCCGAAAATTGCTGGTAAATAGCGGATGTGCAATGCAAATAACTCAGCCTGCATGTCTGGCTTGTGCGCAAGCGAGTTGCAGGTGGACAGACTACTGACAGGAACCTATTGAGGGATTGCGAGTTGATAGACAATGCTGTCCGATGTGCCAAACTTGTATTTGGCACGCAAACCAGCAGTTCAAAGCAATACGGTGTAGTTTCAGTCACCACAAATGCGTCCAGCTGTCAAACAACCAGGTTGTACCTTTCACCAAAATAGATTTATAACTGCATTAAACGAACTTTGGCATAATGCACGAATATTTTTGCCAAATCACCTTGCGTGAGGTTGAGTGTGATGTCTAGAGGGAGATCATAAACTGACACTCCAATTTTCCGTAGTGTTTTGCTACAAATTGCCCATCTGTAAGAGCAATTGGATTTGTATAACCTTGTCGTATCAATTAACATTTCCTGTCTACTTTATTCCTTCCTTCTGTCCAAACGCTGTTAATTGTTACCCAAGCGCAACTCGGTGGGCATTCAATCAAATGCGCATAATCGTCTTGGGACACTTCGTCTTTTCCTCTTGTCCATTCTCGTCCCTTCCCAATTTGTCACACTTTCTAGTCCTTCGAGATACCTGTGACATTGCATCAAGTTCCTTGAGGTGTGGAAGTCCGATAGATTTTAGGTCACGGACATGGGTCGTTAGATTCACAGCAGTCTTTTAAAGCTTGCTTTAATAATAGCTTAACTTCGTTGAAGCTAACTTGGCTCTATCTTCGGTCGTTGCCTAATGTTGATTTTGACGTAGTCAACACAGGTATCAATTGATGAAAAATTAATCTTTTATAAAAACCCCAGAAATATGACCATTTAAAAGCTGTACAATTCTTAATGAACACATCTAAGCAGAAGTCGAATTTCAATGCCTAGGCGATCCATTTATGTCTAAGCGTTCATTAAAAAACATACCTATTCACTTTCACTTTTATAGAACCGCTAAAAATCAATCCATCCATAAACGATTTGCCTTTCACTCACCTACCCATCCATGCACCCATTCGTGCCTTTTAAATTGACTTTTAAGAATGGCAAATTGGTTCTTTCTAATGCATGCCTCCCCAAAAATAAGTTGGAAAGGAATGTTTTACCTGATTTAGCAGGTTAAGTGCGAAAAACCGAATAACTAATCTGTCAACGTTTTTGCTTTTGAGCTGTTTTAGGGCTAAGGATAGTGAAAGACACTGTTGTGACATGCAAAATTCTAAAACGGCTACAAAGATATGCAAACATAACCTTCTAGTGGATGCTGCACACTTATTCCATCAGAAACTTTAAAAATTGCCTCAACGCCATAAGTTATATTTTGCGCGAAGCTTTTGTCGATTGCATCCATTCCTTTTTGAAGCATAGGTGCTGCATCCTCATGGGGCAGAATATTTCAGTGGATCCTTTCACATAAACCGTTTATCTCGTAGTGTATATACGCAATCCCTTTAATCGGAAATCTTTAAATGTTGCTAACCCTGACATATTTAATGGTTTTGCTAATGCAGACTGAACTTGTTGCGAAATGAGCACTTACCGCGAAATCATGGCTAGCAGGGTTGGCTTTAATATCCGAAAAATGACCGGCGGTGGAGTTTTAAACATAAGAGTTCTCTAGAAGCATCAAGCGATGTTGATAATAAGCAATTTCATTCGTCTTACTTATAACTCAGTCGAAATACTCTTATAGTATGTTAACATTCTATCAAAGTGCAATCCAGGGAGAAACAGCTCAGAGCTTGAAGAAGCCCTGTGCTTAGGAAGACTTCGTTGAAACCAAGAGCTTTGTCCCTTTCCATCGTGTATTTAAAAAATGTGGTTTGCTATCTGTGTCTATGGCTAACCTTTACTTTGTCCATCAGTGATGGTCCGTATGAAATGCTGTGTAAGCACGTTATGCACGCTAATATTTTAAAGAAGGAGACCCCATCCACTCAATAATCATTAGTCCATGATGAGTCTTTGAAGGATTAACAGCTTTAAAATCACTATGTTAGTAAATTTTTTGCTTAAATGCACCTTTGCGCAAGAGGTGACCAGCAAACGCGACCCCTATCAAGAAATGGACGTTTCCATCACTGAGGAAGGAGTAAATTCTGGACGAGCACAATTTCGCTAATGATATTCCTTTTGAAACTCCTGCTTGGTCCTGTAAAGTAAAGTTTATTTATTTTTCTCTCGATACATGCATGCTACTGGAAAAAAGGACAAAGCGATATCACTCACTCTGCCTCTAAAACTGATCGCAAAGCGCGATTGTGTTCATATGCCTATTACTGATGAGATTTTAGTAAACTGTTATGCTTTGACTAATCAGAACACTGATAAACAAATTCACAGCGTGCTAATAGATAGGGAGTATCATTTTGACTGACGCCAAATACGCGTTGGTATATAGTCCAGTTTTGCTGTTGCCGTATGGACTTCTGATCACCACTTGTACATTCCAAGAGTATTTTTTCACCTAACAAGGAATACAAGATGCTCTGCACTCGTTCATTCAAGCATGTAGTAGTGTGACAAATCGTAGTAATGTGCAACACCATTGATAAGGAATTTTTGCTTTAACTCATGTTGATTGGGTTGCTGGCCAAATGAGATCATTAAATATGTTAAGGGACCTGAATGGACTCCAAGGTTCGCTAACTTCAAGTGGTCTTCATTTTTCGGGCGTATGCCATGATAGTTTTCGTGAATTTTACGCTATTGAATGGATGATTTGAAATTAAACTTTGCATAGCTATTATGAGGTTAGCTGTAATCAAGTCAGCTATAAAACTTTTACAAAATGAAAAATACTTTTAGCACATAAGTTGGTTTCAGTGGCAATCGAGCAATTTCAGGAACTTTTAACGATCAATTTAAAAACAAAATGGTTTTTTGGTCTCGTCTACTTTGTCAAGACAGCGCTCTCGAGGCGGTCAAGCATACTTGGAATATTACCATGGTGTCTACACATATGGTATTAACCGTATCTACACATCTACATACACCCACGAGTTTACCTTGAGCATTTTCACACGTTTATTAGATAACTCCAACCCTTTTAAAATAATTTCATCACTTTTGTCCTTTATCACACTTCTTAGTTTGCCTGTTGAGTGATGTTAGATGCAGATGCAAAACCTGCTCTGAGCTGCACATTCATCACCAACTGATGTGAATTGAAATTGCTGAATGAACATTTTGGGCATGAAAGTTAATTTCAGCGTTACTATAGCCATTTTAAGAGCTTATATTAATCAGTTTGGAAATAAAAGAAGCTTCAGTGTTGTACACATTGCACTCTTTCGCCACTACCATCGAAACCTTGTTAGTCCATCCCTTTTATCCTGCATTATAAAGTTGATCTTAGAAAATGAAGCACATGAACTTAACAGAGCAGTCAGCAAGGCCACATTATTAGCAGTTAAGCGCTAACGGAAGTGCAGGGTTCAAAGTTGCCATGCAAAACATGGCCTGCAAAGTACACGTTCAAGACTGCATGGAATTCCGCAATTATGCCAACCAACAGATCTACGTTCATTTATTTAACCACTGCGAGTCTCTCTACTTCCGTGGTCCTGGGTTCTGCGCAAAAATCCTCGTAATTCCGAGCAAATTATCGCTCGCGATATCAAATCCCATCACAAAAAGAAAGTGCCGAAACGTTAAAGGCAAACGCTATCTTGCAGCATTTGACGTCTTTACCACAGAACCCCAACACAGTCACTCATACCACCCAACAATACGTGGTTTCACGGAGTGCATGTAAATGCTCAATTTGCTTCACAGGTCAAGGATAAGCTATCCCATTGGCTTACAATATTTTAGATCATGCTTATAAATGCACATATGTGGGTAGTAAAGCAAATCTTTTTGGATGAGAGATGTTTTTCCAGCTCTGCTTCATTTTGTTGGTGACTTCATTCTCGCACGGTGACTTTGCACTGACAACAGGTGAGGTACCTTTTAATGCTTTACGCCGATTAGTATCGAATGTGTTTCTCAATAATGTAAGTTGCTTAGAAGTACTTTTGACTCGCTTATGTCGCACCACGTCACATCGCTTTACATCCTGTCGCAGTTAAATCAACTTCACGCTACTGGACAGCCTTATTTATTTCTTTGTTGTTTTACTCGATACTAATCCTCTACGCCCATTTTCTCATTGTATTGAAGGCGCCATTAAATTTACGCATACTCTGTGATCAATGGAGCGTTGCCTGGTTTGGTCTGCGTTTTAATGCACCCATTTACGTGGCAAATATGCAAATTGAACCAAGTTTTACAGTAGGTATCCGTATACCAGAGGCGTCAGATGTAATTTTTCACGAATATTTAGTTGTTCACACGTATTATTCCACATAGTTGAGGGTAGTAAAACATAAGTAGGTAGTTTGTCAATTCTGAATCACTAATTCTGCAAAATTTATTCATCATCCTTAATGTTGAAATGCATGAATACCTTATAGAGAGATTGGGTGCGTTGGTCACTCTGAATAGACTTGCATTATCTGATGCTGTTGATGTAGTAGACACAGGACTTCCGAATCACTCTCGTCCACCTGTTGCGCACTCACCTTGATGCTTGGTCATTCCGCATCCATCTCAATTCACATGAAATTCAGTGGGATTAAGGAATCTTTATTATCCTCTAAACAACAACGACAAATCAGTGTATTTTAATTTGTGCAGACCCTGGTGCTCCACAGAATTTGACTATTGGAAAAATCGACTCTGACACTGTGCGCATACGTTGGGACATGCCGACTACGTCTGATGGGATTATTATTGGCTATAGTGCCAGTTGGAAATTCAACAACGATGAACATGGCCATTTAGATCTCTCCTTACGTAACAATTTCATTATTGGCGATGTGATGCCAAACCTACCCATTTTTGTCACCGTTTGTACACGAATTCGGAAAGGTTTAGGTACCGAAGATGAGAGTGAATATGTTGGTCCCTGCAACAGTGAAATGGCGATGATTGCACCAGCCTTGGAAGAAGGTGAGTCCTTTATGCTTGTTTTGCCGGAAGCTGAATGGTTGCTTGAAATTAACCGGAGTCAATTCAAACAAATTCAATGATACTTGTCCATTATTGCTAAACTGAGTCGGCAGATCTGTTTGCACTACTCCCTGCTGGGGTTTAACCGATAAGGCAGTTACGCTGTCTCGACATACAAAGTTAACAGCTGGTAGACGTGTAGAAGTTAATAATTATTATGGAGCGACTTTGTTGCCTTGGATAGAAGGGAAAGACGTGTCTGTCCCGACTCCTGTAACCACAATGAACAGCAGGTCTGCCCAGACTCCTGCAATGCCTTCTTCGGGAGACTCCACAACTGGCGCGTCAACCTCTGTTGCTTTGACCACTGCAATCTTGCTAACTTCCGTGGCTCCAATGCTTGCATGAACATTCTCGGAAGCCTATGCAAATCAACTATTTTAACTGCTGTAAATATTCCAGCTTAATATTTGTAATCATCAAGCACACCGCTCATGTTTATCGTAGGCTTCATTAACACGAAAAATGGTCGATTTGAGGATCATCCGCCTTGACTTTCAATAAACAGTGCAACTGCTTCGAATGATTGCTTAATGACAAACGCATGTCTTAAAATTTTAGTTCTTTCTCATCGATACGCAAACGAGTTTATTCTTGTAGGATCTATTCAGCGGATGAATTGATTTAATGGTTGGTATAATAGTGCGTGTTGTGGGAAGGAATTGAAGACAACATTATAATGCTGGAATTGTCCGCAAATCCAGAGAGATGTTGCTGTTTAGACTTCCAAAAGTTATCGCCATCGTAGCTCATTTTGTCTCTCATTGCTGCTTAGGTCATCCGTTTTGGTCTCAAACCTGTCTATTGATGAGCTAACTTGAAGATCAATGGCGTCAGGGCCGCTCATCCACAAGAAAAATTTAGGCTATTGCATTTGCTTTCCTCGAAGACTCTGGGTCGGATCACTTCATGTATCACTGTGTAGGAGCATATCTCTATTTCTCCTGATAAGTTATTAACGTGCTTCACCTTTTTATACGAATCTCATTTAAAAGCAAGAAAAAGGTAGAGAACGTGTAAATGACTGGAGGCATCAGGAGGCTTTGGATGCGGTGTTTAATGGTTGCGCTAGGAATCAACCGTTGCTGGCAAGCCAGCAACTTCACTTTGTGTAAACAGCACATATCCCTAGAGGTCAGGTCGACACCCCAAAATAAGATCCCTGACATGAAAAGGTGACCTAAAAGTAATGGGGATTATTGCGAAAGCAATGGGATTGCCCGGTAAGCCTATGAAAAGCCTTGCGCCACTTTGAAAGTTAGTATGGAGAAGAACTGGTCTACCCTTGAAAGAGCAAATAATTTCATTCTCTGACACGCGCATGGACGAGTCGTCAAAAAAGTGCCAATCGCTCAGTAACTTAGGGATACTTTTAAAAAAGGAAGGAGATCTGGTTATGGTTAGAAGTAACTGAACGTTTGCTGCGGGCATAAAGCTATTCGACCATAAACTGTTACTATGCTTCAAGGCTCCATATTCTTTACCGAGCAGAATTCCATCAGTACAGAATCTCTTTGGTCACATGACAATCTCATGCTCTAATATTGCTTTTTCAAGGACCGCGGCTCCATACAATGAAAGACATGGCTTGGTAACCTGACTCTTTATTGAGTGTGTGTTCAAGCTCTAAAAGCTATGCCTTCGTTTCGTGACATGGCCTTGACCATGTCATTTGCCACCCAGTCTTTCTGTACGGTAATTAGTGGCATGTTTTTCATACTGCTTTAGCTTATTACAACATCATGGGTAGACGGGACACTACCTTTATGAGCTTTCTGCAGAAATGTCTCAGAGTCGGCTTGTCTGATGAATGCGCCACTGTCCAACACTAGATGAATAGCACACAAATGATTAAAGTGAGCGATTGGCAGTTTCAGCGCATGTTAATTGCTTATGAATACAGAATTAAAGACGGCGATTAACTCAACATCTAATTTACACTATAACGAAAACAGAAAACGTTGGATGAAGAGGGGATCTGATATAGGACATTGTGAAAGCGTCGAGTTCATTAAGTGAAGGTGTGAAAAGCCAGCGTGAGCTAGTGCGTCAATGGTTGACTTGTAGGCGCATGCCAATAAGCCATACGATATGTGTTCGCGACATTGTGAAATTCCAATTCTAACCATGCTTGACCACCTAGAAGCTTTCTTGGGAGCGCATGCAACCACAGGTGGACATTATGTTGCGAAAAATCAATTATTGGAAACGCGTAAAGTTAAGCACCCTAAATACACAAATTTTTGTTTTCTAGAGAAAATTAAAGAATGCTTTTATTTCAGTTTTCATTTTATTCTATACGAAGCACAGTGGGTTTGCAATAGAACTTTCAAACATTAATACTGAGTGAAGAATGTAGACGTAGGAAGAGCCGAACAACACTTTCTAATCGAGGATGTTGCTCTTAAAAACATTAGAAAAGGCGTTTCCATCCTACCTGTTATTTCCAAAAGAATTATTTCTGCGTGGAGTTGTCTGGTTTCATAAATAAAGTGAAAACCGTTACTTGAAGCAGTAGCATTAGAGGGGCACTGACAGGTTTTGCGGCATAAGCGATAAGTCGTAATCGCTATGGTATGCTAGTCTACTAGCTTGTCTTCATTGGCTCGTACTTGTTGTTAATTTTTATTACTCTTTAACCATTCTGCTGCATTATGAATGGTGCATCATGGTTTGCATTAGACAATAAACAAGAAACTTTCAGTTTAGGTAACTGCTCAATGCAATTTTTATATTTTGCACTAATTTTTATTTAGGTTAGCCACCCAATTATTTTAATTATTTATCTCCTACAAAACATGCCATTCGGAGGAAGCAACTGCTGTCGTTACCGAGGCATGTTCAATGCAGTTTATTTCATTAACTTGCCTTTGCACATCTGAGTATCAGTAGTATTTTGGAAATCTCGGAAACAGCTTCACTGAGAGCTGGCATTCGTCCGTTTTTTTGTTTACAAGGCATCACTTCTGCCCTTTTACGCCAGCTCCTGTTATAGTTAATCCTTGACCAAGTGGCCGAAGTGAGCACCGAAGAATTTAACGTGTATCTAAATGCAATCTCCACCAAGAACTTTGGAGTGAGCAACTTATACACTGTTTTTAATGTTGTAACGAGCCGGGACATTCCTACAAACCTAGTGAAACCGCATACTTCTTAGGTCTTTTAGGTCGCTTAGTTGTACTTGCATGAATGAACGCATTGGTAAAGCTACGTGTATCTGTGTTCCAGAGTACACCGATGTAGTCCAAAAGGAAAATTAATCCTGCTCTCATGCATTTACTTAAAACCATACTTTTTAAAGAACCACAAATTTGACTAGATTTGATTCTGTAATTCCGTTGTTTCGCACCTACTCATCCTTTCTCATCACTGCCTTAAATTTTCCGGACGTATTTCACGCATCCAGTTTGAAATCGTGCTGGTGTCGAACGTGCGAGAATAGAAATTAGTTCATTGGACACCTCTTGAATTCGCTGCCAAAGTGTATATGGTAGCGTGTGAATGCCCTTCCTCATGGAAGTTCACTTAGCTGGACTTAAGGAGTTTTCGATTAAACATGATATTTCCTTCTCGAAATTTATAGCACTTTGGTGCTAACGGTGGTAAGCTTTACTCGCCCATTCAGGCAATGATATTGAGGTTAAGCGCAAACTCTGCTTCTTTTTTTAATGTTTAGCACTTTAAATCTCTTAAAAGGTAAGCAAAGAATGGTTTGTTTGATCTGAAATGTAAGTTCTTATATAACTGAGTTTTCTCAACCTCTAGCTAATGCGCACTGAAAATGTGCTATTTTAACGCATCGTGAATCAAAAATTTTTTGCAAGGCAGGCTTCTGTTTTCTGCTCTTGCCTCAGGAACTCGAAATTTAGTTAAACGGTGGCATTCGATTCCCTGAAAATGATCTTGGCATTGCTGCTTTGTAGAATCTGTTGTGCAGTCGACGATAAATTAACAGATCCAATAGTTATCATTCTTTTCTTTCTTTTATGCTCCTTTACGACCACTAAACTAAATGGCGCCAATAATATGAATGCAATCGTTTTCTTATAACATACGAAGTATTTATGCGAAAGAAGATCAAAGCCTAATATGGAAAGAAGTGTTTGCATAAGGAGAGCGAGGAAAACGAGACACGACGCTGATACGGCTAATGTCCGTTGATTTTGGACGCCCATAACAGTCTGCTCTGGAGCTTGTAAACTGAGGTATTGAAGTTATTGCCTTATGGTTGCCTAAGAGGAGCTGTCTCGAATTAAAATCTACCCCTTTAGCACATATGCTGTTAATTCTGGGACAATATGGTTTTTAAATGATTCTGATTACGCAAAACGTTTTTGTGTGCCAGTTCTTACTGGTTTGGGATTTTAAAGGTCCTCGCAACACACTGTAGTGAGCAAACGCTGACATCATTTTAACGAATTTTGGCACCTAAACTCGAGTTGAACTCTTGTGCATAGTGTAGCGCAAGTCAAATCGACATTGTGAGCTCTTTCTTCACTACTTAGACAGATTCTGATGCTGTTACAAGGCATTGTGGTGAGATTATTTTCTTTCGGCTAAAGTTTGATTGGCCTTTGTTGGTGCCTTTGGACGTTCCCACCCATATCACTTTTTTAATGTTGACTTTTACGTCCACACTGCAATGGCTGGACTTATTGCAACGCCTTTGTCATAATTGTCTGACTTAAATTCTTGTTTTTAGGAAGACTTTGTAATACTTATATTCTTTGAATGTGCTTTGTAGGCTAGAGGCGGGAAAACAATTCGAATCACGTGGCGGAGCAGCGTGGAGACTCGCTGGAGCGTGACACCTCCCCGGCCTGAACCCCTACATCTTGCCTAGCTGTGTAATTATCACCCCCTATATTAAAGATGTCAAAGCATACGCAGACTTCTACTAACAAGGGTGACCAGACGGGAGAGGAGGAACCCTCCACAACTTTATCAGAAAAATGATGAAAAGGACTCAGCCACAAAATGAGGCTGATAATTACAATTAGGTCTTATTTATTTGAGCTCATTTTGCAACCACTTTATAGCGGCTGAGTAAGCATTCCGTCACTGTCATCTTATAAAGCAATATAACATGCATCCGGGGCAGTGATATTATAAAACAAGTGAACTGAGCTATGCTGCTTAAAGTGAGTGGCATGGTATCTTTTACCATTGTCTGCATTTAACCGATTGTAGTTTCAACTGCGAGCAACAAAAGCAAAATGAATCAGGGAGGATTTGTTCTAATCCAACAATTTTTATCATTGCATCTCAAACGGTATTTGAGTGCTTTGATTTAAATATAAATTTGGAGGGTATTTTATTCGTAGGCTATATGTTGTGGCTGAAACTCACAAATGCATTGCTTGGCAAGGATATTTGCAACAGTGACTTTAACCAAGCACCATCGATCATATTCTTGCGAATCTGCTACACGTCAATTTACTACACAGCTCCCGTCAGCGAGGATTGCTTAGCATAACTGTATGTTATTCTTAGTGGTGAAACTGTTTCATACGCAACTGAAACCAACCTTTGCATTCGTTAATTATGACACGAAATTAATCGCACTCCCCATTAACCACCCGCTTTGGACTCCTCACACACCCTATTTTCCGCCAAATCCAAGGCTGCATTTTACCATTTATGCAGGAGCCTTAAACATAAGATTTAAATGATTTTAGCGAAAAAGCCAAAGTTCGTATAGCACTCTCAGTAGGTGATTTGGGTACTGGATCAAGGAATCGTGAGGTGAAAAGCTAGGCAATGCCTAAAACTGTGTTGCCTCAGGCAGTGTGCTTTGTCCAATGGAAGTCGGTGCTCTCATGCTTTGGCTCATTAATAACATCATAACCACACCCAAACACCATGGTTTTTTCCAAGGCGATGCACATATCATTTCATTCATCCAGATCTACAAGGCAATACAAATGGTGTCCCACTCTATTCGAATCAAGTACCACGAACTTGTTTGCAAGATTTTTCTCTTCTTGCAAATAAAAATGAAGATATTTTTGCATTTCAGGTATGCAATCATAGTGAAGTAGGCTTCTATCCACAACCCGTGGTGATGTATACCCAATTGTTTTATGCACCTGCATTCAATTAGTCAGTAAGTCTAAAAATGAATCAAATGGTTGATCGACAGTCAAATCACACAATTTAAGCGACTTCTGAAGTTTTGTACTAACTTCTACCAAAAACTGCCTGCAATACGAAAGAACACATCGATTCTATTTTCTAGATCCCACAATTCACACTTAAATGTTTGAGTCTCAATTGCTTCCTCGTGTTTAGCTGATATCAAATGAAAGAGGCGGGCTTAAAATCCACCTGCACTCATTAATAAGACTCTGCCAGTGACAACGTTTAATCATAAACAGTGTGTACGTGAGACATAACGAGCCCGCATTTCACGGCCCCTTCGCTAGCCCATCCATCCAATTAGCTAAGCAGTCTGCTGGCTGTCACGCTTGTGTCGTAATTCTTTGCAAACTTACGTGCGCTGCCATTCAAGACCCCTGGTCGATTGCTTTAATGATTTGTGATCTCAAACTTATGCGCTCGAGGAGTCCGACTCGTGACAATATATTATTTTAAAAGCGTGAGGAATTTTATGAAGATCAAAGTGACTTTGCAACTATACGTGTCGATTTTGCAGATTGAAGACAAATTATTTAGTTAACAGGTTCGACTCAAAGCTTAAAGAAGATAAAGAAGATAATTAACTCGGGATCTAATGACGATTTTGCATTGCGGCCCAAAGAATACGGTGAACATCAGGAAGGGCGCATACTTGGTCCTCTCCCATCTGTCTGTGACTTGTATGTGGAAGCGGTAGACGAAATCCTGATGATGTAGCTTCTTTATTCGTACCGATGGTAGGCACAACCACCTGTATATTTTTATTGCTCGCATATTATCGTTCCTTCTTCCTCCACCCTTTCTTCTCCCTTCCACCTCCTCCTTCCTCCATGGGACACAGGCATACCTGATAAGAGTGACGGCAACGACGAACTACATGCAGTGTCTGTGAGGAAGGAAGTCCGAGTCGTGCAGTGGCATTGCAGCTAAAGCGTCAAAGAGACTGAACAGTAACAGTAACAGCAAAAATTCCGGCAATTTAGTTTGTAACGGGATCTATTTGCGTCATGCACCTGCACAGAAGAATATCAAATGCCGTTGCTTAATTATTTAAAAACCAAAAATGCAGCCAGTTATTAATTAGAAATAGAAGTCACCTCACCCGTGCAAAAATAAGATAGCAGAAAGCAGATGACGATCACCATGTCGAAAGCCTGCATAATTTCGCATAATTTCGTCTAAACTAAAGTATTTTCTTTACTGCTCTCAAATATATATATTTTTCTGACATCTAGTTCACGAAAATCCCACTTTTATGAGATATGCAATACGGATCGTGAGACCAATGTGATCAAAGGCATTCTGAAAGAAGCATAAATTGACAGGCATTAGGACCTAAAGAGCTTTTTATTTTTAAATATCCCCTATTCGCAGTATTGCAAAGTCTGCGCTTATGAGATCATTTCTTTTTATAGAAGCAATCAGAGAATGGCATTAACCTGTCACTTATTACAACGACTTCAGTAGACTACGCGCCACCTCAACTTTCACATATTGGGCAAGCCGATTATCACTTCACATCACTTGATCCAAAATGGTAGCTTGTTTATGATTTGCTTAAACAACGCATGCTTAACTGCTGCATTTGTAAACGGGCGAGGTGCACAAAATCCCATCTGGTAGGCATGTGGGTGAGTTGGTGAGTTTTCCTTTTATTGCTGATAAGGATAGAACGCGTTGGTCGTAGTCCATGCAAAGATATCGTATGGATAGGCTTGCTAGCAGCACGGAACTATCCCAGATAGACATCATTTACTTCGGAACAGATTTCCGCCTTACTGGTCAGCCTGCGCCGTTTGTATATCCCGGTGGTATCTGTGGCCAAAACACCATGGTTGTTAAGCCTTTTTCTCCGCTTTTTCGTGATGAATGCAGACTAGAGGAAATCACTGATGACTTTTAATTGAGAATTTTAAAATTCACTGGGCAGCGAAATCAGCTGAAGATATTAGGTAGAACAGCAAGAGTTGAGGCCAGGCCTAATAGTACTTGAAGTGAGAACCTTCAGAAGTGATTTACAACTGCGTAAGACTCGGCCAGAAAGCGTGATGAATGGGCAGTTTTTTAGGTGCAGAAACTGGCGACAAAATATTAGGGCGTTTCTTCTGTGGGTAGGAAAGAGGCATGACGTGTTCGCTAATGACTGTGTTCATGATTGCCACAGAAGATTTTGTAGATCAGTCTTTTATTTGGCATGCGGTAGTGTCTTGATTGGTCTTACATTTGAAATGATGTCTAGATACTCAACGCTGACTGAATACTGTGAGCTGTGGATTTTCTGCAGCGACTGATGCAGGAGTCTCTCCTGACTCTGAAGTTGACCAGTGCCGCGAGACACTGGCCCAAATTGTCATTGACCAGCAAGAGCAGTCGCTGGCTAGATGATTTTTCCACCGCGACCAAAAGCCAGGCTAAGATGACGGAAGGTATGCTTGGACCCTGCGACTTCTATCAGAACGGGTTTATAGAGGCAGTCCACCAAACAGAGTGACCAACTAAGTGATCGTTCAGTTGAGAGCTGGAGTCCGACCATCAATCATAGCAGCGAAGCTTAATGCCGTAAATATTAACGTTCTTAGTCATTTATTCGAGGCGGTGACCAAAAAGCATCAGGAACTCCTTCTAATACCTACGTCTTAGACGTCCAACTGCCAGGCGAACTCTACACGTGCACATTGGACTCCGTCAAGTCGTAATCCAAGAACAGGCGAGCCTCCAAATGCTACCCTTCCATTTATACGAGTCTCCGGCAAGCTAGAGATATATCTCCGCAGTTTCTCTTTTGACCCGGGTGTGGCCAAATTACTAGTGAAATTCCAAGCTTTCCCCAAATCTGAATGGCAAGTTTCTCATCAGTCCTCCCTCAAGAAATCTACCCTCAGCAGAAAAAGGGGAGAAAGGGAAAAGGAGAGAAACCTGAATGATATAATTTTTTATATGATTAGAATTAGTATGGAATTCCCTTCGCAACGCCAAAACAGTTATGAACTTTGCAGAAGACACCTTTGCTACCCATTAATACAAGGAACCAATCCCAGTCAAACCTCTGCCGAAAAAGGACGCAAACGAAATCTGTAATGTCCTTTTCGAGGCTGTAGGCATTTCCATCATAAACTTAGATGAGCTTTGTTCCCAGATAATGCAGATAATCGATATCGATGGAAAGGAGCTGCGCTCATTGCTTAGTAAGTTTTCCAGCATGTTCTCATGGCAAGGAGCGAAATTCGGACTAAAAATTATCGTCAAACACAGGATAGACACTGGCGAAGCCAGACCCATTTTACATCCACCCAGACACATACCGCCACCCCTCCTGGACGAAGTCAACCGTTTGATGAAAGAGATGATCAAGGATGAAGTTATTAAATCATCCAAGTCACCATGGGCCTCCCCAATCGCACTGGTAAAGAAAAGCGACTGTAGTCTACGGCTGTGTATTGATTACAGAAAGTTAAATTTCGTAACTAAGAAAGACGTTTTTTTCTTACCTCGTATTAACGACTTTTTGGATGCTCTGCATGGATCAATGTGGTTTTCTGCATTAAACTTAAAATTCGGATGCTGACAAGTAGAAGTAGCAGAACCAAATGTAGTGAAGACGGCCTTCATGGTGCCCAACGGGCTCTATGGATTCCAGACAATGCCGTTTGGACTCTGTGATGCCGCAACCACTTTCCGGCGCCTGATGCCAATAGCGCTGATTAAGCTTTTTGCGAAACATTGCATGATCCGCCTTGATGGCGGCCTTGTTTTCGGTACCGGATCGTTGCAGGATGCAGGCTTGACCTTGGATCCAAAGAAGTGCCATTTTCTCCGCCGTTCGGTCATCTTTTTGGGACATATAGTCTCGTCAGATGGGATGGCGGTCACCGAAGATCGTGCAAAACAAGTGGGAACTTGGCCAACGCCAACCAATCAGACGGAACTCCGCAGTTTTATCGGTTTGGCAAACTACCATAGGCGTATCGTTAAAAGTTTTGTCAAGATCGCCAGTCCCCTGCGCAAGATGACTAGGAAGCAGGCGCAAAAGATTTTCAAGTGAAAATGCAAACATGACGAAGTCTTCAAAGAACTGAAGCGAACGCACCCCTGCAGCCTATGCCTATAAGGTTTCCGGGCGAAGGAGTGGGTACAGACATTATGGGTCCGCTACCACTTGTCTAGGGAGAAAACCGATGTATCCCAGTTATGGTTGACTACTTCACGAAAGTAGCCGAAGCAGAACCCATGAAGTTGCAAGAGGCTGAGACGGTCATGTCAATAATCTTCCACCGTTGGATCTGTCAACACGAAGTGTCCGAATCAGTCCATAGCGATCAAGGTCCAAATTTCAGAAGCCGACTCTTCGCTGAACTATGCAGGTCCATGGGATCGCAAAGATGCGCACAACACCTGGGCATCATTAGGGAAACGGGCAAGTCGAAAGAACTAACCGAACCCTGACAGGACTACTAAAGGCCTTTACGAAGGAGGCACGATCAGAAGATTGAGACTTAAGCTTAGGACACGCTCTTCTCGCTTATAACGCTACACTCCACGCGTCAGCCGGTGTTTTTTCCGATCAAGATGCTCACAGACCGCGGAACGAGAGCTCCTTTCGATGCATTCCTACTGAGTAATGAAGCGGCTACCGACGATACCCCGGAGTACTTACTACGTCCAAAAGGAGGGATAAGAAAGACTTTTAGTTTTGCCTGGCGACATCTACATAGATCTCATACCAAGCAAAAGAAATACTACGACAAGCGCAGTCGACTCAATGCCTACCCTAAAAGAGATCTCCAAATATATCGGCTAAATCCTCCGCCCGGAACACATTGCAGCTTTTACAACCCTTAAAGTAAAGAACCCTTCCGCGTAAAAATAGGTCTCTTCTGCACGAGCAGCCTCATTCGGAATGCACAACTCCAGACCCGGTCAATAGCCGTCCATCACAATAAGATTCGACCTTACAAAGGTGCCTTGCCAGTCGGTTACGAGAATGAAGCCTGCGCAGTTGTAGAAAGAAAACCACCTGACGGCATAATTAAAACGGGTCAGCGAGTGTAGCACCGGGGCTAGCGCTCAAAAGACAAGGGGGCTGTGTAATATTTATGTTCTTTAAGTATGCTTTGTAAGCCAGAGGCAGGAGAACAATTTTAACCTGTTGGAGGAGCATCGAGGTCGAGAAGTAACCGGCCTTCTCATAGTAAGAGCGGAAGAAGGGAAGAGAAGGAAAGAGAAGGACTGTCTGTATCAGTGATGAACGGAATGATTTGTGGTGTCTGTAACCATGATTGCGTAGGCATGTGATTTACCTATGAATGCTGAAGGTGTTGAGCAAGCATGCGAAACAACACTTCGGTTAAGGTAGGAATATACCAATGGATTGAGGAGGATTGGAAAAAAAACGAATGCTGTATGCATGGATAGATGGTTTCGCAGCATGTCATAATCCTAATCACTGAAAAGAATATCGAGCCTCAGCGTCTCAGGTAGCCAAATTGACATAAGTTAGAACGCCGAGTTTCGCCTCGACTTTTGGATGATTTTTGAGCATGCAAAGCTTTTCACCAAATACGAACAATGGTGTGGCATAAATTCTACTAAAATGTGTTTAACTTGAGTGATATTGGCTGTCATATTTCCAATTTAATCTAAATAAACTTGAAAATCATAGCTCCAGGCAAATTACCCACCTGCATACAACTGTAAAAATTTTGAAGAATAATTCAAGTTTCATTGCTAAAGATCAGTAAAAGACAAGCTTGGGATTTTTGTTTCAATGAACCGGTTTTGCTCGAGAAGTCTGCCTGTTGTGTGCATCTGGCTCGCACGCATGGGGCTTTTGTGTGAGATTGGTCTTTTCAAGTGCTACGCCCGCCTTCTCATGGCAGGGAAAGCTTCTTTGCCTACTCTCAATTAGTTGCGAAGGCGTTTCTGCGTAGAATACTTGAATTGGATCCTCATGACTCTGTCTCCATTGTAATTGCTACGCGTGTGTTGACCGTTTGCATTTTAGATAACAAAGTCAACCAATGACACATTTTCCTGTTCTGGGTTCACGGATTGTGCCTCTGCTCCGAAGGATACCGTTGACGCCTACCCAAACCCTTCTTTGCGATTTTTTTTTGCGTCACAAGTTTATTCCGACTTTGTGAGATTGAGATTTCTGCAGATAATTCGCCGGATTTGTTTTCTTTATTGTCTTCTAAGGAGGTTACTTGTTTCGCCACTGATTTGTCTGACTAACGAGTAAGTGGGATTCGTTAAATTAGACCGCTCAATGCCACTTTTTTATGTTCATGAAGTCATCTCCCAATCTGAACGCGTTGGGAAGCTATTTCGGAGATTTTCACGCTATCGAAAACGCATCTACCGTTCCTGGTGATGTTTTAGCGAATTCTGTGCTGGCTGCGCAGCGTTGTGAAGTGCACTCGCCAGGATTTATTGCGTGTGGACACCTTATTGCTCCTGCTACATTGGCACCCTCGCTATGTGTTAGAAAATGAGAGCATTTGGATGCCCCAACAGAACAAGATTTTTAACTCTGTGGAAATATTTGGCTTTTTGATAGTGAACGACTTGAGCCATCCGCCTGTCGCTAGTCGCCATACGCTGATTCACGCCCCAGGTAGGATTCGTATTTCGATTCTAGTTTACCTATCCACTCAGTCGCCAGTTCATTCGTTGTCCACCTCGTGTCGCTTCATTTATCCGTGCTGTTCCCATCCACGGGCTAATAGTGCACTCACATACGTCTTGTCTACCATGACTCAATCATCGAATCGCCATTTTTAAAATATCTCTATCCTTTTGCTCTTCGATCCGTCTGTGTGTATTACCTTCTTATCATTTATTGTATTTCTGCGTCACCTATTCTGCACCTCCATTTTCCACTCATCATTCTTTGTCAACCTATACATTCAGTTTCTGTCCATTTGCACTCAATTCCTACCCATTCGTCTTCTCAGTGCATCTGGTTCTGCATTCTTTGTTAGTCTCATTCGTCTGCTTATTTTTTTCAAGTGACTTGTTTCACTGATGCCTGGTCCTTTTTAGGGGGCGACACTTTAACGGTTAGTTGCGGTGTCGGGGTACTTCGGATCATGACGGCAGCACTGGGTATTTCAGAAACTTGGGATGGCGAATATTTGTCTCCAACCCTGCACGAAAGAACCTAAAGTTGCCAGGACCTCGGAGGAATCAGTTGAACTGTCTGGAGATCGGAGATTCCTCACTCACGGCTTTGTCAGTCGATTCAGTGCGCGTCGAGACTGTGTTCTTCTACTCTCCCTTTTCGGCGAAGGTATTGGTGGAATTGTCGGAAACTCGGTGTGTAACTATAGCACCTGATCCTTTGCGATTCAAGGTTTATAGGGATGCTGCCGTTTTCAGCCTCCCGGTACGATTCGTTTATACTGGTATTGTCGAGTTAGTTTTAAATATACTACGATGCTAAAATAGGGGTTTTCCTAGAGGCTGAAGTTAAGAGGGGGACTTAGGCATACGGGCTGTAGTCTAGGGACAAGGCAATCGCCCCTCGCCAAAGGCATGAAAACTTTTTCTAAGAAATATACCAAAATTGTCTCGTTTGGGTAGCATAACTTCCAACTGTCCAATTGGTTTCCTGAATTTGCCACGGAACCTTCCCTTTGCAGGCATTTGGCTTCGAGAGAGGCTGTTTGAACGCACTTTTTATATCTTAACCTTGCAGGCGGTGAAGCGGTGGCTTGGTTAGGGCAGTTTGATTACTTTGCACCAGTGGCAGACTTTGAAGGGGAAACGGTCTACAGTGCCGCAGAACACATCGCTCTTTCCAGTCTGCGTTGCCGAGCAACTGAGCTATGTTGTTCCTTCTGCATCAGCCCCCTGGTAAGTCCTACTTGAGTGCCTGCTCAGTGGTACGGTGGTAATCTATTGCTTTGGACTGGTGTGGACCTTATTAAATCCGGAATCATGGGCATTAGTAGTGCAGGTATCCGAGTGTTTATATCACATGGCCATGCGAGCTCAAGTGAGCAATCTGACAGGAGTGTTGGACAGCTATGAGTTGCTTCTCAGTCATTGCGTCTGCCTAAATACACCATCGATGGCTAAAGTAGTACGGTTGACTTTCAAAGTAAATTCTGCATTAATAGCATTGACAGTGGGAGATGTTCCCCTCATCAACAGCGTTCTGGCCTATTAAAGAGTCACTCCACTAGTCGTGCGTTATCGACATTCGTGCTAGAGCAGGTTCTTGCCTTGTGGACAAGTACTAGCTGCATCTCACCTAGGCCCACAAGGTGACGTAATTTGCGAACTTAATCATATTCTTTAATTGCATTTAGGTGGGTCAGATTTCCATTATGTGAATTGGACAAACACCGTAAGTGGCCCATCGGTGGATTTCTCCAAGATTATCCGACTTGCAAAACGCCTTCCTGAAAAGGCGGACATCTTTTTGAGGGTTAACATTACAGATACGTAGTTAATGTTTTTGCGTTTGATATTTCCTGGAAGGATACAAATGACCAATCAACTCTCCAGATGGAGTAATATGGTGCCGACTTTACCGCTGATGCTTGGTAGGGGCGAGGGGCTTGTCGTATGGCTCATTTTGAATTAGCACGAGGTGTGTTGGTTTGTCTAACTGAGGCTTTAGAGTTTACAACCACAGGGAGTGTTGTCATGGTAGATGTGCACTTGGTTCTATTACGAGTTGGCGCATATTTTGTGCTTCTGTGGGTCCATTCCAGTCGGCGTTGATAAGGACGGCGGTGGTGGTGGTGAATGCGTGCACATAACAGTGTATGGCGAGGAATGGCGATGGCGTGCAGCCAGAAAAGACGGCTATTTACTCATAATGCTCCATGTGTGGTAGGATGTTGGTAAGACGCTCAACGGTGTGTCGTTTGATCGAGTGGTGAAAGCGTCTGAAAGTGGGCTGTGGAAGCAAAGGCAGTGTTGGCAGCCATCTCTGCGAATGTTCAAAAGGGAACTCTCTCTTTAGAAGTGGTGAAGTTGGTCATTTAAACGTGACAGCTTGTTTAGTGTCTCTACATCTCCTAAACCTCATCCAATCGTTCCTCAGCAGTGCTTTCTTCTTGTGTGCTATAGAAGCTACGTGGTCTGATGTCGATGGCGCAAGCTTCAGCTGTTGGATATTCTGTGATTGCTGCTCATGGATTATCTTCCCCCAGTTTTGGACGCAGAGCTTTTGCTAGAAGTTCGTCTCATTCTACGCATTGAAACGCCTACTTTTACAGCCTGAGACAGTTTCCTACTAACTTTCCACCTTTTGTACCGATCTTGGTGGTAAATTGTGCAAGTCTTGGGTTTTTGTTTTTATCACAAAGCCTTTTTATAAACTACGCCTTTTTGTTCTCACTCTTGTTTTATGTAAGCATAAATAGTTTTCCATGTTATTTTGGAAATTACTTTTCTCTCGAATGATCTGAGGAGTGTTAACATGTGTAATACGGGTAGTGGACAATTTTTGGAAACTTTAGTCCTGATAATACCGTCAGTGGTGACCCAAGTGCCACATTAATATTGACGGTAGTCGCTGGAGGAGGAAGTATTCCACGTATAAGCGGATCTGTGAACCATTTACGTTGTATTGAATTTCGACAATCTCCCCGATTTTAAGTTTTATTTACTCTGCCTGGCTGTAGGTGGAATCTATTGAATTGGATCCAAACTAGACATGGTTGTGCCCCGTTTCAAGTAAAGTAACGCCTACTGAACTATTCCCAGTAGAGGGTCTACTTAAGAACAATTTTCTGTCTCCCACGTGCATTTGCGATTACTGACATGATATTACTTCCCATTGCATTGTTGTTAAATTAGCTTTCACCATTTCTACTGATGGCCTTTCTTCTGCAATCTGGAGGAGTAGTTGTGCTGCATCCTTGAGCACCCAACTTCTAAATTGACGCGTAACTTTAGGCTTAGATGGAAGTGGAAAATATTATGGGAAATAGTTGAGTTCATTTGTGAGGGGGAAATCATGATTAATTGTTTACTAAGGTGGAATTATTGCCGAATAATTTATGAGAGCTCATTTGGAAGCCAGCGTACGTAAAGTACCTTGAAGTCTTAGTGGTCTTTTGGATAGATGCGGCGATCCATGTGTTTAGAAACGTAGGGAAAGGGGCTGTCGTTGACGCACACCAGGTTGCCGCAACACTTTCTCGAATGGCTCACAACAATTCCATTGGCATGTCACATGGCTCATTGTAATAATAGGGCATGGAAGAACAACATCTTGTTATGTCTAGAAGAGACAAAATAGTGGTGAGTAAATGAGCAGTAGGCATTAGGACAGTGAACTGTTAGCAATGATGGGTGGGAGGGGGGTGTAATGCTCAAGAGCCAGTTAAACTAGCAAGGGGGAATTCGGCTATTCAATTAAGATTGACTTTGAGGGTCTTTGAAACCTTGTAAATGCTTATTCACTCGCTTATTCGCACAGTTTTTGCGAAGGTACACTTCAGCAATTGTCCTTTACTGTTTTGATATGAGAAGATTAGGGGTTATGAGAAATAACCATCCAATCAGCGTCTTCTTCCCCTCTTTTCGATGTGGAGACCAGGACGAACTTTCTATTTAAGGTGGCAAGGGTTCCCAAATGACTGTGTTTACGACTGCCGCAGAGTGATTTATCACCACAACAGTACAAAACAGTTTCACAACCACAGACCGTGTGGTGATTAAGTCCAGAAGTTGACGATGTCAGAGCCGTTTGTATGCATCAGGAATCAGTTCTCCTTGGAGCTAGTAGTGATCAAGATTTGGCTTTATGTTCTAGTTCCGGAATCGGAGGTGCCTCAGAAGTGGGTGCATTGACGAATTGGTACGGGAAGCATTCACCTCAGTTGGGATCGTTGCTGGCGAACCCACGGTCGGCTGTCTTTGAGGCACTCACACCCTGACCAGATGTAATGCTAAGCACTTGGTCTCCGTACTACCGTATGTAAAGGCTTCTGTTCAAGTTGCCTTCGCTTTTATTGACAGGAGGTGTACTTGCTTCCTCCTTCTCCCTACTTATTAGTCCCCTCAGTAGTATATGACCAGGAAGCTAACTTTCCTTATGCACCCTCATATTTACCTCAGGTCACTCACTCGTCACTTATTCATCCACTTTCCGGTTGTGAGAGAGTTGAAAACATTTTTTTAAGAAAAATCTTGCATTGTTGGGAAGCTAGAATCAGTACATTGTCCAGTTGTGTATGTACCTGGGGTAATTCTTTGTTTCATGCAAAGTGGTTATAAGACTAGCAGTAATATCCTCTTTAGGGGGTAATAAAGACTATTCCATCGAATAAAGTGTTAAGACAGGGTTAAGCTTCACTTTTTGTGGTGGTGTTTAGTCTGTCGTAGGCCCAATCGTTTGCTTTGAAAACAGTTCATATATTAGTTTATTTCGGGATTGTTAGAGGAAAGTGGGAATAATTTGCTATAATATTGTAGCGAATGAATGCATGTGCTTGTGAGAGTAGGACCTCATCTTCCGGGCGTAGCCTTTTTTATGCTTTGCAAATCATGCAAAGGGAAGAGTGACGGATTGGGTGGATGAGTATACTCTCGGTTTTACTGTCAAATGTCGCCACTTCTGTTCACTGCTCTTCTCCTATTTACTGCCGTCATTTTTGCTAGGACACGACCCCCTCTTAATCACCATGTATTGGTGTGATTTTAGTGGTATTTTATATTACTTGCACACTCTACACCAAGAGTAGGTTGAGATATCGAGTCAGTGCATCAGTTCAGGTCAGGTACATTCAAAATACGGCACTGGTGTCTTGGTCTCAACTCACTCCCCACCATTTCTGAGGTATATGACCTGATCCCGAACGCTCTTCCCCTGTGACCTCGCAACCCGAATTCACGCATGGCGAGTAAGCACTTGGCTTGACGATTGTGTAATTACCAGATGGGTGGCCTTGGTTCGAAGACCGTGTGGCTACAGACTGTTCATCAGGTCGTAACCGCGGCGCCATATACACAAATGGAAGAAGCCGTTTATGGGTCAAGTTAGTATTACCTGTCAGAAGAATCCCACACGCAATTCCTATGAAACTGGCACAGAGTAATGGCTGTCAGAGACTTACTTGCTTCCTGTCTTTTCTGCATTGCAGACAGGGCTGGATGATGTGAGAAAAGATGCATGCGAGTTGTTGCACTGTGCGACATAATGAATGCGAAGTGTTGTGTCCGTCTGATTTGCAGACGAGTGAATCGCAGCCTTCCCCTTTGTTTACTCAGGTGAGTGCATATTCTACGAGTGGGACTGAGGATCTAGTGGAGGGACTTGCATGCAATGTGGATGGAGGAATGTTTGGTGAAATGCAGACTATTATGCTATATTTACAATGTGCACAAGTGGTGGATGAGGTAGAAGGTGAGAGAGGTGTGGGAGTAGAGGATTAGGTGAATAAGAGGGAAGGAGGAAGGGAGGGTGTAGAAATGAGGCAAGGAAGTGAATGTGTAATTGGATGAATGGGTGCAGAGGGTATGCTAGCAGAGAATGATGAGGGTGGAGTAAATGAAAGTGGTGGAAGATGAGAAAGTTGATGAGTGAATGAGCAGGAAATTAAGTGTATGGCACTGAGATAGGTCAGTGAGAGAGTAAGTGAAAGGTAGGAAATTAACTGGGTAAGGTTTGCAACGCGAGGGGCGAGAAAGAAGCTGCCTCAGCAGGATGTGGAGGGGTTGGGTGAGAGTGAGTGACAATGGAGGGAGAAAGGGGGGGAGTAAGTGGCTGATCTGGGAATTGATGAGTGTGAAGTTGATTGACCAGCCTACTGGGTAAGTTTGGTGTGGGCCGAACAACGGGAAGGACGTAGCGAGATAGGTAGAAGGAGGGTAAGAAAGCAAGGATGGAAGAAAGGAAGGTGCCTGCGGTGTTTATTGAACTGCCTCATCGATGGTGCATGGAATGCGTTTTTGGTACGAGGCGGCCAAAGCAGCATTTTCGATGTGTCCTTGGTTCCAACGATAAATCTCACCGCTGACATGATCCGGCCCGCGTGTGACTCAGGAACGTCTGCAAGTTGAAAGTGACAATCACGACGTTGGCTTTGGTGATCAGCGTGCTACTCAGGCTAACTGCTCATGTATAGGTTGTGTCTCAGTATGGTGTGGGAAGGATGTGGATATTTCAGTATCTCTTGCTCTGATCATATCTGGTCTAATCTAATTCGGCATCATTAAGACGTAGATCCATCTCATCGTTGTCTTTTTGGATCAAATGTGTGAATTAGGCATGGAAATGCGTAGGTGTCTTTAATTGACTTATTAGGTTAGGTGCTAAAAATGAATTGCAAACCTGTCAACACCTTTCCTTTTGAGCTGTTGCAAGGCCGAAGATAGTGAAAGGTACCATTATGGCATATCATTCATGCGTGACATGCGAAAAATCTATAGCGGCTACGAAGATATGCATGCACAACCTTCTGAGAGAACGCTGCACACTTATTCCATTAGAAACACAAACTAATTTAATTGGTGTAAAGGAGACAGTTTGGCAGTTAAAGCTGTCACTTAATACAACTTAAGGAAAAAGACCAATCCAATTTGCTTCAACACCATAAGGTATATTCAGCGCGGAGTTGGTGTCTATTATATCCATTTCGTTTTGAAGCTTAGGTGCTGCACCTTAATGGGCAGAATAAGTCAGTGAATCCTCTTACATAGTTTATCTTGTAGTCGATATGCGTGCTCTCTAATCAGAACTCCTTTATTGCTGCCTACCCTGATAAATGTAATGGTGTTATTGATGCAGACCAAACTTGTTGCGATGTGAGCACTTACCGAGAATTCATGGGTAGTAGTGATGGCTTTGACATCAAAAAAATGTCCAGCAATGGAGTTTTAACCATAAAAGTTATCTAGAAGCATCAAGTGGTGTTAATAATGTAAAAATTTTTCACCTCATTTAAGACTCAGTCGAAACGCTTTTTGCCCATGTTAACAGTCTAATAAAGTGCAGCCCATGGAGAAACAACTCAAAGCTTAGAGAAGCTCCGCGCTTTAGGAAGATTCAATGAGATCAAGAACTTTGTTCCTCTCTATCCAACCTTTTCGAAGAATCGAGAGCCACCTTATCTATCCTAAGCATATTTTAGTTCCTTTTAAACTAATTACGTCTCATTTTGGTCGTTATTTGGTACCCGACATTGAAACGATCCTTAATGATGATGATAAATAGCGATTACTTGCTTCGGTGTGTGCTCAACTGTCTAAAGTCCTGATAAAATAGATACACGTATTTTTAATTGAACCGCAAAATTTTGTTTAATGCTTCCCAAGATTGAATGCCTACCTTCGGAAAATGAATACATAAGTCGACTTTGTGCTGGGTTACCCAATTGCTCGTGCAAGCATCTTAATGGAGGGCAAACGACATCTTGTAAAAAGCCCAAGAAATTGAGGGGTGACAGTAGACTACTATGTTTTACAGAATGACAAAAGTATGGGTGCTTAAAAGTAATGAAGTGCAAAAAGGAATTTAATTGGAAATTGGGGCAAGATTGGCCAAACAAACATGAGATATAATTCAGCATTTGTATTTTAATTACGAATGGTATTAAAATGCACCTGTTTGATGAGGCATTGTGGAGGATAGTGCCAGCCTGAGCCAATCTGACTTTTGCGCACTCGGAAACAGTGTCCAAGTAAGAATTCCACTTATTAAGGGATACATAATGTTAGTGTGATAAAGTAAGTACATGTGCCAAAAAATTAAAAAAACGAACGAAACAGTCTAAAGAATGAACAAAAAGGTGTGGTATCACTTATGCTAGAATTGCTGGGATCCTCCATTTCTCCTTAATTTATGCCTACTATTACATAATTCATATTGGTTCCAACCACGAAGTCTTCCAATAAAGACCATGACTCTGGGTCCCCGAATTTGTGCCTGTGCACTTTTCCTCCACGAAGTACTCTATCTGAACCCCTTTAGAGCTTGTTACACTTTGGGTTACTAAGAGTTCCATTAAAATTATGAACATCGAATTAATAAAACGCTTGTAATAGAAATGGAGAAGATATCCGCTATGGTCCAAAGTACACGGAATGTGAGAAATAGGAACCGCACCGAGTGACTATACCTGATCAGGGATATAAATGTCGGCAAGAATATTATGAAATGATGAGCAATTGTCCCCATCTTGGGCAAATGGCGATAAGAACACAGCCGCGTAAATTAAGGCTTGGTATGTAACAGCTGATTTGCACACTGGAATCCAACTGATCATTAAGGGTACCAAATCTATGAAAACTATATGCAACGAATTTGAACTTTTAATCTATTAGACGCAAAAAATCCTGACAACGAATTGATTATGCACTTGTAAAACAACAGTTTCAAATATCACCTTCACCGTCCCTCAAAAAAGTCGCCGCACAGCAACCAAGCACTTTGGGTGCTGCATTCATCCCAAAGAAAAGGTGGCTTTAAAATGAGTGGACTCTAAGTTAAATGGGTTAAAGGATCAGCAGATGGCTGCAAATAATTGTATCTCCGCCCAGTATACACAGCAAGCTTCATGCTAAAGCGTTGTCTACTGTCATTGGGCTGAAAGTTTTCCACTAATGCAATTTTTTGAAACAGGTTGGGGTGCAGAATCCCGCTTTTAAACAGATGCCTTTTAATATGGCAGGTCGAATTGCAATGTGGCTGCTGCTCATTAAATCATGGAAGGGCATTTAAATTTTGGCTAATTACTAGCTACATCGAGTCTTCAGCAGAATCGCCTTTTATTTATAGGCAATAGGCATTTTTTACTGCTCCCTGTACGGTACCTCTTTGAGACAGTTATCTAAAATCAAATACATTCACCTAATTTTTCCATATTTACTGCTTCAAATTGTCTTTGACTTAAAGGAAATCCAGCCAAGACATTTTGGAAGATAGGCTTTGTGAAAAACTAGAAACCTGGATTGCCTTAAACGTAACCCAGTTTGGAAATTGGACTTAAACAATACTGCACGCCAAGCGATTTGTTCTAACTCCATTTGCTGATGCCAAGGATGTTGCTCTTATCCGCACCTCTACTTTGACGATTTATTTTGCTTCAGTCCTACATTCTTTGCATGCTGGGTTATTATGAAATGCTAGGTTCTCTTTACCTGTTTCGTTGCAATGTTTAAATATGCACTTCCCTTTGACTGGAACACAATTTTGATTAACACATAAAAAGGATAAGAGCCGGATTAGGCATTGCTAAATACAAGCGTTTTGTTAGTGAATAAACCTTCGATATTTGGTATTTAGGTGACTACGTAAGGGTGGAATCACCACAGTAATAAGACTTACTAATTTTAACCAGTTTCCGATTCACTGAATCCATCTTTGCCAATTAGGAGGTGATGATAAAAAAATATACGAGCTACCTAGGCCATTTATCTGCCCAATTTTCTGGCTCTTTATTTATTAGGTGCTTGCGCATCAAATGAACAAATGTATTCAGACACGGCTGTGATATTTTCAAAATCGCATAATTTAAGTTTTGAGAAAGAATAAAACACACCAAAAGGACGCAAGATGGAAACTTACTGTCACATCACGGCTACCATGACGAAAGGTGAAATCACGACCAACTGACACACTTTCATAGCTTAACGAAACCCTTCCTACTTTTCTTTTCTGTTTCTTGCCAAATCAAATGGCAGTTTAACAAACACAGACGAGGTGAGGCTGATGTGAAGAATGCACATTGATCTGGATCCTCCTATAACTTCGTTTAATCCCTTTATTTTCTATATGATCTTTCTCCAACTTAGAACCAGGCAGCATAAATTAAGTTGCGATGACTGACGCAAGAGTTTGTTTGAAAAAGGCGCCAAAGAAACTAGAAATGGTTGAGAATTTAGGCAGCGCGACAACTATTTGCTTGATCCTCATTTGTCATGTCTGCGCCACTTCGGCACCATGCTGTGGTACATTACAGAGTGAAATGACCCCTAGACCATGTCATTAGCCCCAGGTGCCACTGCATATTATGTATATGCATAAGTCTTTGAAGAAGTCTCGTGTCGTCATATTTAAAATAACCGATTCGTAACTCTCATGATTCGATTCCGAAATCAGCATTCCCTGGAAACAACATTAATGTCTCGTCTTTGTGCTTTTCGAACCATCCCGTTAGAAGTGGACTGAAATTTTGTTGAGCAGAAGCTTATTGCCCTAACTGATGCATTCGTTTGCAATGGAATAATGCCTGTGTATATTGCAGTAAGGTTCTAATCCACTCTCAACTAAGCAGCATCAGACAAAGGCAAAAGACTACGGTATACTGACAATTACTCGATGACTAAAGGTCAAAATAAATCATGCGCTACACGGGCGGGTAAAATCACTCACTTGGATTTGGGTACAGACACGTACTTAATCTCTGACCTAAAAACTCGATCAAATCTGGCTAACCAAATCAACAAATCACCTTGAATAGATTGGTTTACTTTGAATACGATAAGTTGCACGCGTGTCATCAAACAAAGCATTGATGAAGTGAATAGATGGCTGCAAAATCTTTAAATTTAGCGCCATTGGTAACACTGTTAGGAGGTAATCTTCTGCTACATTCTGCACAAGTCCTCTAACTAGATGCAACGAATCACAAGTTGGAGCTTAGGATAATTTGATAGGTCCGTGCTACAAAAAGAATTCCGCCTATTAGTTGCGCATCGCGACGCAGATCTGCGCCACTTTTAGAATATTGAGTCTCCTACACGACAGATTTAAGACGGAAGTGAACCACTAGTCTCGATAGCTGAGTCACAAAAACAGTAGCGTCGACTGAACCTCCGCTTACGATAGCTTGCCTGCACGCCAGCCTACGGACTGAGTACATAAGGCTGTTCGCCAAACTACGCATGAGGCAACACGATGTGAATGCGACCTGATAACCCGCGAACTGACTCCAACTGGTGGCATGTTTAATGTGAGCAATGAGAGACGCAGCTGACATCATAATCTTATGTCCTCACAAGGATAAACCATATGTTTAGCGGACTCTCGGAGTCCGATTAGAAGAGTGCATCCGCATCTGACGAAGTAGTCTCTCGGTTTCAGACCAACCCAATAAAAAGACGACGCAAGTTTTGCTAAGAATTAAATTTTATGCAGTAAACATCGCGCTTGCTAAGAATAACTAAAGAAAAAGGGCATTGCACACTTGCTTTATAAACCCTTGCTCTAAAGGATGCATGATAAGTATTTCTTTGCTCTTTGTCGCGACTAATAGAAGAAAGGAAGAAAACATTGCTCATTTTAACCTCGCAAATGCAAAGATCACATACTTATTGCGGTGATTACGAAGGGCAAAGTTGCCCATCTTTGTTTGGACTCCTAAAAAGAGGAAAAGATTGGGGCTTTCTAATTACGCCTCCTTCAAATGATTGAGCAACAACGTGACAGTTTAGCGCTAACACAGAATTGGAAAAACTTGTACCAAGGTATACACTGTCATAGTAGCGAGTTGAGGTCAATCCACAGTGACTGCTAGATGCAAAGGAGCCTAACATTTTGCCACTTCCATGCTAGATAACATCTAATGAATGAGAGCAGATTACGTAAGCAGATGCAATTGACTCAACTACTCCCACTGTAAGCCTTTTGTTAGCGTAAAAATTTGTACACTTAAAGGGCATTTATGGGACTGCTAGAAAATCTCAGAGAATAAAACCATCCTTAAGCGCCTGAGGCAAGTTTTGCACGAACCTTAGGAACGAATTCACCATTGGGATAGTGCTTTTGACCACTTTATTTCCTCACTTTTACTTACTTTCTTTCATTTAATGCTGTCGTACCATAATCCGTTATCTACGTACTTCAACTTCGCCGCAACTCCCACTCACCTTAGATACCAGAGGTGTGATCTGGAAATACCAGCGTCATGATAACATCGCCTTCAGTCTCTTACTACAGTATCATTACCTTAATCGTCAGGCCTGAGGTAGCTTACATCTTTGTCACCTTCTCTTGCCACAATATCGCACTCAACCCTCGCGCGATCGTGGCTTCTTGTTTGAAGGCGCGCAGACACTGCGGCTCCGAACACGTCATCCTTATCGTTTATCTGCATTAGCTAATTTCTCGCCCTAATAATAAATTTTGCTTGCTAACGTGAGGCCTCTGTGTACTCTTGTTTTCAGCAATGCGGATATACAACACCGTCTACGGGTAGTAATTCAAGGCTGTTACTGAAGTATTGATGATTCTTACTGCACTCAAAATAAGGGACATTAATGATGCCTTCTCGGTACCTGTCGATGAGGTCAGTGGTTTGTTGGCGCATTCGTTGATATACCATCGAGGGCCTAGACAATAGGCATGGTGGAGGTGAGTGTGCTCTAAGGGTGGAGAAAATGACGCACTAGTGGTTTTCTCTGCTCATTAATGCCTTGCAGAAGGCAAGAGTTCGGAACCCATAACATGTCCGAAGTAAAGGTCCCCCTTTTTAAACAAAGTTAATCTGATTTCTGGCTAGTTGATAGCAATTTTACCTCGCATATTCGCTTTTTCTTCCCTTTTGTAAATTAAGCGTAAGTTGCTGTTGATTCTTGCCATTTGACCATTACTTGGATGTGTCTTCATCCAAGATTTCGACAAGGTGCCTGTTAGACCACTCTTTGAATAAATCACTTCTTTTAAAAGAAATTTTCATTTGCTAAGAGTTGTAATTATCAGAATTGCTGCCTAATTATTGATAAGGCGGCTTATGCCCCATTAAACTTTAGCATCGGTGCGCTCTTTTCCTAAAAGCCCCAATTCTCAAATAGGCGTTTAAAATGGTCATCATTCCGATTGTACACAATAGCTGCGATATGATCTGTGCCACAAACTGCTGTTCAAGGATACCGGTTGACTATATTGTGCAGAAAAATTAACTTCGTTGTCAAACACCCTTAGAGGGTCTGATTTTCAGAGCTCAGCGAGATTTTTAGCTTGCCATTCGTGCATTCGATGCTGCTGAATTAAAGGGCCTAAGAATGCAACGAATAGATAAGATATTTTGAAGCTTTTAGTAGAACTCGTTGTGGTCACTTGTCATGGCATGACATTATTGGTGCTATATTCCCCACCGTCCTTAATTCAGTTAAACAGAGTTGTTTAACTCGTCTCTGAGGCTAAAGCGAAGGGTGGCTTTATGCCAAACCATTGCGTGTAGTGTTTGGAAAAGAAGTGGCAGACATCGTATTTAGGAAGTCTCTCAATTTCGAATAACGATTATGCGTCGCCTTTAATTAATGTATTTTGAGACCATTGCATCAATGGTGGCCATTATGTGCGTTATTAAGACAAACATCTTTTCTGCTACAAAGCAGTCAGCATTGACAGTAGTTCCACCGTCAACAAGCATTGTGCTAAAGGTTGAGGGAGCAGCGTTGCTTTCAGCTCGAGCCGGTGGACAGAGCACTATAGGTGTCTGAAAAGATGCAGGCAGCCCACCGTAAGCATACTAACCTCATTGGCGCCCTTCAGGTTGCATCTTCGGCTGTGAGGTAGAGGTCGAGGAAATGGGTGAAGCCTTAACTGAGCGTATACCAACGTCACGGCTCTGGAGGCAGGAGTGACAGAGTTGTGGTCGGAGGTGTCCCCCTTTGCCCTTCTCGGTTTGTCCGCTTTCCCGTATCTATCTATTTCGTCCCTATCCATCCACTTTTGCCTTTTCATTCTGTCGGCCTCCTTTATTTACCAATATCTATCAACAGGTGAATTGTGGATTCGATCATTAACTCAACAGTCGATTTTAATAGGCTTAGTAACAAGTCGAATCTTCTAATCTGTTCATTTGGTGAGTGTCTTAATTTGTTTACAATGCCCTCAGATTAGTCGCGTGTTTTGAGGTGTCCTCAAACAAGGTTATCCATGTAGATGGCTTGTTTTCTATTGAAAGTTAAAATTGCTTACGAGCATAGCACCTTTATTGGGCAAGCAAAGAATTGGAGTTTGGAATTGATCATGTTTATGAGGCTGAAAGGAGGTAATTTTTCCCATATCACATCGATTGCCTTTTAATCCAGTCAACCTTGACTTGAGTTTCCTAGTACTTTGGAGCCAGTAATGCGTGCGTTCATTTGCTGACTATGCTAGAATTTACAAACTGAGCGTAACCACAATCTTTTAGCGAAGCAAGAAGAATGGCTGAAAAATCCTTTGCGCCTTCAAAATAAGTTCACCGCTTTAAAGACTCATTTGATTGGGGAAGCTGCATTTGATTTGAGTGAAAAATGTCAGAAGTCAGTGCAAATTCTTCTTTCTAATAAGAACGCAATATGGCAGGGAAGGAGATGGTGCAAAAGTATTTGACTATTCTCAGAGTAGCCGATCACAAGCTTGCGACCTGCAAAGTGAGCTTCGTTTCTGAATAATTAAGTCTCGTATTCGCATGCATCAGTTGCATCAGAATTGGTCTTCGTGGGTGTGATCCTGATAGTGACTGAAAATTTAATGATAGGCATTTTGGTTTTTGCTTTCTAGACCTCAGAATCAGCTTGAGCACGATGTGGTCTTTTCCAATTTATCGTTTACTGGCCAGTTGTTACTCTCTTTGCATGATTCGTAGCTAATATTCTCTAGAAAACAAAATTTTCGGCTGTAAGCAAAAACCCAGTGGTACACAATCAAGGTCACCTCGCGTATATTTCATTGAAAAGTTTTTCCTATTTTGGGTTCGGACTCATAGATTTTTTGGGCTCCTTCAGCTTTGGCGGCAGATCGTGAAAAAGAAACCAACTATCTTTATCTGCCGCTTTTAATTGTCTGCCTCTGCTCCGAAGCTGTAACAGTTGCATACTGACCTTTTCACATTATTAATAAGTGTCGAAGGTGGAAAAGCTTATTTACGAGAGTACTCGCGGTGTGCTTAAGATTGCCCTGGAGAGCGTCATACGCGAATTTGATGCGAGCATTGAGCACGTGAAGCGCAAGACCGTCACTACTATGGACGTAGTCTATGCTTTCAGACTACCTCCAGTTGCTGGGAGGCACCGTAACCGAAGTGTGGACGGATGGGTAGATTATGGCGGATCTTGTGTGAATGCGCTAATAGCCTCTTTTAAAATCACATTGTACATTGGTTTTATCTTTGCTTATTCCACTGGCGAAGGCAACAATGATGTGTAGCGAGGCAGTTAGGGGGAATTTGGGGAAAATACAAACCAGCCCTTGGCTGTGTGTGCTGCAGATGCGTAGGTGGTTGGTCTGAATTTAGACACCTGTCAACCTGCTTCTAGTGCACCTTCTCTTCTCCTCTCCTCTACTTCCTCTTCTTCCCTTTTTCTACGTCATATTAGTAAATGCCTTTAATGCGCTTAAGTCATCGTCCTTGTGCAACACGTCGGTACACCGACATTTACGGCCGCTGTAAGGGATAGAGAATCAGTAGTAATAGGCAGGACAACGGATGATTAAATACTTGAGTGGATGGGTGATCGGCCGTGCGAATGGGTAGCTTTCGACAAGTGGCGAGGATAGTGCATCTGAGGTCAACGCTGGCGGACATGGTGTTGCTATCGCTGTTTATGTTTTCTAGTGGTGGTCGCAGATGCTGCTGAAGTGCCAGCAGATGGGTAGAAGCATATGAATGTACGGCAGCGTATTCTGATAAAAATTACAAGTCCGTTTACAGAACCAGGCTCGTTGGCTGCTTATTGACAAAAATGTTACTTGAATTATGTCAGGGTAGGCTAAGCTAAATTATGGTAGACTGTTTTACCCTGCGCTGCCTTACATCATCCTACACCATGCTATGCTATTTTGCATTCGGATATTGAAATCCTCATAATAGACTTTCTAGACAAAATAATGCCAATGGCTAGATGTTATGAAATGCAGCTCCCTTCCAGTCAACTGGATAAATATTTAACCAACGTCTTCTGATTAGGGTTTGCATGCGTATTCTTAGCTAAACTTGTACTAGCTGTCTTACCCACTGGGAGTGAAGGAGCAAGAGTGATGATGGAATGAAACAACGCACTGGGGTGCAATGCAGTGTGGTGGAGATTAGTGCAGCGCAGTCTAGCATTGCGGAGCGTAAGCGATGATTGCAGACGCAGAACCCAAAGACTGCTAAGCGTCAGACCAGAGGAGGTAAGTAGAAATGCTGTCGTTGACTGTTCACTGATCTCTGCTGTTCAGCATGCTGAATGGAAGTGGACGGCAGTAACACTTGCAATTCGAGTGGGCACCAGTGCCTTTAATTTTCACTAGTAGTCTACTTCTTTGCAGTTACTTTAGTCTCCATACAATGCCTCAACGGCACCACCATCTCCTCTAAACCCGAATGGCCTCAAATTGTTGCTCCGACAACATCACCACCACTACATTTTAGGTAGTCGACTCAAAATTGAAATCCCATGGTGGATTAACATACCTTCGCAAAGACATTGAACGCGTAATGCAAGTCAATAAGAGCAAATCGGAATAAAGCTATCAAAACATGTAAAAAGAGCAATGTTTCACAAGAAGTCTCACGCAATCCTTTCACAGGAAACATCCAGATCCACTAGTGAAAGGCCCGCACTCAAAAGCCACAATAGGGTGAGCAGCAGTAGCGAATACAGATAGGTATCATCTCGCTTCTCGTAGTTCATAAGAAGGAATAGATGCGCCGGATGTACTCCGCCATAATGCACCTCATGTACCACCGTTTCTTTTCCAGGGAGGACATTCCACAGACCCTCGCAGCACCTCGAAATTACAGGAAGTGCGATCTCTCAATAACCACTTTCGGCCAACGACCTCGCCAGACAGCAGCGCTGGTTCTCGGAGGACCAAAGACTAAGCACACAATGTGTGACACTGATTACCAAGAAATTTGTACAAACGAATTCAGAAATGTACCATCTAATGCTATTAAGAAGGCCACCATTTTATTTGCAAAATGCTGCTGCTCTAGGCTCAAACTGCAGCTACAAAGCTATAAAACTCAGCCAAATCGCCGTGTACTGCAGACTTCACCACTTCATGAGCTCATTCACCATCTCAAGCAATTAACAACGCCTTACTTTCTGCGTCTAAACAAAATCAGCGTCATCTTCATATCACCAAAGGTCCATGCTCCATACATGTAGGCTTTCAAGGTAAAGCAGAAACTGTTCTCGAAAGAGATAATCGCCCAGATTCTTAATAGCAATTCTGCCAAAATTAGATTTTATAAACTCCAAATAGGTGAGGCTGCATAGACTAGAGGACTCACTACTCGCTCACAACAGGGAGCGTAAGTCAATGTTATGTCAATTTTCTAATGGTGCAAAAAAGTGGCAGCAGATGAGCCAAATCCAGCCTAGCCCTACATGCAGCGATTAGGAATTGCTAGAAATTTACTACACAAATGGCGATAACTTGGACAAATTCGGCCGTACATATGGGAAATTTGCCCTCGTGCACGGAATTATTGCGAACTTCGACGATAAGCTCCTACATTCGAAAACAAATACTTTTGAACTAAACGCTGATGAAATCGTCAGACACTATAAGATCATGTGAGAAGCGGACTCATGAATAACAGCAGCGTTTCTTCCAAATTGTCTAGCTGTCCAATAACTGAATTGCCAAATTTACCGAGCACTTATGGTCTTAGCCGTGGCGACTTACAGCATCGAAAAATCATGTTTTCATTATAACTGTCAGTTCTATGCAACATAACTGAAACGAATGCTGTATATCGTTTTTTACTGAATGCCACCTCACTAAATTTGTTATATTATTGAATTATTAGCGTATTTAATCGTGTACACACTTTATTTAATTTGCTACCAGAGAAACAAACTAATCTACCTTTTTGGTGTTCTGTTGTAGAATGGCATTTGTTTGCATTGATAACTAAAATTGTAAAATATGAGCAGCGTGGCGTTGAGCCTAAATGTTTAAGTCTTGCATAGAATACTTAATGAGAAAATCTTTCCTGAATAAATTGCGTTTGACTAAACTTTTAAGTCAACACATAGTGATTTTTGCTACTTGTGAATTAGAATCCAAGGGATAACAACCCAGCCATGAAGGATTGGTCATTTTAGGGGCAGAACACTTATTGTTGCAGCAGGTAGAAGAGATTGCAATGAGAAGTACTAATTTATTTGGCAAAGTCTAGGCGGAATGGGATCGTGCATTTTGGGAAGTGGCGTTGCGAAATAATTTTTAAGCGACTTAGAGTTTTACAAATATTTTCTGATTTTGTTCTGCATTAGTAAAAGGAATTCCTTCCCGTCTCGCTAAACATTCCAATTAATCCAAAAATGCATCTACCTTAATGTTGTTTGTTGATAGTTATCTGTTATTAATTGTTCTTTTTCTTCTTAAGATATAATTACTTATTGTTGATGCAAAACAAATGATTTATATCCACGCCTCGCATTGCAGATTCAACGAATGAATTGTGTCTAACTAATCGCTCTTGTGTGTTTCTTTCTCATTATTTGGTCTGACTGCCGGATATTTACCATTGGTCAAGTATAAAGCCAGTCGATTGCTCAAGTCCATTCGTCGAGAAATGATTATGAAACACTCCAGTCCAGAATTTGTAACAACACCACGTGACGTAACGTGCGGCCACGCGCTCTTTACTGGGATTTATCGGGAACCAAGCATATCAATGTTTGACCTAAGCTTACATCCAGACTCAGCCTCTTCACACGCTTTCTGGGAACGATAGGTTAATTATCCAGCCCTCTTATTCGTATTCTATAAATATCCATCTTCTTTCTGTTGATAGCGTCATAGACGTCCCTCTTCGCGCATATGTTCGCCACTCTTCATCATCATTGGAAGACATGGGAGATAACTTTGGTGGCAGGAGAACCTACCATAAGAAGCCTAAAAATGTCGAAGAAGGACATTCGGGAACAAGTGATGAGGGTGGGAGGAATACTCTACTTGAATATCGCAAATACCTATTTTTAGATGAATTTGGACCGGTAGTTGCTTATAATTACTAGGATCATCAAAACAAATCACCCAAAATACGTTGAATTAAGTAAAAGCTATTGTATCCTATGGTTGTCATCTGTGATAGAAGGCACCCAACACAACCTGGCACATTATTTAAGCAAAATAACAGCCGCATATTTGTCTTAAGTGTGCGTTTTTAATCCAACTAATGTACTGTTGAATTTCTCCATCGCTTTGTTTTAGGTTTGAGTTGTCAGTTACCAAATGACAAACGCTCCATAGGCTGCGGATTTGCATACAGATGCGTTCTTGACATGCACCGCAGCCTTAAGTACAATAGGACTTTTGCTTAACCCTACGTGTACAATTATTCGGTCCGATCCAGCCGATGATCTCCTGGCGACCGCGCTCGCTCCCGTCACTGAAGAATAATATGCCAATTTTTGGGCTCCATAAGACTGCATTTGTTCGTTTTCTTTTTCTCTATTTTTGCCATCCACCCTTCTCTAGTCGATGCGATCGAAAATCCTGACTTATTTTATGCTTTTACTAATGAATTTGCTCTTGAAACCCAGGGGTCAACGTGGCATTCTCAATACGATTCCTACACTTTTGCTTTTTATCAATGAATACAGTCCCTTGTTCTATTGTAAGATCAAATGATGAATGCTTCCTTAGGTGCGCATACAACTGTCCTGGAATGCAACGCTGGAAGGGCAGAGAGAGATTGATCAACTTTCCAAAGTGCAGGCATAATTGGCCAAATTTTTGTGGTTGGTATGGTTACATAAAAAGCTGTTTAGCCCAAAGATTTTTTATTGCCACCGCTTTAAGCAAGGTTAAAAACGCGACACCGCATGTAGTTGTAGGGGTGATCTTAGGACATTTATGGTAACAGTTGTTTCTACATAGTCAGTATGGTGATTGTGCCATTGGAGATTGGCATTTAAACTAGCGAGACAGACCTTAGAGTAACTTGATGCCGGCCCATCTGGCGCAAAACGAAATTTTTTAGTGGTCGATGTCTATGACGAGCTTACATCCGAATCGTGGGGTCCATCGGAGCTTGTAGTCCAAGCATTCTTTTGATGTATTTATGTTACTAAATCCACACTATTTATTGTAGGAAGGCTTCTGATTAGTCACTTGCCGAAGATATTTATTATCAGTGCATTGCTAATGCTAGGGTCTGCTCACAGAATATATCCCAGTTTCAAGTACGATTGCATGTACAGAGGTACGCATCAAGACAGGGTCTAAATTATTTTAAATGCGCGGTATTTGGGGAAGTGTGTGTAGGTCAAAGCAATGAATCAAAACGCGAAACTGAAATCAACAAAACATTAGGAAATTATTTTTTAGACTGCTAGCGTCACTGCTTTGACTACCGAACTTATGGTTTCTTGTGAGTAGATGCCGTTGGCAAATGTTCAATGTTACGAAGGGAGTCTCATCATATTTACTCCGTAGGGCTATGAGTTTCAAGTAATCAGGATCAAATGGAAGAGTGGAAGTAACAGTGCATCAACAAGTGACAAAACTCTGAATTTTTCGTCTTGTCGTACCCGATTAACAATAAGCGAAATTTAATCTGGTGGAAATATGGATTAGATATACAAATCCGGGTGCAGCCAAAAGAATTGAATAGCCGCTAACAGGGTTAAGCGTTTCTGTGTTGTTCAAAAAATGAACGAGGAAGCACAATATTTTTCGCAGTAACATGAGGCTGTTTCAAACTGCACTTTCATGCAGCGACTTTCGCATGCAGCAGTGTAGGTAGGGAAGCCTGGATTAGAACAAGTTACCAATTGGGCCATTAAATGGACAAAACTTTGGCAAGTAATGCACGTACAATAGTGCTTGCTGCCAAGATCACTAGAGGTTTTGGTTTCACCACGATCATCGCTCACGCATTTGCAGCGCTCAAAATTATCTTTGTCCTCATTTAACAATTGATATGCCCAAATTTTGTCTCTAAGGCACGGCAATCGACACACAGCCCAACGAAGTCGCAAATCAAGCCAATTCTCAGATGACTTATGGTGTGACCCGTGAATAGAAATTTTGCCATATTAAAGAAGCGTGTAAAATTGAGCACTGTAGACGTCGCCATGAGTACCGCCTTCATAAGTCGAGTAGAAACCCTCAACTACCTACTTCTGGTTCCATTCTACTGTAACCTCTGGACCATCTACCTGCTGTTTGAATTGTTACGTGGTTGTCAATTGGCTATTTAATGCCTAAATGCAATGGTGTAGGAAGAATATAGACAACCGCAGAGACGGAAGCAGTGTCTACCTTCCTTCTATCCTAAGCCTCGAACTTAGGTCTCCTTGCCGATAGTAGAAAGGCATCAGTCATAGCCACAATACCCTCTTATGTGCCTACTTTAAATTCATCCATAATGATGGTTCGTGACCCCATCAACCGCCAAATGCTACATCCAGCAGCAGCAGTGATAGATTCTGCACCACTTTCAACTGCCACTTAGAACGATTGCCGATGACTTCACATCATGCATCACTGCCGCGTCCAATTTATTAATGGAATTAGTGAAGGCACATCTAATGACGGAGTCTCACGCCCTCTGTACATTCGCGGTTCGCATCGACTCGTCCACAAATCTACCTTGCAAACACCACTCTTGCCCCATCTTACGCCACGCACCGGCTTTTACCCAAATTCGGAACCCTTCAACGGAGCCCCAATCCCAGTTCGTATAGGCACCTTAACTAATTGCTTCGTTAAAAATTATTTTACCACTGCCAAAATCAACAAAAATAGAAGGACAATAGATCGCAACGGAAAATGGTTTCTTTAATTTCACCTATTAAGCGGAATCAAATTGCTCCATTCTACACCACTTTTCATAGTGCCTTCGAATACTGATAAGCTGGGAGGCATTAAAGACTACAATACAATTACTACGGTAATGGTCCCCTGTTGCTGCTAATAAGATCTTGAAAATCAGAGCAGGATCAGCCTTACTTGCTTGGGCACACGGCAAAGGTCGGACACTACACTAAGCAGTAAAGAATCTGGGTGAATAACCAAGTCTGCCCTGCATGTCACGACTCCGGTAGCACAGAAAATGGCAAAAACGACAAGCGGAAAAAAGGCAGGTGGGCAAAAAGCTAAGCTTAACACCTCGAAAACCGAGACGGTCTTCACCAACCCACTAATGTCAATTGTGAACGACCATACTGATCATTAAATTGGGGCGTGTAATAGGTTGCAATGGAGCGAATTGCGCGACACCAGTAATGAATAAAAAATGTAAGATAAAATTTGCAAACTATAGTTCAGTAATAACAAAGAAGCAGCGAAGGAACCTGCTTTGATACCATGCTACTCGGATTCGAAATGAAAGATACAAATGCACTTGCACGTCTTACTGGTTAGGTTACTATTTATAGTTTGGATCATCAAATCACTACAATAGACTCTTTATAGAACACCATGTAAAGGGAATTATGGCGCCGATGCTATGATAGACCAAGCAGCTAAAACTTCGCTTGGGCAATATAGAACAACATAAGTGCTTTTGTAATGGAGAGTTTAGTAAAGCATCGGAAGCTAAATTGGGCCACGGTGTACGTGGTAGTATATTTCGCATTATTGCATTATATTTACTTACACCCTCTAATGCTCTGTTACTGACCAAGGCCGGCCACTGATCGTAACAGTCGATGAGGCAAATAAACAGACTCCTTAACTCATAAACCACGACGCGAGCCTCTAAAATTGACAAATTAAATATACCTCAATAGTTCTGTCAGTTTCCAGTAAAAGTTCTTCGTCGACACCGTAAATCAGCGGCTTTAGAGGTGGCCTTTTCATCAAGGCTATTAAGAAAGTAGAAAGAAAAGAGAAGTTTAGAAATATACGCTTTAAATCATTTGAATTATTCTGCAAGGTCTAAAAGTGAAGAAAGAAAAATTCAAAGACAAAACACAGAGGACCTCCAAACCGAGCCTTGAGGTCGCCAATTTCGAAGGGTAGATTTTACTAGCGTCAAATATCTAGGGCTGTTATGGAGACATTGCTGACCTGCACCTGAGACGGATGGATAGATATATACATGGATACATTGAGCTGATCATCTGGCCACCTTAGAGTACTAAAAACTCCATCTACAGGTTAAAAAATGACGTGAGTTATATAATCAATCCAATAAACAGCTCAAATCTGCCACTTAATGCATGGTGGTAGGAGAAATACTTTGTTACACCCCTTGGGCAGGGGTAACAGTTACTTACCTTTAAATTTATTAAAGTATTTCAGTAGTCTCAAGCATGCGATTGTGATCGACTCAAGGAACTAAAAGGCTTTTAACCAAGAATATAGGTGTGTTTTGGGTGAGAAAAATAATTAATAACCGGGACATCATAACCATTTTTGCATCCACTGTTCTGTGCGTGAGCTCTTTTGTAGAGAGAGCCGAAAGAAGAGTCTTAAGGTGCGAACTGGATGAGATTTCGATGTGTTTGATCCTGAGCATTTGGAGTGGGTTGGACAAAGGTAGGCTTAATGTTTAGCATCATACCAGTTGCTTCTGCACTATGGGCAAGAAAAGGTTTGAATGACCAGCCTTGACTTTTCCACATCGCTGCCTATTTATTCCAATTACATAAATGTAGAGAAGAGCGTGACGCGAAACACATTTTATTGCAATTAAGTTTGATTGAGATCTGATCAGTTACACTTGATCAGACACAGTTAACTCAGGGTGGAGTCGAGTGCATTTGACTGGATTAAAAAGAGCAAAAATAGGTCTAACAGAGTGAACATCGCACTGAATACCCGAGCTCTATTTTTATGGACAACATCGAATTTAAACAAATGGTAATTAATTTTACATTGTGTAGGGCTTTGGTACGGCAAAGCACTTAGCGCCGCAGAAATCGCAATCTATGCATCCCAAGACATAGTGTCCACTTAAATTCTAAGTGGAAATCACCTTATTGTGACCACTTTTGACTGGCTGGTAAGAATAGTAAGAAGTTTGTCTCTAAATCCCCTAATGAGTAGCGATGAAAGTCAGTTGGTAACTTGAAGGATCCCATAGGTCGAAGGATAGTTGTGCATGCAAATGAATAGCCAGGCTGACAGAGGAAAAATAGAAAGCTGGATAATGGTTAGCTATGCAGTATGTTAAAGCAAAAACAAGAATGAGATATTTAGTAGCCTCCACCATCCAAGCCAACATGCATTGTTAAAACCAGTGCGCTTGGCCAATGTCAACCGAACAGATCAGAGCATTCCCTCATTCTCAGCTATGAATAAATATTCTTTACTTATTAATTGTTAGCGGCAGCGACAAAATTAAGCGAGTAATTTCTGAGAAGATTCAAGAAAGAGGGTGTCAGGTCAGGCATCTCTAAAGCATAAACTCCGACGAGAATTCAGCAACGCTGTTGAAGGCTGGTTCACGCTAGTCATCGATAATGGGGTGCAGCAGATTTCCTAGGACAGTTTACTTGCAAACACCTCTCCCATCCAGTTGTCTGCTACCAAGGCTGTCTTCCAATTGTTAAAATAAGCAGCTTAAACTTGCATCATTTGCTTAAGATAATTCACAAATTGGAAACGGGGCTTACCAATTCGGTGTTTTAAAAGGCTGCAAAAGAACTTGTCAGGAAAATGTCATATGATTTCAACCGAATTGGGTGAAACAAGAAGCCGGGAAATAAGGATAAAAAACGAGTAGCTAATAGCAATGCACCGGAATTAAAAGGCATACTATATCTGTTTTGTTGCGCCAACAAAGTGCTCTGAATAGGTGGATGACAACCAGAGAGATAAATAAGTAAATAAACATTTGGCTAGGTAGGCAAGCAAGCAGGAAGAACAGAAAGTAGATAGCAGAACGCTTGCTAATTTCCAAGCATTATTGCATGATTGCAATCAGTGCGTTGCGAAACGCAGTGAACTATAGTTCCCCCACATAGCAGCACGCAAATGCAATCGTGATTTGTCATATGCCGTAGTGCCTAAAAATACCGACTCTGCATCAGATGCTCATTGATGGACTTCTCTTTTCTTGTTTTAACAAGAATCGTGCATTTCTCAAAAATTATTTTTAATTCACGCAATAGGAAATTGGCTGCCGTTCATTGTTGTAGAATACAAAGGCGCCAACTTCAAAGTGAAAACACAAACGTGAGCCTCACCTAGAACCACGTTCACTGCGGTGTGGAGAGAAGATGAGCTGTTGCTCTGGGAATGGTAACATATCCATAATACCCAGCATCATGGCAACACAGAAGGGATACAACAATGAAAGGATTAGTCGCATTAGTCATGGATAAAGTGCAAAGCGAACAAAAAAGTCAATTACTATTTTTGGTAGCAGGGAAACCACGTTTCGGTTACTGATTTGTTTTTCGCAATAGCGTATCCACTAAAACACCATGGACGATTCCCTTAAAATGCAAAATTAAAGATGCCATTCATTATGACGATAAACAAAAGCTGGAAAGGGCATTCCAGGGTGACTGTCACTAATCGTGTGACCAGTTATAGCACACTGAAAGAAGTGAGGAAAATAGAATTGCCTGCAGAAGCGCAGTTTTTGCCTTAATAGCACAGAATGATCAGCTCATGGGGATAGGGAGGGTGTATTTGCTGCATGTAGTAGTGGCAAACCCAACTAACATCAATAATTTGGACATTTTGAGTGATACACTTACCGATGAAGTCAAATGGTGGATTCTACTAATGTTGCCAGTCCTTGCTGTCCGATACTGTGCGATTGGTCACGTCGCAAATTTGTGGGATTGGCTAGGCATGAATGACTGCCTTTAGAGTTAGTAGAAATCATAGTCGAGAAACGGGGAGGGCAAGCATCCCTACCTACTCCTCATTTTAGCACACATACGCTTTTAGCCTAGTAAGGTGTTGAGCTTAAAGGGCATTTGACTGATTAATTTTGATCATCTGTGGTGGTGCCAGTACCACACAAATGACACGCCACTGCGAAGATTGCATGAGGTTGGTGGCATACACTTCTGGAGAGATGAATCAGGTAGCTACGGCCATAATGTAGAATTGTGTTGTCATTTTTAAATGAGGCATCAGGGCTCGCTGATAGCCTTAAGACGAGTTCGTGAGGAAACACAATGCCGCTTTTCTGATACTGGACTGACTTAGGAGGCAATCACATCAGCAACATTTGCAATTTGCTTTATCACACTAAACATTTTCAAGAAATTGCTCTGGCAATTTACAGAACAGCATTCTCAAAGTGCGTGAATAGTATCAAGCTATTGAGAAGTTTATGGCACGGAAAGATCGAGAGACAGAATATCGAGAAGTATTATCGTGCCAGTAGCTTTACGACCTTACAAATGCCAAGGATGAAAAAGGCATGAGTTGTGGGAAAGGCATAGCTGCAATCAGCTATGGTCACTCGAAGGCAATTTATGCTGTGAAACCGGCCACCACTTTTTACAAAATCGGGATCCCTGTTTCAATGCCTACCTAAGGAGTGGTTAGCTGTTAAATTGCGTGAGTGTCAATTAGCACGGAAATCGACTACGGTAGCAATGGCACTGTTGTATCTTAGAGGGTGTGGAAGCAGAATGAAATGAGGCAAATTCGCTCATAAACACACATGACACCAACTTCACTATTTCCATTAGCGTAGAGTCCCGATGAAATGTCTTACTTCCAAGGTGGCCAAACTCAGTATTCGCTGTTCTATTGGCCCTATTTTTTCATCCATTTGTGCCCAATCAGATCTATCTCCAACGCGGTTATGTACGCATGAGATCACTATTTGTGCCGTAAATGCTATAGTAGTCCTATCAAGAGATATGACGAGAGGACGAACTCTCATCTTGCTGTGCAGTTGCTTTCGCCTCATTTATGTTTAAATGCAATTTCCAAGCTCAAATTCATGATTGTATAACTACATTCCTGTTCATGTGACTGACTAAACACTTGGTTGTGCTTTGTCAAAAGGCGGTGAGCAGAGTAGAACCTCATGTCTCTCCTGGGGTTCTGCAATTCATACTGACTGTGGATGTTATTTAGCCTTAATGCCTTAGTGCTTAGTGCATGAAGCTAGAGGAAAAGCCATTTCACGAGGTTACACCGTCGCATAAAATTTCCTGCATACATTTTATCAATAACAACTCAACTATTCCTCCTAGTAACCCATCTAAAACATTGCACTTTTCCATTGCTTGATCAAGATACGGCTTGATAAGTATGCTGCACACAAGTAAACCCAAGTCAAAATTTTGCAGCGATCCAAGCATTTACATGGTTGTTTGTTGCTATTTTATGCATCGTGTTGCAGCTTTTATTTGCCAGGTAGTTCTAGGACTTCCATGAGGAAAATATTCAGAGAGTTGTGCTGTGATGATGCAGCCTGCCACCCTTAGCCTTCAACACAATCAAAAAAGATAATAAGGTGTGAATGAACACGTGTTAACCACGTACAGATGGCTTGAGTGATCCTTATCATGAGTTAGATTATATGCTGACAGCGATGGCATAAGCTGTGGAGACTCGGGTGCAAAGCATGTTGAGCGCAAGTGTAAACAAATAACTCAACTGCTGTATAGTCACACTTTTATTTCCATACACAAGCAGTAAATATCGTTCAGTCAAGCTGGTGAAACAAAGATATTACCTGCTTTTACTCAAGGCAGGTTGATGCTTTGCACTGTGCAGTATGCAGGTTACTTTCCAGTCGCAGCATATATGATGCAAAAGCAGGGTTGTTTGGTCAAAAAATGTTTGGAACGATTTTAATGTCAATCGATGCATCCACTTCTTCCTGCTGCAATTCCTCTTACAAGGCTTGGATAAAGCAACATATTACTATTCAAGTGCCATTAAACCACATCAGGTTCAAAATTAGTGGATTTGTCCCTTACATGGGCAATGTAAAATCGTGCTAGTAGTCTCAATCAACAGCTGTATATTGACTTATTTAAGTCGAGTATTGTGATAAAACCAATTATGGGATGATTGGTAAACCTGGTGCTAATGCTGAAAGAGGCGTCGCCCGGCTTGACGAAAGAAATCATCAGAGGCTCCACGAAGACTATATCATTGCTCATTCTAAGCACCATTCCATGTTTCATCATATCGCTCACCCATCAATTTCTACAAAACCGAACAACATCAAGGTTTTTATTTCAACAGGTGCTGAAAACGATCTCTAGTAGCAAAGATCCTACGATTGGATAAGGTTGATAGTCCTCATGATGAAGCACGTGCACATATGCATAAACGATTGACGTTCAGCACAAGGTTGACCCTATAGCCTAATAGCTGCACAGTCTCTCTACTAGCATCAATCAATCTCACTGAAGTCAATGCCAATTATTGTGATTTCTGACAGGTGAGATGCAACTAAAGCAGAATTGGTAAATTCAAAGGCGCTGACTCTGTACTGCTCAGGATGGATTGAAACTGTAGCCCAAATAAAGCGCGTCAACCATTCTCTGTTTGTAGGATCGGCGACCCGAAAGCTGATTATTATAATTGATAAAGCTGTTATAAGATACGAAGTGGTGCATCCATGTCTCTATGTCGTAGTTCTTTTCGTAATTTTCAGCTAAGGCCGCTTTTTGCTATTATTGATTTATTATTCCACTCCATTAATGTTTCTCCATAATCTGTTGCGACAATTTCAAATTCACCTCTGTTCCAACACTTATTATTCCGGTGGAGCTATCGTTACTATCGTCTTTGTTGTCTGCAATCATTTAAATTCAAATGCATGATGCTTTGTACATTTGGCAACGGAAGTGCCGTTGTTGATGCTTATACAATCACACGCTTTTAACTGAATATAGTGGAGCTAGGAAGTAAAGGTCGAATTAGATGTGCTGATGGCTTGAGTGGCTGTTAAGCGAAACGAACTAAACAAGACGCCATGCTATGAGAAGAGAACCTAACGTATAGTGTCCAACGTCTACCTGGTGGAATGTTTAAACAGGGCAAATATTGCATCTTACAACAGCGGCGAACATCTAAAATGTATGCATGTAATTTTTTAATAAATTGATGCATAATCAAATGCTCTGTTGATGCCCTGCTGAAGAGTGGATGCTCTAATAATCTTCTTATAGGACCAATCATACACTGAACCGAACGGCAATGTCCCATGAAACAAATTTGAAACGAAAACAAGCTTTGTTTGTGCCGCATCTATTATTGGTAATTACTATGAAGCTGAAACTAAGGAAAGCGAGTGCAGCATTAACTAATGTGATGCCTGACGGAGAATACTCCAATTTAGTTATATTCAATAACCGAAAAGAAACTGGTTGACCGGCATTCTGGCAGAGATGTGTTATTGGCTTTCTTCAGTTTGGTTATCGGATATACATCCTCGGATCTATACCTCCTCACGCACTGTTTACGGTGACACGAGTATCCCCTGGGACATCTGCTGCAACTTCTTCCAGAGTCATATGGCCTATGTCCAATGTAGTTTCCCCTAGAGAAACGAAAGACGTCAAGAGATGCAGAAAATTCCTGTTTATAAGTAAGTGTGGACAACCAGACTTACCCAGGCTTGTACTGACAAACAGTCAGGTATTGTGGATTATCCCATTCGGGTATGAGGCCATCACATTGGCGTATGACACAGCCTACTCGATTTGAGTTTGCCCAAACGAGCTGTTCGAATTCGAACAATGGTAATTAAGTCCAACAAAATATGTTGCCATTGGTTTTTAGGCATTTGTTAACACGCTTGAAAATTGTAAGGATTAAATCATATTTAAGGTACGACCTCCAGACTGATAATAAACAGTATTTAAATTGCGTAAAATCAAAATCTTGCTCACCTGTGTATAGTGACCGCAAACATGACTGCAGGTGTTATTTATGAAATTATAAAATTTGGATTCTCTTTTCCACCCACAGACACTATCAGTGACGTGTGGCTTGAAGCCGCTGTGAAGTGCAAGATTCTGTCCAATCCCACGGAATTGTGGATAGCGTAATGGGTTAGGATGCTCAAAAACGCAAAGGGAGGCCCAGTAAGCTGCGAGATCTTCCATCTTCTTTGAATATTGCTAATTAAATTATAAGTAAAATACGAAATGGTAAGATTGGCATTTCCAGCAAAATGACTGGGAACGTTAACAAATGTGGTACATATATTGCAAAACAAAGGTAAAAACCGAATAGGCAATTCAATGACGTAACTTTTGCAATCACGAACGTTACCATTAATAGCATATTACTAGCTGGAGGAGACACATTTTCTCGCACTTCCAGATGAGCCTCGAGAATGTGTGCTCGTTCAACAGCTGTAAGTAGCTGGCACGTTGCAGTGGATATCAGAAAGCCAAGGCTTAGGAGAGCTAAAGACACGTTTCACAGAGTTACTTCTTCACATTGTTCTAAGGGCTACAAAATTTACAGATTTTTACTGTTCTTTAACTCACCTAGCGTGAAAGACATTGAAGCCACCGTACAGAGAGTTTGAGAAGTGTCGCATGTATTTATGTATACGTCTGACCTCGTGACTCAATTGCACCAAACATTGAGCTGACAAGGTGCTGACTTGAATCCCTCTCGCATTTAAGATTAAGTGTAACGGTGAGGTTATCGTTACAAGTGTTTACAAGTCAGGGGATAAAGAGGGGTCAAAATTTGGGGTTTCGATGGTGTAAAAATTGGAGTTGTGGTGTAGCAATGTGACAAAATGTGCTGATTTTATGGCCCACTAGCAAGGCGCATAATGGTAGCGCACATTAAATTTTTAAGGGTAATTGGCACTATTGATGATTATAATTGTTCCATAGCACTTTAGAGGTTAGCAAAGTAACACTCAATGGTCGCAATTTGAAATGTTTTATTTAGCGCAAGAGAAATAACCGCATTTTTGTACCTGATAGTAGTTAGATTGAAAATGCCTCATTCCTTTATTTTAGTCGTTGAGTTCTGCAAATCTTTACGTAAAACAGCATTCCTACACGCACACGATTGCAAGGTGGTTTACTAGCCATAATTTTTACAAGCAAACCACATCGTCACAATATTTTATGGTCTGAGAATCGCACTATTGCCTTAAACTTGATAACAGCTATTGTTTTTCTTCGGGGTTTCTTCTCGCATACCGAAAGTTGCTTCGTAATATTGAGCTGTGGCTATCGTACACTTCGGCAATGCATACCAGCCGCGCCTCTGCCTCACTCCGCTATTGTTGTAGAATGGTGTCGATATTAGATCTAATCTACTAATTGATTCAGTTCATTGCATTTTTCGTATATGCCATTCAGCCACTCCTAATAAGAATGCGTTGAAGTGGTCAAGGTTTCGCTTTAACTTTCCTCATTTATGGGCCGTATTTTCACCCAACCCTCTCGTCCAGGCCATTCAATGATCGCAATTTAAATGCCAGGAATTTACATTGCTCATGTAAGGGACAAAACTATTAAATTGAAGCCCGTTGCGGCATCGAATTAGAAAAACACTGGTAAAGTAAAGGATAAGTGGGAATAACTTTAGCCAAAACATCCTAGAGAAACTGTGGCAGAGAGATATGGACGCCTTAATGCACATCTTATAACCGTCTTAAATTCTTTCGTCAATTATAACAATCTACCTTTGCACCACCCTTCCTACAATCGGAGAATGGCTTACGTGCTTTGCATAGGCCAGAGCTTTAACCGGTCTCGTGTGGTGCAGAGTTAGCTCTATTTTTTGTCATTTTTGCATCGATCACATTTTAATTTTTGGAAAACAATGAATGGCCTTGACTTTAGTGAGGTCGATCAACGCTTTCCAAAAAGTGGAGAGACTGTGCAGCTGCGATGCAATTCCTAAGCTGCAAAATATTGCCGGATTACGGTTCGGCCGTGATAGGTATGTTGCTTAATTAATCTGACTACCATGAGAATGCAGAGCTGTCAATATCCTGCCAAAAGTTTTAACTTGTATCCATACTGCAGCCAATGAGTGAGTTAAAATATAAATTACCAGATAAGCAAAATATTACGCTATCATGTAGTGAAGACATTTCAATACCATTTATCCTAGCTTGATTAGGGCTATCTCACGCCTCGATCCCCATCACCAACTCCAACCATCTGCCTGTATTTTCGGTCGGTTGCCGTATATTGGCTATGTTAAGTTTGATATGATTATTCAACGAATTTTCAGGAGATTGGTAGACCTTATACTAATTCTGGTACACATGCCACTAAGATTGAAATAAGAAATCAACGGAGGCCCTTAGAATGATTATTTATCACAACTTTTGAACACCGCTAGCTATTTCATTCAATCGCACACGCGTGCAGTTCAGTAAAGTCAAGTGAAAATAAAGTTGTGTTACGATTGGTGGTTAAACTGACAGCTGGTAGCAAACATCTTGCGATTCACAAAGGTCAAAAGTGCTCAGTGAAACACGTGCTGATATGTATCTCCTCTCCTCCATTACCAAATGCGAATCACTAACCTACTTGCTTACGATGCTTACATATTTATTCAGGCATGCATTCGCCGCTGTCATAGACATTATTTATTGTCTTTACCATATCAATTTCCCAGCGTAAATACCATGTCACTGCCTTTGTTGTAGTCGTTGCGAGATTCTGCTTAGCTTTATCCCGCTGCAAACCAAACCAACAAAAAATGAAACCTAGAAATCCACTTCTGCAATAGGGTTAGTATTTAATGACATTAACAGCGAAATATAGCCGCATAGAAGAACTGCGAAAAGACCTTTTTTCTTACGTGGCACGCAGATAATAGATGGGAACACTCTGAGGTCGCTAACAATTAATAAGTAAAGAATATTTGTTCATAGCTGAGAATGAGGGAATGCTCTGATCTGTTCGGTTGACATTGGCCAAGCGCACTGGTTTTAACAATGCATGTTGGCTTGGATGGTGGAGGCTACTAAATATCTCATTCTTGTTTTTGCTTTAACATACTGCATAGCTAAAATATGTTTCTCAGTGGATTATGCTTGACAATTAAAGGGCCCGAATTTCTTTGCATTAAATCTCTTAAAAACGACATCTAGCAAGCCATAATAGCATAAAATTGATTCTCTTGTTTGTTTTGGAGCTAAATATAGCTTTGCTGTTAAAAAGTTCCAAGTTGAAACATTTTGAAAGGAATACTCTGCAGTGTTCTGGGTTATCTGGAAACAGCACCCACAATTTTGACAACCTTCTTCGCCCCCATGGAATTTACCGAATCGTGAGGGGCTCCGAAATACACACTAAATCGTTTTTATAACGACAAAAGTGTCTCCAAAATGACAAACTGTTAAAATCCATGGCCGCTACGACCATGAAGCACTTGATGATGAAGATCCAAATATTTGTGAGGGAAAGCCCATAAGCTTGCATTTTGTTTACCATGCTCCCCATCGTCCATACGGTGTTGCCTTATTTTCTTTTCCTTTAGCAAAGTTGAATTTGGTTATCATTTACCTGCCTTTTCAACTGGCCTTAGCAACCGTTAACAGCCACAAATGACTGTGCTCATTTCGCCGAAAATTGCCTTATTATAGGCCAATCCAAGGTGAAATGTAATTTGGTTGTATTTGATCAGTGCAACTGAGAAGTTCTCATTAGTCCTGTGAGATTGCGGGCATCCAGCAGCGATTTCTGTGGAATTAATTTAAATCGAGTTCCTGAGTAGCAGATCCTAGTAACTGTGTGAGATCAACCCCACTGGGGTAGCGTATAAGTTGAAAGACCGTGCGTTTAGGGTGCAATGGGGAGGGTTTTTGAGAAACTTGTCTCTATTTCCATGCAGCTTACACAGATAAAATAACCTGTTTCAACCATATACCTCTTCTAGAGAAGCAAAATTGCAGTGATTTTGTATTTGTTTCGCAGTGCAGCAATGGTTTTTGAATTTATTATAGCGTAGGAAGTAACGGAGAGTATATTCAGCAGCAATTAAAATACCAATTTGGGTGACACACTGCATCCAAGCAGCGTCTTTTTACATCGACTAGTCTTCACTGCATGGTACGTGATGCTTCTATATTTAGCACGCTCAGAGCCTACGCCTCATATACCATCGGACATTTGAGCAGCTAATAATGTGAGGGAACACCATTGAAAGATCACTTGTATTCGCTAAACGTTTTGAACCATAAAGAGTTCCTCTGCATGGGAACTAGTTGAAGCAAACGGATGTTTTAAATCATGCAACGCTGGTTATTTTTAAATGAATACTATGAGCAGGATCATATATATACATATTGCGCATTCCCGCCTATTAAAACAAGTTAAATAACCAAACCTTCTAACGCATCCGTAGAATGGCAAGAAGCATTGCAGTAATCTTTGCAACGATAGATAAAAAGCACTAGATAGTTGTGTAAATATCACTATTGATAGTTGATGATAGTCTGGCACTGGTTGCTGCTTCACAAATGCTTGTACGAATGCATAACTATTTTCATTTTATTGGTGGGAGGAAAAGAAATTATGCCAATATGTTCGTGTGATCTGATTGAAATAGAGTAGGCCACAATTAACATAACTTTGTGGCCACAGATGAAGGAATGGATACATGGGTAGGTAAAAGGTTTTGTGGGTGGATGTAGAAAAACTGGTACACGAAATTGTGGTATTTGTGCTCAGTAGTGACTTCTTAATAAACCAAAAGCATAACGATACCCACTTCCTTTAGGCAAAGCTCATTGCTTAAGAAAGTTCCGACCTTTTCTCCCCACAATGTCTTAATTGTATGTCCCAAATAGCTTACAAAATCCGGTTAATTATCAATGGATTTTTAGCCGGAATGGTCTAGATCTTAAGCCTGACTCATGAATGTGTAGTTTTGAAACCCAGCTTTCATTCAAGTGGACAATTAGGAATAGGTGAGGTGCCCCAATTAGATGCTTACTAGCTGCAAACGCACCAATTAATACATCTGCGGCAGTTGTCAGACCACCTCTGCATTTGCAGTTGGGTGAGATATATGAGACTCATTCGCATCGAGCCGATATGTCCAGACCAATAAAATTCCTAGTTCCTACAAAAATGTAATCATCGTGGACGATGAATGCGCAGTTTATTCGTCATTGCTTCAAAATCGTATCCAAAATGTTGTTATTACTGGCACGGACGATTGGACAATGAAAGCGTCAGGAACGAGGCTCAAGAGAGGAGGGTGGCCATGTTATGCTTTGTTCGCTTAACTCCCGGCTTTGATAAGTGGACAACTTACGTGCTCCATCATTATGCTTCGTTAGGTGGAGTGGACCCCAAACCATATCAGAAGCTTCAGGCTTTACTGTGTAGCAAGCAGATATGTTTTGCTTGAGTATTATGCCTCTTTTTATCTTCAGGAAGGCATAGGAGTCGTGTAGTGGCGACCCAGTTTACTAATGTTGTGATTAGGCAAAATAAAAGGTTTGCATACTTGAAATAGCATCTACTTTAAGCTTATGAATATAGCATGTTCTTTTTGTAAAAGTACTAATTTCGGGATAAATTATGACGTCTATCGGTTTCTAAGCGTTTCGTATTGAACAGAGTCTGCGCTTCAAATACCCTAGTGCGGCTTTCTGCATCTTACATATCACTTAAGTGTCAAACGCTACATCCGTAAATAACAAGCTCTCCAACTTCTTCGCCAATTGACTGGTCATGATGGCTACCGCACTGCAACACCGCACACAACCGCTTCTTTCGGGTATAAACTTGTTCAACCCATAGTCATCAAGACATTCCTCCACCCCTAAAATGCAAATTGGATGAGCGCCCTCCATCACTTCTTAGATCTTTCATCAAATGGACGAAAATCAAACATCCACTACCTTTTTTTGACAATTTTATATTAACTGCACAAGTGTTCGCGTACTGAGGGCTCCCGCGTAGCTCATAATCCAAATGCTGTTAATGAATCAACAAAATGTATAAGTTTTGAGAGTTTTGCTGTTTTTGTGCTCTAATGTATTGATTGATTAAGATTTAGGTTAAAGAGTGGATGCAAGGACTTCTGCGTGTGAGGAACAAACCCATCAGATGGTACTATAGCAAACTAGGTTCGGGCAACTAATAATGTACACCCATCTGTAGGTGGTTTCCTTTACCCGCTGTTCTTCCTGTGACAAAGGATGAGCTCCTTCGGGTTATGTGTTTTTCTTCTGTGCCTCTTTAGTCTGCATTAAGTTATGTGTCAGGTTAGATCATTCACCCTCTTGCCATATACCTGAAGATTCACCAAATGAGAATGGTGTGTTTTCGAGCTGGTTGATATTAACAAAACTTCGTAGCAAAATCTGTAGTAGAATAATCACAAGCTCGTGATGCCCAAATAGAATCAGCACATGACTGGATCTATTGCTACTGACGCTGAGGTAGTAACAGCAGCAATGCCAGAACTTTAAAAGAAATGCTGACTCAGGAGGCGCTCAAGCTAATTCTTTCACATATTGCCCCAACCTAGGATGAGTAGAACACCATGGAATGTAAAATTGATTGTAATGGCGGAATGCTGATAAATTTATTGCGTCTTCGCTGAAAACAGTCACCATGCAAGCGTCGAACTTGACGTTCGGCAACGTTGTCAATATAGCGGTTCTAGTTGTACAAAACATTTGAAACAACCCACTCAGTTTTGACATCTGGCAGCAGATATTTGAATCACTTGAATTTTTTAGCTGGCATGTATTTCGTTAGCACTGATGAATTGCAAAAATGTGCTTCTTCAGAATGCCGACATGAAAAGGAATGTAGTGCGATGGCAATAAGAACATCTTTTCTACGAACAATCGAAAGCAAGTGCCAAAAGCAGATGCACTAACTTGAGAGCGATGATATTCGCACAATGGACCTTAAGTGCAAGCTGTAAGAGGCACTAAGCCTACTAGGAGGCTAGTAAGAACAAAGTTCAGCAACAAATACCATTGAAGTCGTACCTAATGTGAGTCAAATCTCATGGAGGTCAACCAAACACCCACAGGTATTGAGACACACTTCGACTTCCAGTGATGGCACGTACAGGGAGAGCCGATGAATTTGGCAGTGATGCTTGTGGCAAACCTACGACATTCCTGAGCATCATGCTTCATACCGTTTCTAGCTTCGATTGTGATCAACACACACAAGAGCTCTGCGCATAGCAAATAGGTAGATCTCTGAGGTAAACCAACCGACTTATATATTGTCCAAACACCATGCGTTCCATTGGGTTGCCATTGCAGTACTGTTAAACGGAGATGGATGTGGCGGTAGTTGTTGCGTTAAAGCAGTTTGGAACACATTGTTCGACTATTTAGTTGGTGGATTTATTTCATTGCACGTCCCCTCGGCATTACGCATGGAGAAATGCATTTGGGTAAACAACTGCGCCTTACCCTTTTCGAAGGCGAAAGTCACGAGCGTAGGCTCTGATTGATTAATCTGAGGTCAAGAATGCCGTAGGTTTGCCACAACCATCACTACCAAATTCATTGGCTCCCCCTGTACGTGCCATCACTGCAAGTCGAAACGTGTCTCAATACTTGTGGGTGTTTGGCTGGCCTCCATGTAATTTAATTAACATTAAACATGATGTTTGTGATATTTGTTGCACAATTCATCAGAAACTGATTTCGACTGATGCCTTTGTGTCCACTATTTTGCAGTGTTTTGTTCTATCTAGCCTTGTCTTCCAGTGGGCTCAATGAATATCTCATCTCTACAGTTCCTAAATACCTCTCATGTCGTGCATGCAGGATCCATCCTGAGTGCCAACTACCTGACTACGGCTATTTCAGCCCCAGTTAACTTCGCTTTATCCATGCGCGAGAGAGCGAAGCCCTATCATACTTTCGCAGTGATTCCAAATTCTTTTGGCCCACTCAATTTAAAGCCAACAATTTTCAAAGCTTATATAATCTTGCCTGCAGAATGCATACCTAATTTTTGCATCACCAGCATTTCTTTAATTGGTTCGTACACTAGACGTTAAGGAACAATTCTAATCTGAGATGAAAATAATCGGAGTTTGGATACCGTCTAGAGTCAATCAAAGAGCGCACACTTAAGCCGAAACGAGAGTTGTTGGTGTTGAACGAATTTTTGTCGGTAACCACATCCAATAACCTCAATTACAAGCCTTCAAAGTCGCTTTTACCAGTGATTGTTACAGAGCACTTGGCGGGCTCGCCTAATTAGAAACGCTACAATGTTCTACCCTCCCGTCAGATGGAAACCGGTCTAGCTAGCTATCATTTGCAAATTTTCTGGCGTGTGCCACACAACCCTGATAAGGAGTAGACTCATAGCCCTTGAGGTCTGCCCAGTATTCGAGCACTGCTTTTATAAGGCGTGTAATAGCAAAGTAGTGATGTCACGACCTGATCAGAGGTTATTACTGTTAAGAATAAGAGGCGGATAGGCGAGAATCTTATCGTTTCAAGCGTTCTTTCAACCAGTGCGACCCTTAATTCCTACCCTCTTAATAGAAGAATTAGTGCGATCACCAATTTCTAATCCTAATGGATTGAGTCCTTTGAGGTTGATAAGAGGCACGCGCTTGCCTTGGACTTCACGCGAAAGAACTAGAACGCTTGCGGACTTCAGTAAAAACACTGGATCTTCTGTTGGGCTCAAAAGCCTCAGGTTCAGGTAAATCAGAACGGGTTATCGACTGTCAAGAATACGCCTGTGCAAATGCGAATCGGATCTAATGGACTTGCGCTTCATTCACCGTATCTCGTCCATGTTTCCCACAACACAAAAGGCAGGCGTAGTTGTTGGTCTGCAGAGTCGATTCTGGATTTGTCTAAAGCACTAGCAATGCTAAAAATGAGAACGGGGCAAATTCTTCATTTTCCCAGTTTACGTTCAATCTCAGCTTCTACGTAAAACATCAGTCACGACTTGGGCTCATCATCAAGGATTTCTATTCGATTTCTGCTTTATCCTCGCCAGGATACATGCTCGTAAAATTTAAACCTACCTTCGGCCATGCCACGTATAATCTCCCTCGACGTTATAAGAAGCAGCAATGCGCTAGCATAAAGCAGTTGTCAGCACACCTCGAAGTGTGAGCACCTCTGCCATTCCAAAGACTAGCACCCAGAATTTACAAATATGGATGATTAGCAACTGAGATTGCACCCATCGACCTCCGGTAAGCACTTTTGACATTGCATGTTTTGCGATGCACACTTCCTATAATGCAGAGGCTTGAATAGTATCCGTGAAATGCAAGCACAACTGCCACTCGTAACAAGTAGAATGTATTCCACTTGTTTCAGTCGAGACAATTCAAATGACGGGTCGATGACAAGCGCCTTTATTCTCTTACGTTCGAGTTGAAAGCGTTGAATCTTATTTCCATTTTCCCTTAAAATGCTTATTTAGCAACTTTGCCATTTATCACTGGCCCGGATGCAACTGCCGCAGCTATCATGACTGACGAATTTCTCTGTACTTAGTGTGAGTGGGCACTGACCACCGCCTGCTGTTAAGACTTTGAAGCATTTACATCTGACTCACCTCTGTCCAAAGTCGAATATGGTGAAAACTTGATAAAGTGGTTTGAGTCAAACCATCGTGGCTAGCAGTTTCTACAGCGTTGTAACTCAACTAATGATAAACTGTGAAATTCAGAGGGAATGTGATCGGATTCCCAAATATGGGAACTTGAGACATTGTGTTTGTCAGATAGGTTCTGTAGTGTTTCTGTGAAAAGGTGAACATTTGTATGTTTTTTATTATGAAGGTATTTTGCCCTGATCGTGATGCGTGTTTGAGGCAACTATGCTATTTAAGAACTGGCAAGAGGTGTGTGATGTATTTCGTTGTTTGGCGAGTACCTGAATTCAAGGTAGTTTAATACCATAAAGTAGATGGTGGGATAGCACTGCAGCTTATTTAGACTTATAATTAAAGTGTTGATAATCATTAGCTTCGTTGAATGAGCTCTTGCAGCAATGTAACTCGTGGGTTACGGTGGGCACACGCATCTTGGAAGACGTATGCAGAAACGTAAAACCAGCAGGTTCTCAACTACAAGGAGCATTTCTGTACCTTATTCCCACTCATTTAGCATTTCAACTAATGGAATAGATGGAACCTGTTTATTAACATCTAAAAATAACTCTAGGACAGGCTGAGGTCAAGCCCGATGACATAATTGGCCGATGTGTGGATTAATGTGCTATGCATGCTGATAGGTGCGAGTGTGGCAGGGGTAATTGACCAGCCAATCACAATGAAACATTGTCTATAAATAAGTGATGCTTTGAGATTATGAGCTACCCGTTCGTAATGTATCTGAAATGTTGTTCAAGCGTCACCGATGCCGACTGTGATGTCGTTGTTTTCGTCAACGATGCAAATCGACCTTTAGAGTCACGGCTGTCTTTGTTGGAAGAGGCTCTAAACAAATTTGAGAAGGTATGTTTGGCTTTAGTACATCCGCATGGAAATGGCATGACCATGACTTTTTATTTTAGGTGAACCCCAAGTTGTCCGAGTCTTGTGAGATCATCCCACTCTCCGGACATCATTGTCAAAGATTGGCAAGTTTTGCAAATTATTCTGCGCAATGACAGCATTATTGTGTCACGAACTTTCGCAAGAATGTTGTCGGTGTCCTCTAACTCAATGTTTTGGGTCAACTTAAGGCGTTAAATTTACACTGATGAACCTGGAGTTGGTTTAAATATCAAGATCTTTACAAAACGAGGCTATTTCACAGATTGCACTGTTACCGCTTGCCTCATAATCCATCTTACGTGCTTTTCACCCACTCCTCTTCCTAATCTCATGGGTTCCCGTGTTTGCTATGGCTAAATGTCCTATTTTTGCGTGGATATAAAAACCAAACCTATTGATTAACCCTTTTTATTCCAGATTTTCGTCCCAACTGGAAGATTTGATAGTGATACAGCTGATAGCCGCAGCATTTCAGATGCAGCTTTTAAAGCCTTTAAAATGTGAGTCCATTTGTATGAATGCGAAACAGTAAAATATTCACTAACGTTTTTGAAATCGAACCAAATGTTGCTAAGACGACTAGGGGTTGCAAGCTAGGGGGTAATTTTTTAGCCAAATAAGAAGATGAGGTATGGGCTAGGCTTTTCATTTTAGGGTACACCGAATAGGCTGTCGAAAACCAATTCTCGTGCTTGGAGACCTTGCATCAGGGCCAAAGGATGTTGTATGGATGAAGACGAATTTTCCCATCCTTAATGCTATTCTCGGTGCTTTGCAAGCCCTCTATACTGTAAGACGTGTCTTTGAACATGCACTAAATACTATCGTTTCCAGCCGCTAGAAATGAGCGAGGCATTTCCCGAAAAAGCAAGGAAGTTTGATACGCTCTTAGTATTTGATGTCTCGGAGAATATACTGAGGGTGGCATACGCGATGGAAGAGGGGCGGCGCGTGGCCCGCGATATCGCCGGATCCGATCCGGAAAGAATGTCAGCTCCACGAATCGTGGAGTACCTACAGCAGGAATTCGCCTCTGCACCCGAGGTGGTAATGCTAGTCCAGGAGATTGATGCCTATTCACACCCTCTCATAGCAGCTGTTAATAGAGCCGCTTCAGGTGAGTCAGCTGCTCTCCTCATCGAGACATTTGAGCTTTGCTGCAATCCTAGAACGCGTCAATTACTTTAGGAGCTGGGCGTCACAACGGAAGGGTGGTGCAATTGACGTACAAGGGTGACTCAACGGCGGACGCGACGCTCTTTCTGGTCGGCAAAGGCATCGCCTACGACACGGGTGGTGCGGATGTGAAAGCAGATGGTGCGATGGCAAGCATGCATCGTGATAAGAGTGGAGTTGCAGCAATAGCAGGCTTTTTCAAGACCCTAAGTCTGCTCAAACCGAAGGGTCTCTCGGTGCATGGAGCAATGGCCTTTGTTCGCAACAGTATAGGTTCCGGCAGTTACGTGACCGACGAGATAATCACCTTGCGTGCTGGCCGACGCATCCGTGTGGGTAACACCGATGCTGAAGATCGTTTGGTTTTGGCGGATTTGTTGCATGAGGCGAAAGGGCAGGTGATTCCGGCGACTGCATTAATAATTGACTTCGTAATTTCGATTTATATTTATGATTATTTGCACCAAACAACCCTTTTACTCCTCCCATTCATTATTCCCAAAAATCAAGAATCTGAGACTGCACATCTGCGTGCGGTTATGCTATTTCGCTTTTGTCCTTTACCATCAGCACTTACAAACATTTCCAAACCTTGTAATTGTAGGCAAAGCAGACTGTTAATCCGTTCTTATTTACATTCGCCACACTGACTGGCCACGTGATTCGCTCCTACGGTTGCTACACTGTAAGATATCCTATTCATTCAATGCTAGACTTGTAGGCATGCGCAGCAGAAACTGCATTTCCTATTCAGGCCATCATGGACAACGGTCCCGCACACAAGCAAAGCGTCGCAATCGATCTACAGAGGGCGGGTGATCAAATATCTGACTTGGCTGAGGTGCTAATGCATAGCATTTTAGCGCTCCACCAATGGCATAGAAACTATGAAAAGGCTAAGGTTAGATGTTTTGAAATTGCAGATATGAACGATTCGCAGGGAAGACTATGAGGTGGTTAAGGGCTGCACTGAATATGAAGATTTACTCCAGTACAACAACCTCCCGAGCAGCGAAACCCCTCGAGGACACCAGTTTCCTGCCGCTTTCATGATTGCTGCCAGCGGTTTAGATGAGGTCATTTGCTTTTCTGCTCCCACGATCAAAGACTTGTTTCATTACATTGCATTCAAATAACTATGTGGCCTTTTTATTTACAAGCACAAATGCAGCAGATCATCACTCACAACTTCCATGCAGCCTAATGTTTAATTACCTTCTTGCCTTTTCGATGTGCAGCACGGCCTAGACTCTGGTAAGAAATGGCTGCATTACACTCACATCGACATCGCTGGTAGCGCTGGCGATATTGGCGGCCTACCGACAGGCGCCCCACTACTGATGTTTGCAAGCAAGTACATCCTTCCGCGCCTCTGAAGTCGGCGACCTGGACTGAACATCATCGTTAGACCTTAGAATGTTTCGTTGTAATAGACTTATGTGTGACTTAAACCGCTTCTATTTCAACCTCAAATTATCATTAGAGTTACCCCTTTTACAAGGTTCAAATTAGCATCCCGGACGGAAGTAACGTCTGCCTGGATTGACTTGAATGGGCCATCCCAAAACTTGGGCATCGAGCTTCTTCACAAAGGTATATAGTAATGAAGGCGCTTATGGCATGGGTGAAAGGAGGAGTCGGAGGACCATGTCAAAAGTGGCTTATCGTCATAGCATGGGTTTTATTATACAGTTTCCCTTCTTAAGAAATTCTCGCGTACCCGACTCTATGTCGGACATGCTAGTATGTTGCGTGCTAACATCCACCGGAAATGAAATCTCTGTCGAATGTCATTCGACTAACTAATGACTTTGCCACTCTATTGATAGTCACGTAGAGCAGAGATTGCAAACCAAGTGCCATTTAAAGGAAAAGGTTGACAATAAGAGAAAAGTAAAACTGTGGCCTCTCGTGATCATCTCTGCTTCGTTTTATGAAATATCATGCACATTCGGATCCATGCATTGCTATCTTATTAAATCTACTTAAACAAGTGCACACGCACGACGGATCTCGAATAGATTGAAATTGACGAAATGGGCAAAAGATGCTTAAAAAACTAGCTCTTAAATCAGCGAAGTACTGCCAATAGCCGTAAGTTGCTCAAGAATGCCAGCTAAAACACTAATTGTACTGTCAGGCAAAAATCAATGCTTTTTAAGAGAGATCTGTATAGGCGTGACTTTGATTTTCTGATTGCAACAATCGAAATTGTCTTCTTTACCTAAATAGCTGTGACGAAATTTTCCGCAGCGGAGGGGTACAATGTAGCCAGAAATGAGAAGCATGAAGTTTCGAATTGTTACTCAAAGACAAAGGTACCTTTGTCATAATACTCCTATTGTATGGATTCATACTTATCAGAAGGATGCATATATCTATCACTATGGTTGAACTAGCCTCGCGTCATTCGAAAATCATGCAACCATGCTGATTGTAGCCAATATCGATTTCGTGAATCCAGCTTTTTTGGATATATTGCAATTCACCACATATTCCAATTACATCCGGACACCGATTAGGAATTCTTCTAAATCAAGGCGTGCAGTGTTCTACCAAAAGCTAAGTGCAGTTTATTGATGGATACATGGCTTCGTTTACTGGGGTCTGACTAAAGTATGTGAAGTTTGGTCACTGCCGTAAGGTTCTTCTTTACAGCAGTTAATGAACCCCTCCTTCAGTGCAAAGGGACTCCATCTACTTCCTGGAGTACTAACGCTACTATTCAGTCCTTACTGAGGTCTCATTATTACCTGAAAGTAAAAGCAAATGAAAACCTTAACCCTTACTAATTTGAGGGTTCGTTCGCACAAACTCATCTCCCCCAATTTCATCCAAGCGTAGGATAGAGCGAAAGAGCGTTGAGATAGCGCAACGTCACCATAAACTTAGTTCTACATGGCGATCATTAGTAATTCAGGCATTTGCTGTTTATACAAAATCTCTGTACCACTGCGCTTTGAGGCGCTTTTGCATCTACTCCCTAAGATTCAGTAGGAGCAGCAGAGCCTTAACAGCAAATTGTTCCCTTCCGTTGTCTCAAAAGCGAATCGGATCGAGCGCTTGACAACAGCGAGGACATAAACGAGCACATAAAAGCAATACATCTACGATGCGTAGCTGAAGTAAACTTTTGTGCTGATGAACAAAATGACACAATTAAGCATCTTCCTCATCTTTTCTAACGAAGTAAAAGTAACGAATCGCAAAAAGCTTACCACCGTATGTCATGGTGATTTCAAAGTCGCCCTCTTAATGGGAGTGCTGCAAGTAAATGCAGTCCATCGACTCAAAGGAAAATAGGCACTAATTTCATTAACCAAATTCTGCACATTTATAGAAGTAATTTAAAACAAATTAGGCAATCGGCTCTCTAGGCAAAAATGATTTTCCAAAGGGTGGCCAGTACTCCAGTTCGAGTCCGTCACCTCGTAGGAATGCTAGAGAAGGGCAGATTTGTGATTGACCTTACAATAAGTTGTGTCAACGTACCAAATACCAGCGGCACAGACAAAGTGGACTCCTTTTATTTCATCAAACTTTAGCACAGATCAATTCTCAGTGTTTGTAAATTTTTATCCATATACGTTCCATTGGAAGATTTTTCTGCATTATTAAGGCTTTTGAATATCATATGCCCTGTTACATATCAGCGTGGGTAATAGCGGTGAAATTAGGTGGTACTGCACAGCAATAGGTTGCAGATATCAGTCGACTCCCGGTTAGTTACCTTCTAGGGAGTAGGACCGGTTAAGCATAATATCCAGCCAAAAAATAAATAGAGCGTGCTGTATTTTAAATGAACCCCTTAATTTTGTCATCTATTTGCCCTTAAGTCATGTAGCTAATTGTGAAATTGCCAAGAGCATTTATTTTGTCTGGGCAACAATGCCTTTTTAGTTGTTTTTGTTAGAAAGTGTGGATTTAATCCTAAACAATCAGTATTATTCCTCTCCGTACTTCCATTCAACGGTGCTTAATGTCCAAGGGTTTATGGCCTCTAACACATTCCTACTGATCTCGCATTCGCAAGTATGCCAAAGCTTAGGATATGAACCTGGAAGTACGCCGAATTGCAAAGGTCTTTGTTAAATGTCTTTTTGGTCCTATTTTGTGCACCGGTTCTGAATTAGGATTTAACAATTTTTGTCATGGTTGATTGGGCTGTTTAATACTATTGTCTTTTGGAGCTTGCTTGTCATAGCTCATCTGCTCTATACTTTTTAAGGAAAATTCGCATGTTACTAATATCAGAAATCGCTCTTTGGACTTGGCCAACCGATGTGCGAATGCCTTGATGCAGTTGACATCGTAACGATCTGCACGGGATTTTCAGGCTGGCAGTAAGTGCTCTCTTTGCAAACTCTGCATCCCTATTTTAACAAGGTGTAGTGGATTTATAAACAAGCTTGTACAACTCTGTATTCAAGCTACCACACTGTGAAGTTAGCCAAATTTGTCGAGTCTTTAAACGGCACTTTGTGCAAATGGAATTTGACCTTTAGTTTTCATCTGTTCGAGCTCCTCAGGGCCTCTTAGAAAGAGTTAAGTACCTCCTGATTAAACCTTTTCGGCCTTCTCCAACACGTTTGCCAATGAGAATAAGGAATGCATTCGAGCAGGTGCGGCTTTTTTGGACCCCTGGGATGTTGTGCATGAATGTAGCGAATTCCGACCGTTCCACTGTGGTAACTATCGACTTGATTCATCCCGGAATTTTCTGCTAGGGACACGCACTTTCCGTCACGATGGATTACTCATTGCTGCCAATGACGGATATAAAAGGCGTCAAAAAGGAAGAAGATGAGTGCTGGCTGCGCATGACTATGTCCGCCTCATCATTGAGCTTTGAGTCTATCCAAAACTTGGTCCCGCAATAAAGATTGAGCTACAAGTCACCTGATGAGACACTAGTAGTGATAATTATGGAAGATGTGAACTGGGAGAAGCAAAGCGGGATGGGTTTCTTCATGGAGTGCTTGCGGGAACTCGGCAGCATGCATGACCCAAGCCTAACGTCCACACCAATGAATTGGCGAGCGTGGAGCATTAAAGTGGGTGAAAGTAGCTTAACTGATCGCAGCAATGTCAAAATATGTGTGTCAAGACATGATTTGAAGACAAGTGCAAGCATCAAAGCTCTCGTTATCAGCAGAGCCGAGTAAAGTACTTGGCTGTCTAGACCGGTTCGCATGATCACCTTACAGATAAACTTGAATTCAAGCGTTCTCATGCCTACAACACCGCGGTTTTTGTCGTTGAGCTACGGGTCTGCTGTGACGCGAACGAGGTTATTTGTCACAAAGATTTTCGCAGCCAATGAAGTGAAATTGGTGTAAGTGTTGCACCTTTATTAAGAGAAAAAGTCAATCACAAAGCTGCTTGCTGAAATTCGGTGGCATTACTTTAAGGATTGCTGGAGCAATAATTTTTGCCGTCATTGGTTAGATGAGATGTTATCGTAAAATGCGGTTTAGTGGATCATTTAATTTAATGAGTAAAATCGCTCAAGATGACGGAGCATCACATCAATGCTCGTGTTTCGTGGCTTATATTACCTTTGAGTCGGAAACGAAGTAATTGCCTGCGTGTGCGACCCAGATATAACGACTGTATTTTAATTGCGTGCCTGGTAATAATTCGATTGCCGCGCCAGGTAGGTGCGATCACACAAGGCACTTAGCTTTGAGGAAATTGACGGAGCTTGCCAAACGCTTGCTCAGATTTATGCTTAGCATTCAGGTGCAAAATATTCTAAAGAGGTTTGGATATACCTGAAGGGATACCACTTAAGCGTGTTTTGCGACTACTTTGTGTTAACCCATGACAGCCTCAAGTTCATTTGATGACGTGTTCTAGGAGGTCTTTTCAATCTCTAAGCATCAACCTATAAGCTCAATTCCAGCATCCGTGATGCCGGCAAGCATTTGCATAGATACAGCATGGAATTTGAGTGCAGATCGGTGGCAAAAATAGGCTATAGACCTTCCCTTACGAAATTCCGACGACATTCTGTGACCATGGGTTGTTAATTTAATTTAGTATAGCAATTGACTTTCATCTCATCGGAGTAACAATTTTGACCTTTAAATTTTACTCTCTGGTTTCGCGTACGCAGGAAACTACCCATTTTGAATTTCGATTTGCCGACTAAAGGTCACGTCATGCCATTGCTTCACTTACCAAATAATCGCAAAGCACATCTGGAGCAGATTCAATCGGTCGTGCCAACACTGAGGGTGTAAATATAGTGCGGCCTTAGTTAGGACAATTTCTAGTGGCCTCAATGGAATGTAGTGTAGTAGGCTGCTTTTACGAAATTAACCCGTCTTACTCGATGAGCGGCAGACCATCGCAGAAGTTGTCAAAACTGGATGCATGAGAGCTTTTAAGGTAGTTTCTCACCAGAATGATGCTTAAGTCACTTAATGCTGTTGTTTGTCTTTCCTTAATGCACGAAGATCAAAATTCTCAAAGCTCAGGAAATAGATATTTTTGTAGTGCCAAAGCAGTTCCTGTAAAATCTTATCATAGAGCTGCTAAAGCCATTTATAATCTGGTACTCGCATGAACTCCTTAAGTTATCCCTATCAAATCACCCAACCAAAGATATCAAAAATGAAGGTGTGGAACGCATTACCGCTGCTGCATAAATGAAAGCTCTAATTGCACAGTGTGCAGAGTTATCAACTCAAGCGCCCCAATTTTCCAAAATCACGTCATAGCAACCCCATTTTAACAGATTAGTCCAGTCAATAGAGCTTCGATCATAGTGCTTGGCACAACACAGCCGCCACTTTGTTGACATGGTGGCCAGGAGATGGTTGCTGTATCCTCGAATGCTCTGAAGGAACTTGATGGGACAACTCATCTCAGTTGACTCATCCACCAGCTCCCTGACAAGAACTGCAATAAGTAGTGTTTGATGAAGTTCGAGGGATTCTAGGGTGATTTTCAGATCGTGATCAGAAACCTGTGAATGATCCACCGCATAGAGTAAGCAATCGCAGTAGACAGGTACATCCCTGTCTTTGAAAGACAAAGCCCTTCAAACAAAGATAATCTTGCGGATTTCGGCAGAATTTTCGTCACGACAAGCTTGCGCAAACAACCGCAATTTATGCACAATGCATACGGGCTCGTTGGGAGACGACTGAGTTGGTCAACCTGTGAAGATTTAAATTGAACCGTGAATTCACGTAGCGGCAGCTAAGCCAGGATTGCGTTTCTAAAAAGCCAAAAATACATAGGTCTTTGGCCTCACTCCTGCGGCAGCTCTGTTAACGGGCGTTAGAAAGAGTCAAGTTGTGCCTCGTGATATGTAATGGCTTCCGGTACGTTTCGAAGAGAATTTGGCGCAGGTTGAGGGAAGAGCGTTTGGCAAAGGCATTCGTCAAGCCAGGTCCACTTGATAATGTGCTGATATGGGACAGTGGAGTACTTCGGCATTTAAAGCATTCCCTTTTATCTTAGAACATCCGTGCAGCAATTCACCAGATCGAGAAAATCGAGGTATTGGCACATTTGTGATGTCAATTCAATTAAAAGTTCGGTAATTATGCGACTTAAGCTGTTCTTAGCTGTTCTAAGTAAATTTGTGAATAGTTCATGGCCGTGTAAGGATGAAGAGACAGAATCTTTAGAGGGATTATTATGCCAAGTACTTTAGAAAGCTAACGCGCCTGGGACGGAAAAGGTAGAATGCTGTAGAGAAGGCATGTTCGAGCTCAACTTCGGTGGAGGTTAGTAGAGAAGGCCCTTCGTGCATCGTTCAGCACTCTCATTTTATGCAACTCTAGAATTCTTACACCTATAGACAGCATACAGGCTACTCTTCTGGGCATCTAGGCCGAACTTTGTCGAGCATGTCACTACTTGTAACATTTTATGCACTCGCTTTACCCGCATGAGAGGTAAGTTTTTTGTTATTAGGCCACGATGTGCCTTAAAATGCAAAAGTGCACGTCTGGAAAACAAACTATTCAGCCGCTTATTATCGAAAAGTCCCTCTTCATTAAAACTTTCGGGTGGTACGCTTCCACACCACTCCCATTTTTTGCTTTTGCAATGCGTGCCTTAGTAATACAAGCTTAAACACCTTGCGACTGAGGCTGTTTAATATGCCAAGAAGGATTGAGCATTGCCAACAGTGTAAAATGAATCAGGACGACTTGCGATGTAAAGAGTTCGATTAAAGCTAGTCCCTCAAGTCTCTATCGATTCTCCCTCTCATCGGCAGACTCAAGCATTTCTGTGAGGAAGCCAATTCGTAATGCACACAGCCCTTAATTCAAGAAGGCGCTACATGGGCAAGTGCTGATGCAATTTGGATTAAAATTGTTTATGATCTTCTCTACGAATAACAGTGGTGCCTAAACCACCAGCGTTTTCTAATATTCTCATCATTCTGAATCGTAGGATAATTTGGAGTACAATGGAATAGTGAATGCCAGACTTCAAATGGTGCAATGCTTTTAGATTAAACAGTCGGTTTTTGGCGATGCAACCAAGCATGCAAGTGATATAGATTAAACGTGATTGGTAACGAGAGGCGGAGACATTCAGCAGCGGTCGTGGACGGACTGAGGTAGCCATCTTAATAACTACAACTTTGGAAAATGCCAGGGTAACAAATTAATCTAAAATGCCTGCATATATCCAAAGTAAGCCATTCGCGTTAACCACGCTTATTCTCCTCTTGATGCGTTTCACGCCGCCAACAAGAACCACATTGATGAGTGGGTATGACTTCATTTTAAGGCCAAAACATTTTAAAACATCCGTCGAATTCCAGTCATATTACCCTCTTAGCTAGCAATGCCCATTAATTAGCTTCGTTAACGCAATTGATGTTAGTCTCTTTTCGAAATCGAATTACTATCATGCGGGATAATTCTTGGTCACATGAGGACAATTTACGCAGCGAATTCGGCCACCACCCCATTGCAACACCTGCCTGAGGAGTAGTTAGCTGCCAAATTGCGCAGATGTCATTAGCGCAGAAATCAGCAATATGAAATATGTTCCTGGAGACGTGAATTGATTCTGACGACGTAGACAGTCCCACCTCCTAACTCCTGCTAAAACGCTACTGACCGATCGTTTCACCTGATGCAACGAAAATGTCTAGGAAAATTTAAGCTTCTCATACCAGGAGTAGTCGAATGGAAGAGGAAGAGAGGGCAGAGATCCTCACAGCATTATTTGCCTTGCGACATCACTTTGGATGGTGGATTGTGCTGCATGGTTCTTAAAGTACTTATGCTCTAGAGAATAGGATTTAAAACACTGCTTTTGGCACACAAAGATGTCTTTGAGTACAGTCAATGCCAATACATAAATTAATATAAACAAAAACGTATGTTCTATTAACATACTATAGGTAAATTAGAAGATTTTACGTCCACTGAATTAGTTATATGAAATTAAAACTCTCCTGCTGTTGATGCATTTCACTACCAGTTTAACCAATGCTGCGCCAGAAATCATGCAATACTAAGTGTTATGACAAAATTGAAAATTACGGCACACGTGTTTGCGTAAAATGAGCCTTTACGAATCGCATTCACTGGATATCTTAATTCTTTGTGCATTTTTGGAACGGTTATTTCTTGATACCACTGGCACCTGTAAAATCTGTTGCATCGACATCAGCGCCCACTGATATTGTACTAATCTCTATTTCACTTCTCAGCTTAAAAGCGGGGACGGGTAAACACAATCCTTTGACGACGCAGACTGTTGCTTTAGTATTACCGATCTTCTTCACTTTTTTAGAACCGTTTCATTTGAGGTTTAGTGGTGCAGCTATTTCCTGTCCTTTTCCACCGGAAAGGGAGTTGTTGTTTAAAGTCAGAAAGCTCGTTCGTAAGTTCCGCTTGCCTGCTCATTGGACCGAATGCTTTTTAGGTGAATAGGCCATCCATCAGATCACCGTCTTAAAGAGACGATTTTTGATTGTCATCAGTGCAATGGGGTGATTGCCTGCTATTCACTGGATTAAACAAATTGTGGATAACTTCATTAGCCAGAGCACACAGAGCATATTTGCCAAGTATGGTAGTTCCTAACGAAGTTGAACTCTAATATTTTGTCGAGTCTACACTGAGAATGGCGATTTTTAATGGCTACTTTTGGTTAGCAGGAACTGCTGAATCAAATGCCATCCACTTTGCCAAAGGATGTCATACTTTGAGTTTCCTTTTTGCGCGATCGCTTTATCACCGTGTTGGATTTATTATGGTTCCAATCACAGAGTTATTTCTTTAGTATTGGCCATTAGGTCTGATCAGCGTCTTTTGCATACGGTCTTTCAAAAAAGATGTTGACGCGGAGCCGCTAACTAAAAGTTCTCTGTTTACTTGTGTACTTTCTATTCTTTTTCAGTAATCATGTTGTGAGCTGTAAAGCAAGCGACTATTGTGACCAAATTAAGTTTACTCTAAATCCTCGTGTATTCCACCAAGAAGTAATGTGCATGTATTTTCAAAGCATACAAAGCTACTTAAAAACACCGAGGAATATGTCGGTAAAGCGTCAGCATCCTCTTTGAACTCTCCAGTCGCTACTGATCCAGTTTGGAGTAGAGGTCGCATGACTAATGCTGCAATTAATGACAGTATGCGCTCCTACGCATTAATTTCATACGCCTTGCCCACCTTTAGGACAAAATGAAGAAAAAACCTGCCTCTAACTTGTGACGCTAACCTCACTAATGTCTTAGAAGATGGGAAGTTCTTTGCTCTTCTTCAACTGGCGAAATCACAACGTCTATGCATGCTTAGACCATGGACCAAGGTTACTACTGTCCTCTACGCGTTTTTATGCCTAACAGAGCATAAAGGACTCTGAAACTGCATAACACTGTAAAGTAGGCAAGCAGGTTTGCATTACTAATAGCAGAGTATCTTTGACAGTAGTCCCTTGGCAATTCGGCATATAGCTGTTATAATTCACACCATAAGGACTTTGGATGGAGGATTTTACGCTACTGGCAGTACGTAATCTCGAGCTGCCCATTCAAGCGTTTATTAGCACTTTTCAGCACAGAAGATCTTTAAGATAAAAACTGGATTACACAGAATCGTAATGTGCTCTCTTATAAAAAGGTGCATGCACCTCCATCCTGAAACAAATTCGTTTTAGCCCTCCTTTGGGCCATACATCGATCGCCCGAAATGACGACATGTAGAGCCAACGTTTGGATCTGCAGCAGCACCCTCATAAGCGTGTGGATTAAGCATTGAGCTACTGAGCGTGCAGCAAGCAAAATCTCATCCGTCTTCATTTGCAAAATGACAATAAACTAACAAGTCAACTCGCGAGGACGTTAGAGGGGCAGATTGCCCGCAACCACTCAAAGCATACCCTAGAAGGTAGCATATAACCAGGACTGCGACAAATGCAAAAGTGCTGACTTCGGTGGTCAATTTGAGAGTTACCACCTTAGCGGTTTCAAATGGAGCTGCCATCTCTTTTATAAGCCAGCCAAACGCGAAAAATGTTGGGTTTTATGCACATTTGGGCAATCGTATTTTGCTTTACTTATCTTTTTGTTTGTGATAGGCCAGCTAAGGTAATAGCAGCCTACTTTTCTTGGTGCTTGCCATTGCGCCCACATTAGAGTTGCTTGAACTCAGAATGATAAAAAGACAGCAATATATTCATAAGCTTTAATCAATGTGAATATATACTAGCTGAAGATCTAATGGCTTAAAGAGATGAACTTCAGCTTCATGAAGCTTGTCTTTGCTACACTTTATCAATATGGACAGTAAAACTGCTGGTGTAAAAAGTGGTATGCAAAAGCCACCTTACGATTGACTATTGAGCGAATGGTTGTGTGCTTAAAGAGTGGAGCGTTAGCTCTCGTGTAACTGATCTTTGTAGTGCCCAAAATTAGGATCAGTGTATTATCTGCCAAAAAAACAAGTAGAAGTTACTTCCAGTAGAGTTGAAAGTTTAGGCGCCAATAAGAAAAAGTGGGGGGACATTCTTGCCAATAGATAGATATAAACGAGAACTGGAGAGAGAAAGAGAAGCTTTTTTTGCAATATCGGTGCTAAGGAACGCCAAAGTTAAGAAGCATTGGACCTCCTCTGACTTTCTGTGATTCAGATTGGCCTTTATTTGGTCTACAGCAAAAAACCGTCGGCTACACAGCACATTCGGGCATCCTGTGCCGCCTTGCATAAACCAACGTAGGTTACTTTTGCTCAATCAACTGCTAGATGGCAAGCATACCTGCGTAGCACATGCATTTGTCACTGTTGTGGATGAAACCACAGCCCTTACCCCACCATTAGGATCAAACTCATTCATTGACCTCTAATGGAATCAGTTAATTTACTTACAAAAGTCCTTGTGTAGTGGCTCATTTAGCAACAAACTGCTAATGAGGTGTTAAAAACAAATGCACTTTTGGCGTCTTTGGTGGTGAAGAGCACCCCATCTCATCCAACTCTCGAGTTATATAAAAGGCTGATGTCAAATCGCTTCCCACGTTTTCAAAGACTAAGTGAAGTGAAAGACAAGAGGAGACACTGTAAGTGGGGAGCAAGCAAAACAGTTTTGAGCAATTAACCCATGCTAAAGTGGTAGCCACCTGGACGTAACCATGTCTCCTGGTAAACGAATTTGAACAGTAAGACATCTTAAGATGATATAGGAGTTCAGAGTCATCCCTTCCTAGTAACGTTTGCAAGGCGAAATCCAAGAATTTTGCCATACCTTGGATTAGTCGAGTCCATTATGCAGTCAATAACTTCGTATTTTTAGCTATAAAGGCTTAATTTCTTCAAAATTTTATTGTACCTAAGTCTTTTATCAGTGATCAATGCAGGCGGCACAGAAATGCAATTTCGAGTGCACCTGATCTTTTACTTGCCCCGTCAGGTAAGCTGTGAAAGAGATAAGGCCATGAAAGAAACTAATCAAATTCAGCCTATGTTTAACCAGGTTTTTGCATTTTCGAGAACGGATTGATGCTTGAGGTGTTGGAGCGCAACTGCGATTGGCCATCAGGACTGCCACTTGAATATGTTGTTTTTCGAATTTTTTCCTATGCATCCATGTCGAGTAGTCTAAAATGCATTGATCACCCGCTCATTGCGATTGTTTTGTTGCCTGTATGCTGATACTATATGAAATCCTCAACAGCTTTCTTGTGGGTAACATGTGCTTGCGTTGACGTCATTTGGAGCTTCTTCCTTTTCGTATGATTGAGCAGAAGCCTTCGAAAATTCAAGTCCGAATTTCCTGCTATTACACTCTGGTTCACTGAAACGGTCATTGGGCTAAAATCTCATTAACTATAGCTCTTGACTTCCGCTGCGCTAACTAGTCAAACCTTTATCCTTTTTTGTTTTCCAAAAAGTGCCTTTTCGTAATTTTAATGTGATGGCAAATGTCATGTTACGCCATCACTTTGCTCACTAACTGATCGCAAACAGCACGCAAAGCACATTTGACAAGTGCAAGGGTTTATTCTGCCAGGTAGAACTTTATTTTTGATTGTGCTCATGCTATGAACGTAAAGGTTGTCAGTATGAGAGTGATCATCTCACTGGCTGGAATAGGGACCACAATGTTTTCTAATAGCCAGATAACTGCAAAGCTTGCTCAATAAGTTTTCTTTGGTCGAGAAATGTGTTCCGTCTACACGCATTTAAGCAATCATATTTTGCCTCACGTGTCATGAAACTAAAGACACCATACCCTTTTTGATGCCAAACTTTTTCAAATTTCAGATAAGTTAGCTATCATGGTGGCGGCCCTTTTTCCTTGGTGTTTATCGATGCACCCGCTTCAGAGTTGCTTGAGCTCAGAATGGTGAAAAGATTAAGCAATGTATTTTTAAGTCATTGTTAATGCAAGGACATACTAAATGAAGAGCTAAGATTTTAAGGTGAAGAACCTCATCTCGATGAAACTAGTCTTTGTAACATTCGGTCCCTATAAGCAGTAAAGCTGCTAGTACTGAGAGATGACATGCTTAAGCCATCTATTGATGAGTTAGTGAGCACGAGTGATATGCAAAAAGAAGTAAACTTGGCGAAGTGAGACAGAGACAAGGATAGAGACGAGGGAGAGCATCCACTGTGATGTTGCTGCGTTATTTACTGGTATTACGCATTGACGGTGGTCACCAAACTTAAATACGACTTTAAATACATAGACTTCTTCCGTTTCAATGTGAGGCTTCGTTTACTTTATGGTGAAGTGCAGCAAAGTTACTGCATCAAACTGCATTCTTATTTCCAAGGATAGCAACTTGCGCGCAGGCTGTTATTTTAAAGCTTACATTAGCCACGATTAGCAATTACCTGTTAAATGGGCAACGCTTTTAACAAGTGTAAGAGGACAGTTACAAAAGGATAACTTATGCTATGTGAGGAGACCAAACGTACTTTAATTCTACTTCTGCAATATCTTATGCGTAGTGACAAAACCTGGACGCCACGGATCTGCATCGCCTAAGATAATCAAGACGAAAGTCACCTTAGCTAACAAAATTTTTACTCATTAGAGAGGGATGGTAGTAGTAATGTGGTGACAATTTATCGGCAACTCTCGATGATGGCTAATGTCAGAGAAATTACTTGTACTAATATGATTTGAAAGCGCCATTATGTGAGGTTTGTTGAAGCTTTATTTTCTACGGCTTCAAAGTTTCGCCGCTTAGGTAGTTAAGTCGTGCACTGGCCAAAGTGTAAGACCTACTAAACTTCAAAAAGAGTTGCCTCATTCATTGCGAATTCATAATAGCTACTCAGGAACGGTTCACACTGGGGCAATGCATCACAAGCAGCAAAGCATAAAAATCAAAAGTCACGATTTAAAGGTTTGTCATGCAGAGCAAAGGGAGTGAAAATCCGCGATAATTCACCCGTCGATACATTCTCGTATTTCCATCACAGATAGCAGAAAGCTTACCTGTTAGTTTTGCTTCCAAAAATAATTGCTGATAGCGGCATGCCAACAAATTTTTGAGTGCTGAACTATTTTTACTTTTAAAGCAAGGAAAGGTAAATTGATTAACTGGTGACTTCAACTCCATTTTCTCATGCGAGTGTCAGCTCAGTTAATCTACACAATCTTGTGCTGTGGTGACCTCAATAACGCCCTATATTAATGCACCAATTCATAATCCTCATTTGCATTGAAGTTAAGGAGCACTTAGCAAGTCCAAGTGCAAATATGCAAAGCTGACGCCTGCCGAATTAATAATGCCGTGAAATGTGTGAATTTTATTACCAACTTCTAGATCCCATGGTATGATGTTCAACGAACCATATGACACCGTCTGCACAGACTTTTTTAAGAAAGATACCAACTGCGGTTTCCTATTAGACACAGAACCCTTGGTAATTTGTTTATTACAGTAAGAGGTCTTGCGAAAGTGAGAATTGATGGCAACGATTAAAAACCTCTTTTACTTCCTATACGCGATGCAGGTGGTCGGAAAGGTAGTAAGCGAATTTGGAGAATGCTCCTTTAAACTAATTCATTTTGTCACTTCGCCTCTGGTATGCGACGAAGTTGGTATTTCGAGACCTACCACAGACAGGACTTAATGGGCGGACAGTCGACAGATTATGATTGACAAGTCCTGTTGAATGGGAAGCGAAACACTCAGCAGGCTGGAATTTCGAAACAAGAAGGCTCGAGGAGTTAGCTATGATATTCCGTTTTAGTACCGATGGTAACTAAGCAGACACGAGGTCATAGTGCCGACGCTGTTCACATTCGACTCTGTTCTTGGTCGTTTATGCAGTCAAGAAATCAGAGCAAGTGTTTCGCCTCACACCGAAGTCTTACACTTCCGGGTCTTGAGCCAGACGACTAACTGTGCATCAAGCGCGTTGCCACAAAGAGTTGTAGGCGTTGCGCAGCTGCAAGATAAGAAACATGACCGACAATGCGTCATTATTTCCAAAAGTGCAAAAATCAGAAACACAGTTGAAGAACGCGTTCCGCAGTCAGTCATAGGAGGTCGTTAAAAATGATGCTAGCAGAGCATTTGTGCTGGGGACTTGAATAATTTTGGCTCGTTGCATTTTTTACTACAAAAATTTGCATGCGAATCCCTTTTGTGCTTTGTTGAACTGCGTAAAGGACATTCGTGTCAATAGAAAGTGGACTCACGATTGAAGCCAACGAACCGACGAATTCAATGGCATGAGAAAGCAAATGTAGAGTCGAAATGGAAGGGTGTAAAACAGTGATATATATTCAATGAAACTTTCAGGAAAGACACAGAAAAGAGATAGGCACGCGATCGTGAGGCTTTCTTAGCAAACACATAGCGGTTATGTTAAAAGTGCCTTGGTAAGTGTTTTGTCTAAACTTAGTTTTGCTGCACCTAGGGTGACAGAAGTTACGACAACAATACTTTTCTAGTAATTTGAAATAGCAGATTATAAGTTGTTTACTTTGGAGCAACATTTAACGGTTTAATTGTTGAGTCGGACCAAATGCGAAATACATGACTTAGAAAATTCTAGAAGGGGTACACAGAATGTGAGCATTTGCACCATTTGTGCTTAGGAATGATTTTGCTATCAAGAGCTAATCAGAAAAAGCAAACTTATCAAGTGTTAAGGTTCGCACCACTACAGAATCATTTTTATTAAATTAGCCTTTAATTCAAATACGACCCCAATGAAGATTGCTTGCATCTGTGCTTTGGAAGTTGGGGATATCTTGGCCTGTTTCAGCATGCTTGAACAGGCAATTATTCTGCTTGCAAGCTGTATTATTATGTTAAGCTTGCAAAACTTACGTTGTCACATTTATTAATAACTAAAGCACCAGCTACAGACTGACCTAAACACGAGCGAACGCAGCCTTGACATCCGTAGTTTGTTGAGGATGGTTAGGCGAGCAAATCTCCTTGTCAGTTCAAGTAGCTCTACAAGTCACGTCTTTTGGCAGTTACCTTTACTAAATTGCCATGCGATCTCCAGCAACGCACTCTGTTCTCTTTTACCTTGAAAATGCAGGTTAAGGTAGTCTGATAGACTCACAAGTAATAAGCAGTAGCCATTCAAAAGAGAGGCATGTGGTCAATAGTTGCAATCTAGTCAGAGTGATGTGAAGAGCCTTGACGCCTTTTGGCAGCAGTGTTGAAGGGACTCTTATCGATCTTTGGGTTAGCAGTGTGTCTACCATGATATCTATTGACGGTAATAAATTCCGTCTCCAGAATGACGTAGGTGCCCATATGCTCAAGGCGTGCTAGCAACTCGTTTCCATATCCTCGTCTAATTTGTTGACGCAAAACCGCCTCTTCCGCCGTCAACCGGCGTACTATATGACAAATATCTATAAATAATGATGAACTTAGAATATACTTCTTTATTTGGAGTGCACCTTGGTGGCCATCTATTCACTAAGATGCAGTGATCTAGCGTGAACTAGCAGTAAGAATATTCACCTGATTCTTGGTTATAGACCCATCAGTATCAGCGGTGATCTTGGCTGATAAGAAATCCACTCTACGAGCCGTAAATAATGATCCCAATTTGAACGCCTCGAGTGGCACGTAGAGAAGCGCAAAGGTGCCAATCAGGACGGGTTTTGCAAAGTATGCATTTGCACAGGCATTTACAGAGGCAAACTCTCAACGCATAAAATTCACCTTGATTTAGTGAAGGATAGGGCTTAGCAGTGCCACGTGGAATCCAACAGCCATCCTGATATGTGTAGATATTATTATCTTTTAGCTTCAAGTTCAAGAAAAACATGTATGTCTCATCAGCCTTTAGGCCCTCAACGCTAACATTGAATGTGGGGAAGATGCGGCTACAAAGCAAATCGCCAACAACATTTCCAAATCTAGCAAAGGAGCGAGTGCTGAAAGGTACAACAATTAAAAGAATGTTAAAAAGGTGAGTCATATTGAAATTTTTTATCTGCCATCCTATCTGATGCACATTTCCATTTGGTGGCGTTCCCTCACCTGCCACATCGACCGTTTGCACAGCCGTAGAATGATTCTCGGACGCCCCGTTCGGTTCGAGAATGCAAAATCTACTCCTGCTGCGCAAATGAATGAGAACTCCTCCTCCTCCTCATTATTGAGATCTGCAGGCCATACGTTGGGTGCTCCCTTAGTAATGGCCAGCAAGACCATGCACACATTTTAGTCCACGGAGATTGGAAGGATGGAGTGAGTTTCATGTGCTTCTAGCCTGGCAGATGCGCCACTCACTCCTGCTTTAGTCTACACTTCGTCTCGATTGCAACCCTTGTTTTCTTTACTTGCATCCGCCATTCCTGAAGCTAAGACGTTGATCTGTAATGCATCACTGGCGTAAAACGCATTTCCTGAATTCCATTTTTTTGATATGCGGTCACATAACTTAAGCAACCTAAGCTAAGTGATTAAACAAGAGGGTAGAAAATCAAACCATTGAGCTAGTATTAGTAGGCTTTTAACGGACTTGTGAATATGTGGATCCGGACGCTGCATTTTATGGTATCAACACCCGTGCTAAATCTATTTCTAAGTGGATGGAAAGGTATTAACGAAAAGGGGAGGGAAAGTAAATATTGTTGTTTTTAGATAAACTACGCGGACATCGTGTTTGTCTTACTCACATCCCATCTGATTAATAAGATGGATAACTTTCACCTAGGCCAATTTTATTCATTTTGGTGATGTTACTGGGGTCGTGGAATGCCATTTTACTTAGTACACCATACCTGTCAGCACTGCCAACACAAAACTCTGCACACCGACCGCATCACTAAATTTCATAGCCTACAACTCCAAAAGTGGTATAAAGGATCATGGCTGGGGCAACAAACCGCTTTGCGCAAGACCTGGGCCACAGTCAGTTAGGAGCCTTCACCATCTCGAAAGAATTGGCCTTGGTAATCGAAAGAAAAGAGACAAGTGTCCTCCGGGTAGCCGTGGCTCATTGGTAGGTCTTGAAACAAAGCTGAGTTTTATGTAGTTAGCAAATGCTGAAATGTGTGCATTTACATCGCAAGCCTTGAAAGGCCTTCAGGGTGATTCGTCGCTGAGTGCACCAAAATTCTATTCGTCTTTATTTACCCACCTCCATGCCCTATTCCCTTTTAGATATAACAAGATGTTGGATTCGTAGGAAGTGCATTCCTTGCAAATATCTAAGTTACAAGCGCCATCTGAAATGCCGTGAGGTGTTGGCATGCGTTAGTGACAGTTTTATACCTTTTTTACATAAACACATTGGTTGTTGTCTCCATCCAATCCTTGACGTGCCCATAACTTGAAAGTCAACTGTGCTCCTTTTTCCACATCCTATCATTCCTTAGTGCTAAATGACAAAAAGAGCTTTTATTGGCTTCGATTGTAAATGGCTGCAAAATTTATGGAGTGGTTTGACTAATGTTCCTAGAAAATGTTTTCAGAAGAAAGAACTACTTAATGCATTCATAAAAAGACAATTTTTTTAGGAAGAGGTGCTTGTGTATGTCTGTAATGGAATTCATTAACCAGGAAAATGGTCAAGCAAAGAATTGGAGGCTTTGTCATGGTTGGGATGTTTAATAGATTAGAGAATAGTTGGAAGATGAGTCGGTAGTGTAAGTAGCATACAAATTGGATCCAAAATGAAAACCCCTATCATAAATGGTGAGCAATTCGGCACCAATGGCGCTGAAGGTTAGTGAGGTGGACTGGCAGATTGTAAGGTTCATCTCACGCTGACAGTTCTTGTCCCATCAATGCGCCTCTTTGAACGTATTGGCGAAAGCCAAGGTCGGCAAAAATGTATGTCGCAATGACCTTTGCTGTGAGGTCAGTACTTGACACCCACGAGTCTCCTAAAACATCCGGTTATTCAGGCATTCCCAATTGGTTTAAACAACCTCTCTTGCATGCTGGCATAGAAAGAAGTAAAAAAGGAGGTAATAATTTAAGCCTACCTCCTTCTTTTAGCAGTAATACAGCAAAAAAGACTTATAGTTGTCACTCGGGGATAGCAATGGTCTTGAAAGCGATCCAGACCGGAGGGCGAAGCAGATAAGCACAATCGCAGCTCTGTTGACAACTTTGAAAATAACTGGAATACACTCTTGGAAGAGAGCGAAAGTTGAAAGAAACTGTAGAAGTAGAAAGGAAAGAGCTGCGCTGCCATACTTAAACTACCAGCGTTCATCTGGCAAGCACGGAGGTGGGAGAGACAAACCACGTGTTCACTTCATTGACATCTTCAAACAGATACCGCAGACAGCTCCGTAGCAATGTTAGCCAAAGTTTTTACGATAATGTTCGCTCCGTATTTTAATGCTTCACCTTACGCAAGCAATTTTTGAAGGTAGAGTTTATTTTTGACTTTTCATTATAAGTCGCCAGAGATTCACCTACCCTCAGCACATGCGACTTTTTCATTAGGTCATTAGCGGCCACAGCGATGGCAGCAGCAACAGCAACGTCGGCTGTAAGTTGTTTCCACCACGCCGGCTCCATTTTCAGGCCGGCAAAGATAGCCTGAACGAGTGGTATTCAAGCGTCCGCGCGATAGAATATAGAGGTTGCAAAGGTGATGGCACCGGTGAGACTGCGGATCGCCTCTGCTTGTGTGCAAGAGACAGTGAGACTTAAGCTCATTGCACGCCACTCCTCACCGTTAAGTCCTTTTTCTCTCGTGGTTTCAGGCTGGTTTTTGTCGACACCTTTGCAGCCCTTCGAGTCTTCAGCGGTGGAAAAAGAGGTCATAAAACGGCTGCCATGCATGAGGGCTAGGGAATGTTTGCATTGCTCTGATGTCAAGCCGTCTAGCAGTCATCAAAAAGTTCCTCCGACATGAGTCTAGTCCATTACAGCAGCTCGTTGTAACTAGCAGGGATTGTCAATGGCATGCACCTACGACTCATAAATAGAAATTCTGCCGTCTAAAAATGGCCCCAAATTTTCCTGTCTAATTTGAATGGACCTTTAGTATGACACGCTCCTCTTGCCAATCATTGCTAATTTTTTACTATTCTAATACCAAACACTCATTTACTCACTACCGTTTCTTCCCTTCCAGACATAACAAGATGTTGTATGACTGAGTGGTGCGTTGGTGGAAATATGAAATGGGACAAGCGAAAGCAAACGTGTTGTGGCAAGGTGATGTGCTAAGGTAGCCATCATGTCCCCTACATTTCTAAGCGCTTAGGGTGCAACGTCGATTCTAACAATTACCTCTTCCTTTTTTCGCTTTAGGATTCCCACTCTCATCCTTCTCCCCAGCCCACATACTTTGCTTACATTTAAGTGGTGAGAAGGACATTTTTCCCATCCCTGCATTTCAGTGTTTTGGAAGGCGCAGGAATCATTTGATCACTCACTTGTCTCTATCAGTCAGAAATGTGATAGGACCGGAGACCGGGCAATTTTGATCGGGATTAGCAGACATCTGACAGATTGGTAAATATGTGGGCAATAGCTGGGGAGGTTAAATCTTGGGCTGATGAGAGAGTTTATGAATGGGCGAAAGAATGGATAATTGAAGCACTTAAGCAGTTAGTAATGCAACCCGCTCATTTAAGATCCGAATTGAGCACTACATGTAAAAAGTGACCCTGAAAGACAGTGAGACAAGCCATTAATCTAGAGAACTGTAAGTGTGCCCTTTCAATGGTAGTTCGTACTCCATAAATGCCTCCATGCCTTTGCTTGCCACACGTCAAGACCAGCTAATAACTGCGTTTAATAGTGACCTTCAGAGTGAAACAAATGACCATTTCCTCTCCATAACAATCACGATTTAGCTGAAACATCCAGCTGCTGAGGGGTTTTCATTTACCTTGAACGTCTCTTCTTATACATAGGCGAATCAAAGACAGAAGGAGGAGAGAGAATCTGACGGAAAGTTAATTAAGACAAGGTAAATCGGAAGTGATTCAAGTGATAGCGCTGAAGTGCTCTGTATTCCCATTCCCAACAGCTAAGTATAGTAAATAAAAGCAAGAACAGACTATAGGAGACATGATGGAGGGGACAGTATAGGGTAGGAGGGGATCCTAGCATTCCATAGTCATCTATTCGATCAAGGAAGGTCTGTTCGTGTAAGTGCGCACCCAAAATCTTTGATAAATTACGCCACTCACTCCTACTCTTACTTCATTCCTTCGTTCCTCGTCTATGGGTAGATGGCAAGGCACAGGTGTAACGACAGTACTGTCCTCTCGCATTCATTGCTCCTAAGATTGAGTTATAAAACTGGCTCATGTAAAGAACCTTAGGTGACTCACCACCTCTTTCTCAACACTTATCTAATCACTTCCTATTCTACCGTCAAGGCATTCCACCATGTTGTCGTACATGTAATGTCCATTACTGCCTTTCCTTTCTTAGCTTCTATCAAACAATGGCATTCGCCTACTTCTCAATTCAATCTTATCGAGTTAAATCAGTGAAGGAGTCGAAAAATGCATTCACTGAGGTGCAGCCTCAAACAATGCCGTAGACATTTGTCCCCCCCCCCCCTGATGATACGCATCGTGCCATCTAGGTGACGCCAAAAGGAACCGCCTTGACACAAATCTAGTTGTCAATACATCTTCACCTCACGTAACAAATACCCAAGGCGATTTGGACGCATTATGCTGACATTCGCGATTCGTAGACTCGTGAGTGGACAAGACGATTTATGTCCGTATAGAGGAATAGACAAACAAATTCCATAGCTAGATAGTCTCCCGCTATTCATACCTTACTCAACAGAACATGGCACAGCGCAGTCAGTCAGGAAGCCTCGCCATTCCCAAGGGACAGTGTGCACTGGATTCCCCATCAGAAAGAGAGGTAGCTGATGCTGATTGGGTGGCTGTTCCACTACCAAATCTACAAGCCCGGAATTCTCATGGGTGATTGCTGAAATGTGGGTTCGCAAGAAGCGTTAAACCAAGTGGGTTAATGGCATATGCAGGACTTCAAAGACTCTTAAATTCGGCCGCACTTTTATGCCCCAATTAGTCCTGTCTAGTTTGAATGGTTCTCGGACATAACACACTCCCCTGCTAGTCAATGCTAAGAATTCGCAGTCTTAGTACCAACTGCTCATTTACTCATTGCTATTTCTTCTCTTTCTGACGCAACAAATTCTGTTTATTAAGCCGTGCTGTATTTACAATGAGTCCTGAGACATACGAAAGAACGTTATGGCAAGATTGCGTGCACCTACATGCCTTGGTTTGTAGGCCACTGCAGATAATTACCGCATTTAAAATTGCAACTTTCTTTCCTTCTTTCCCTCTGAGTTCCCTAGTCTCGCCTTACCTCTCCACTCACCTCCCAGAGTCCCCAATGTTGCTTTATGTAAGTGGTGAAAAGGACTCATTCCCCATGTGCATACTGTTGCATTGTAAAAGAGGATATAAATCTTTTTTCAGTCAACTGTCTTCAGCAGTAGGGAGTGTGGTTAGATTAATGGTAATAGAATCGATTAAGATTATCTGACTTTTGGCAAATTAGCAGAAGTAAATGGACGATAATGTGAAGGGGTTAAGCCCCTGAGGGATGACAGGGTCATTGAGTAGACCAATAGGGGAATATGTAAAACAATTAAGCAATTAAAGGTCAAAATTTTAGTAAATCAGCCCATTTCGGACCCAAATTGAACATTGCAGACGTGAACGGTGCCCATTGAGGTCAGTGAGGCACACTACTGGGTGAGTGGACTATATACGTTCCATTTCACCTAGAGTGCGTGTCGCATCCGTCCCTTCTTTTAATTACTTGACACTGACCGTTTAATAGAAATATTCGTCTCCTCGCATTTTGGGGAACTGACTATAGAACAGAGCAGACTAGAGCAATGGCTATTCAAGATCGGATATTTTAAAGCGTTTTCGGCGTCTAGAAGTGATGACGTTTAACTGCTCAACTATTCCCCAGAAACAGTGAATAAATGCGACAGAGGCGAGAGAAGGTGTGGTAGGCGAGAGGGAAGGGAACGGGATAGGTGAGATACATAGCATTCCATATGCTGTCAGTCCAATCAAGGAGGGCATACTTGTGTTTGTGCTTGCTCAAGGTTGTTGGATAGACTCCTTTCACTTCTTCCATCTCACCTTGCTTCCTTCCTTTTTGTCTATGGGTGAATGCCGAGGCGAAAAGTCAAATAACCGCTAGTGAGACGACGGTACTGTCCGCCTTACATGCAGTGCACCACAGATTTAATTAAGAAACTGGTTCGTTTTGTAAACTAGAGATGATAGGAGGATTGTGCTGTCTGTTAGGCGATTCGGGTCAACCAAAGTTGAGCGCTTTACCATACCCTTCTCTTCTGCTTTCATTTCACTTCTTATTCTACCATCAAAGCATTTTACCGTGCCGTCGGACCGACAATATCTTTGCAATGCATCAAAATCACCTCTTTTGCTGCCATCGATCGGTGGCATCCGTTTACTGCTAATTTTACTTCCTGGAGTCGAACGGATGGAAAACCAATGAAATATTTCCCGCAAAGCACAGTCTCACCAAATGTTGTAGACGTTCGTTCTCTCTCTGCTTTGCTCTCACCCTCTAGTTTCCTAAGAATACCGAATGGACAAATGGGCATCGGTGAGATGAACGTTACTTCTTAACGGTGCCAAATTAAATTAGACCGGGTATGATCAGAGCAAGAGATGCCGAAACATCCACATCCGCCAGTGCCATGCAAGATGCTTTATTTACGACAATGAAAGTGCTGATACATATTCATGAAATGCATGCTTAACATCAATGATACCTAGTTTGCCAAAAATATAAGACGATAAACTTTAAACTGGTGTGTTGTTAAGGGAAGATATAACAGGAATACGTTAAAATAGGGATTCTTAACTACAAAAGGATGCCCAAAATGTTTTCTATTTTTACACTGCTAACAAATAATTCTTTGAAGAAAAATTGTGATGATGCCTACATCAGCTAAGAATGTCTTTAAAAAATGGCAAACGCGCGAGTTCTCCAACACAAAACCAAGGCGAGCGACTCAAGTGCAAGAATGTTAGTTTTTTCCCTTTTCAACATTTCACCTCCTTTTATTCTTTTATTTGGCATCAAGCTACGCCAATTCTACATTTAACCCCGCAATTTCACGTCAGTTGATTACATGGCATGCAACCATTGCTTCTCCCAATTATTTTATAAGGGAACCATAATTTTGGGTATTCTCATCCGAATTATTTATTTAGTCCATGCTAAATTGTGCTATCCCATTCGTTTATTCGCTTTCATTAAGCAGTGCTAATAAAAGACGCATTTGTCCAACTCATTAACTTTAAATCACTTTGCAACAGTTCGCATGTCTCCTGACAAAGTAGGATGCTTAACGACTCCTCACAGAGCTTCGAGCTGCGCCTGTATTACCGAAGTTTTTCGGGTCATACTCTGTCTTTCCTGAGAAACCGTACCCTTATGCCTTTTTATAAGATTGCTTGCCTTTAGAATAAAAGATGAGGAATCGCAAAAGTCATTTATTCTTTATTTTCCCAAACACTCAGCAAAGCTACTCAAATGCAGTTGCAAAACAGGCAAACTTTGTGCCTACCTATGACGGCTACTTGTGTTTTAATCTGCAGGGCTAGGGAGTAGAGACAAATTGCTTCCTGGTATCATTTGCACTTGCAATACTAAGCATAGCCCATGCCAACCGAAGACCAAGGGGGTAGGATCCAAAAATATCAGTGATACGTTACAGTACTTAAAAATCTGTCAATTTCTTTTTAAGCCTGCATCACATCCTGAATAAAAACCAGGGCATTGCAAAATGCAGTGTTACAGCTTCAAGCGTTCTTTATTTATTCACAATTCTTCTTTCCCATTTGCTTTCCATCCTGCACTTCCATTATGGCAGAACTTCCAGTTGATATAATAATCAATTTGCATCAAACGTCGAGGTCATGGTTTGCTTGACTCAGACAGCACCTCTAAGCCCTTAAGTAGGCATATACGTTTCCCATTCACATTTAAATGTGGTATACAGGGTGCCTTCGATTTCGACTCAGCTAATTCCCTCGCGGCCTCTATGTCATTGTCATTCCGAATGCACTTTTCGTTCCGCGATTGAGTTAGGCGACACTGACGCACTGCCCTGCATTTTGGCGGTGGACGCTGCTTCCGTCTCCTCTTTAGCAAAGCTTTTCGTACTCTTGGTCAAACAAAACCTTGCAAAGCAAACAACGTGTCCTTTTTGCCACAATCATGGTTTATTTCCACTAGATCTGACGACATCATTTCAGGGAGTCGCCTTGACTTAGGCTCTGTAATTAGGAGAATCGCCTCCTTCCGTCCAGCCTCCTTTACTTCATTCCCTTGTGGTCCGGGCTTCGAAACGTGCTGCTTGGCGACAACTTCTCTGTCTTTGACGCTACTTTCCATCATTACTGCTAGGTAGAAGAAAAAGCACGCATTTGTCAGACCGGCTTTAAGTCAGCCTATTAGATGAGGAGATTAGTAATAACAACTACTGCTATGGACTACGACAGAGCATGTGATGCTTAAAGTTTGCATTTGAATGCGAGGGTTGCGCTAAGATTGATCTATTTTAAGCACACTTTACGATGGACTTGCATCATGTGCATTTGGATGAAATACGCCGAAAGGTGATTTGTGTCCAACCCATCCCTAATTTTGCTGTTACCAATTGTAGGTCAATCCCACGAATTCTAACCCGCATTCGTATTAAGAGCATGTAGATTGTAAGGACCAAACTTAGAAAAAGCATTGCCTAGCATTTGTTAATCATCCATTTCAAGTAGCTGACACAGGGAGGGTGAAATCGTAGATAAAAGAATAAGTGTAAGGTTGTGTGCCTAAAGTTGGGGAGCAGACTCGAGTGCTTTCCTTACATTCCATATTCTCTATCAGCATTTTCCAAATGGATTTGTACCACTGTTTGAACGCTCAAGATTAACGCTACCAGTTAGTTTGTAAGCATTTCTATCAGTAGGCTACTTTCTGTGCAGTTCTTGCGTCTTTTATTCTTGGGAAGAGAATGAATTAGAAAAGGAAGTGGTGGATAATCGATAAAATGGAAAGACCCAAAGATGCAGGCTGTTATCTGCTTAGAGGTTTAGAGCAGATACCCGTCTTCTAGACGGTCTGCCTCAACTCAGACAATACTCTTGACGCCCAGAACTTGTCTCGTCTACGCAGAATAGAAAATGTGTCGAAGATGAATTTATCACCGACCTATCCAACCCAAAATCTGTGTACAAATCTTGAATTTCACTTGGTGAGTGCGCTGTAATTTGTGAATAAGTAGGCAGGTTGTGGCAACCTTATTGCTTTCTTTTTTAATGCACTGAACTAAATTCACCAGCTTTTAATGGCTGGACAGCCAAACATTCCATTAACTGCAACAAGGATGCAAGGAACGAAAACCAAAACTTAGGCATGCATGCGCATGTAAGCGGTTCGATTTTGCTCATTTGGATAATCGCCATGGCAATATGTTGCTCTAGGCTTCTGAAACCTTTATATGTTTGGGAATAAGTTTGACGCTGAATTTTAAGGGGCCGACTTCTCATGTCAGTGCTGCAATATGCACTCCAACCATTATGAATACGCTCGAAATTTGCGTCATTGCCTGGTTTATATTGAGGTGGTTCGGCTGAGCAGGAGAGCTTTAATTACCGCAAAATAACCCTTGAACACCCAAATCCGTGAATATTTTGGGATCTCAAGGCTTCTACGCAAGCTTGATAGTGTTATTTTACGTAAGCCGATGCTTAAACGGTTCTTAGTTTAGGCACGATTAACCCACATTATTCAACATTGTAGCTTAATTTTTAGCATCTATTCAATGAAAGTGAACAAGTTGTGTCATTGTATAAATTGTGCAATAATATAGGCTTCACACAAATTAAAAGTTTGCTTAAATCCGTTTATGATGCACTAAACAGATTGAAATATGACAAAAGGGTAGCATAAGCCCGGTAAGCCTCTCTTAGTCTAGTACACAATAGGCAGAGATGCGGCGGTTGCAAAAAATTTCTGACTTTAGCAGGACATGTGGATAGTTACATGAAGTTGACTCAAGTAATTGTGCCTTTGGCATGACTCCATTCAGCCGCGCACGCAGCTCTTTTTAACCTGTCAGATAAACCAATTTGGTAATTTTTTGCATGGAAACATCGAAGCAGATAAGGGAAACGGGAAAGCCCCAAAACGATTGAATTAGAAGTCAATGGTGGAGTTCTGCTTATCTTTATTTGGATGGACATGCTCTTTCCGAAGCCTGATATTACCGGAAAATGGTCATTCGATCATCCAATGAAAGCATAAGAACAGACCGCTTAACGTTTCATTACTTTCGTTCTTATTAAGTGTACGGTCCTGTAAACGAGTCAACTAACCTCACCGTCATACGAGGGAGTAGAAGACATATAAGAACGCAAAGTAAATTTGCGGTGCGCTTTTCGTGCGCTATCTTTAATGACTCTTGATGACCATAGTTTCGATTTCCATTACCTCACTCTGCTCCTGCAACCACATTTTTCAGTAGATTTGCTGTATTGCTTATACTTGATTAAAGCCACTGTTTGTCCTCGCGATTCCTTCTTAAATAGTTCAAATTAATTCGTCATTTTGAGTTGTAGCGACCATAAACTTCGGTAATGTCAATATTGATTAGTAGACATCAAAGTATGCTAGCTGCCCATGTTCCTCGCCTTGACATTAATGCAAAATGCTTTTATTCCGACGAGAACAACTGAAAGCGGTTAAGGTTGCGCATTCGTTTCCCGCGTTCATGAACGATGCTTCTGCCTAACTCTTTCATCCACACGATTCACTATTCTCATATTTTTGCCATGGATTTCATTGCTCATGTAAGAAGCAAAATCACTAAGTTTAAGCCCGTTGCGGTGTCAATCTAAACTACGACTTGTCTGCCTTCTTTCAGCCATGTGTGCGGTATCGCAAAAGTCGGAGGCGGCTCTTTACACGCGTATCATTGTGCATTAATCATCTTAGCCCTCTTCTTCCCTCCGCTTTCGTCTTTGTTTCCTCCATTTCTGCCTCCACTCCCGTTAGCATCCTCTTTTCCATCTTCATCCTTCCTCTCCATCCCACCTTCTCTCTTCACCTTCATTTTCTCTCGTTCTAATCTTTATACGCGCTACCATTTCTGCTAGCCTTCGCTGCATTCTCATTTACCACCTGCTTCCATTCTTCTACACCAAGTCCACCATCATCTGCATACGTACACCTTCCAATGCAGTGCATCTATTCAAACATATCAACCGTGCGTCTACATGCGTATTCACCTTCTTCAATCGACTAATAGTTTAGTGGACACAAAAGTTCCGAAGTCACATCACTGCTCCCCTCAAATTAGCATGTCAATCAGATAGGGAAACAATGTCACCTTCAACATACTCTACAGCCCAGTGAGGCGTATTCCAGGGGACACAAAAATAAAATACCCTGAATCAAAATTTGGCCAGTTGAACGTAGGTAGACCTATATTGGCCACCAATGCTTTGATGCGCTTTTACTTGTTAAGCAATTAAAATGGTAAAAGCCATAGAATGTGTTGTAAATCATCAGTGCCCCTATTTGTGTGTGCATTTGAAGCGAAAATACGAGGCGCCTTTGAGAATGCGTTGATTGGAGAGAGTATTAGCTGAACAACAAGATAACTGCTAACATTTGGGAGAACTAAGCATGTCCTTGAAATGTAACCAGTAGTTTAGCGAATCTTTCTCTTAATTGCACATCGCTTCTTACTCCCTCATTTTGCTGCAGAAACCTGAATCTACGGGGCAACTTAGAAGCAAACATGAGTTTGCAAGAGTAAGCTGGTATGCAAAAGCATGCGGTTCCAAATTAGCGTGGTCCTTTGGAGATGAAGATTTTGTCTTCTCCATGGGGAACATGCTTATCGCCGCAAAAGGATAATCTAGGGAGAAGATACGACTCACAGCTGCCAATACACATTCTGCCATCCCCCAACAGTACACAGGAACTCATTGTCGCTGGCAAAAGCATCTGCATCCATCTTATCTCCTCGGTTTATTAATGAGCTGTGCAAAACATGCCACTTCCTAATTCCGGTAAGTCCTGCAACTAGGCATCTTTGCCTCATTCCGTTCTGTAAGGTGGAGCGCACAGCTCAGAAGTGACATTTAGGTAGGGAGAAGAAGCCGCTCCATTCACTGCCGTCTTAGCTAGCTTAGCCTGCTTACTTGGGAACGCATTTCAGCTCTACACGTCATGCCTGCAGATAGAGTGGGGACAAGGTACTAGCAGACATTTGAATCGGACAAGGACTGCTGTGAAATCTACTACTACCGCCATCAAAGACATTGTACGCCGCAGCGAGTTTCGCAATTATGGAAATGATGTTCATTTTGACAATGGAAAAAATCTCAGGTTTTCTTAGGAACGTACACCACATTTATTTTAAGTCCAATGCAACGGTGTCTAAATCACCCCATTCGCTGACGTAGAATCATCATTTCCACATCTCATCGGCGCTGATCGCAAGACGTCTCATGTTGTGGAAGACAATTTAATCAAGTCTTGCCATTTTGTTAACTAAGAAAGCAAATTGGCATTTCTTGTGTATCCAGTGACTAATCAGCTCCAATCTAACCTGCTCTCCTCTGCACCGTTCAACTTTCACTGATGCGGATCTGCCCTGCCCGATCTTGCCTTCTATACCAAGGCAAATTTAATGTTCTTGCAAAAATAAACTAAGTTTACTTGTGTGAGTAAATTATCAACATGATTTCTTCCTTGGCCCTATCTCAAGTATTCCAATGAACGTGTACACTTAACTTAGGCGACTCAATCAGCTCTGGCACCTCCCTACAAATCCAATGCTAATTGCTGGGGCAAATCCAAGGTCTTCTGTTTTCACCATACTTCTAAGCGCAAATACGAGTCCGACTGACACAACCGCGTGACGTAGTCACACAGTAATTCGTCAAGCAGGAAACCATCTTGTTTTAGCTTTGTGATGCATAAGAGACCATCGCAAGTAAAATATCCTGAGCTAACAGTTTGTCTTAGTTCTGCTAACAGTGATAGCGGCTATACGAGACACAATATGGGCAGAAGGGAGGCAGCTCAACCACCGTCAAATAGCTACGAGATACCCAATGGTTTCTACACGTGACAGAGTAGCCGTCGTGAATTCTATTCGCCTTCACTATCTGCGGAATTCTACCGCCGTAATGAACCGCATCTTCGAGTTGATCAAGGGTACAGCAGTCTAGTCACCACCCTATTTGGATCATGTATTAGCTCTCTATCTAATTTGAGTCACCCTCACTATTATCTAATCCGTTTGCTAAAAAATTCTTCGAGCTCTCGCAACATCCCCACCTCGACCTATGGAATCATTGATATCTCCAAAAGAACTTGGCCTTTGTCGAGGTGGGATCTGAACCATCTTACGACGAACTACCCAGTGGATGAGGCAGCTGCTTAATTGCTAAAGTCGAATTAGGCCCCAAACATGCACGCTTGCAGGTAGTATGAACTTGGTAACCTAATCGTCTGTATGCACTTGGTGTAGAATCACTTACCTCCGTATTGTTGCAAACATCTTCGTTGACCGAACATGCATGGTGTGCACAGGAGTGAATTTGTCCCAAGGACTGGAAGACACCTTCTTGCCACGCAGGTGCAATGTGGAAGTGATATACGCTGCCTTTGATTACCACTGGGGTATACTCGATGAGAAGACTGATAAACAATTGTTTGATGATGCCCTTCCCGACGATGTTTGTCGCGTGATAAGAGAGTGGGAAAACCACACCTCCTTGTGGAGTGCACAAAAGGAAGACGCAGATGAAATGGACAGAGGCGGAGGTGCCAGCATACCTGCACAGTGTTAGTCACGTCCACCGACGTTCACTCAAATCAACTTAAAATTGGTGGTGGTGTGTGCGTGTATGTGGGTAGAAGCAATGCAAGTGGTCAGCGTCAACCATGCAGACTAAGGCATTCCCTCGTTTACCACCTTGAATCATTATTCCCTACCTAGTAAGTGTTTGTAGCAGAGGTAAAACAAAAATTAATCCGTGTCTACAGGAAACACAAATTAAGGGGTGGTGTCAGTTCAGGCACTCGTAAAATTTCGAGACCGGCGAAGATGCAGCAACGCTATTGGAAGTTAGCTCACGCTGGATACCGATAATGAAGTTAAGCAGATATCCAAAGGTTAGTTAACTGAAATTACGTCCCGTCTCTCTCTGTCACCAAGGCTGTTTCCCTAGTGGCAAACGATAATCATTTTATGCAGTAGTATTTCACCTCTTGCCTAAAAACAAATTTAACGTTGGTGATGGGAGCTTACCTAGGCGATGCCCTGAAAAGGCGCAACTGAACTTGCCACGGAAGTGCCACATGCTGTCGATCGGGAGGGCAAAATGAGAGGCAAAGTGGCAGGGAACATATTTGTCCTGGAATGCACAACTCGCTCTTAGGTGATCATGAGGCTCGCTAGGCCCTTCCAGACCAGAATGGCATGAGAGGATACTTATTGGTCAGGTATAACAGAACAAAGAGTTTGGAGCAGAAAGAAAAAATAAAACGCCTGCGTAGAATTGCCGCTTGTTGCAATCATCACCTTGCTTTAGCTATTATGGTATAGTCGAAACCTCACGAGCCGCTCATGAAGGTGGCCCTTCCACATTGAGGCAATAAAACAATATTCGTCAGTGTCAACGTAAAGGAAATTGGCAAGAGTAATCAGGCCGATACTAGGCTCAAACTAATGCCTACGGTTGTGGGTTAAAATCACCACCATTGTGCTCAACACCGTTTACACCACCTGTATTACTTGGAAATTCCAGTAGATCATGCACTCTACTAAGTAGCAGCTGGATTACTGACCACAAACAAACACTGCTGGGTATAATTAGTGTGCATAGAACATGCAACTGTGTTGCCTTCTTAACTAATGTATGTGCTGACAACTTCGTATAGTACCAATCATGCAATGGACCAGATGACTACTTTCAACAAAACAAAGTCGGAGAAATAAAGTTTATTTGTGCTTCATTAATCACTGGAAAGTAGCATGAAGTGCAAATTAAGAGAAGCGTGTGCAACTACAACTAATACGATGCGTGACGATGAAGGCTCCGATTTAGCTGTATTTAATAACCGAATAAGAGCTGGTTGGCCGACACGCTGGCACAGACATGTCATTGGCATTTTCCAGTTTGGCTGTCGGATCTGCATTATCGGATTGATCTCTTCTCACGCACTGTCTGCGGCGACACAAGTATCCCCTTGGACATCTGCTGCAACTCTGTCCAAAGATATATGGCCTTTGTCCAATATAGTTTCCACTAGAGGAACGTGAAACATCAAAAGAATAAGTAAAGTTGTGTTTATGAGTAAGTGCGGGCAAATCAGACTTACCCAGGCTTGTATTGACAGACAGTCAGATATTGCGGGTTCCTCCAATGAGGTCTGAGGCCATCGCATTGTCGCATGACGCAGCCTACTTGGTCAGAATTTGCCCAAACAAGCTGTTCAAAATTGATTAATGGTAGTAGCGCTCTCCAAGAAAATACGATCAGTAAGTTTGAAAGATTTGCCAACGTGCTTAAGCATTGAAGGAAGTTATTTATATTCAAGAAAAGACCTTTAGATAAATGTCTAATTTGCGCAACACATTGTTTTGCTCACCTGTGTGTAGTGGCCACAAACATGGCTGCATGTGTTGTTAAAGAAGTTGTAAAATTTTGTTTCAGTTTTCCATTGACAGACACTTTCAGTCAAATGTGGCTTGAAGCCGCTGGTGAGTGCAAGATTTTGTCCAATTCCACGGAAGTGTGGATAGCGTGATGGGTCAGGATGCTCAAAACGGCAGTAAGAGGCCCAATAAGCCGCCAGGTTCTCCATTTCCGCCGAATATCGCTAGATAAATCACGAATAAAGCATATGCTAGCAAAGTTGACATTTCTGGTAATAATAACTCAAAACGTTAACAACCGCGTCGCTTTGTTAGCGCTTGATCAGAAATCAAGTAGGCAATTTAATGACACAAATTAGTGAGTCGTGAACATTACCATTAATAGCATATTACTAGCAGGAGGAAACACTTTTTCTCGCACTTCCAGATGAGCCTCGAGAATGTGTGCCCGTTGGACAGCTGCGGCTGGCTGACACGACGCAGTAGATATCAGGATGACGAGACTTAACAGAACTGAACACACGTTTCACAGTGAATTATTAAACTGCACAAGACCCGCAAAATTAACAAATCCTTACTGTTTTGTAACTCACCTATTGCGGATGACATTGAAACGACTATTCAAAGAAATTAAGAGATACTACACATATTTATGTGTGTGTGTGTGACCTCGTGAATCACGATTGCGCCAATCATTGGTTTGACAAATCGCTAACTTCAACCCCTCCTACATTTAGGGTTGGGTGCAATAGTGAGATTATCGCTGCTAATTCTTACAAAAGAGCAGAATTTAAGGCATTCACATAAGCGCTTTTGACGACCTATTGATTCGTTAAAACCTGAATTCTACAGTGAGCCTACTTTGTTTTGTTAAAAGCAATCATTTAGTCCATTGTATGATTGGTACTACACGAAGTTGTCAGCACATCCATTGGCTAGGAAGGCATCAAAAAGGCATTCGATTGTGCATTAATTTATGGTGAATGGTGGCGGCTGGGGAATGCATCCGGTTTACGTTTTTGCTGTTGCTGTGAAAAGCCGATGTCTGCCTCATTCGGCATTCCAGCAGGTGGATGTCAGACACAATATTTTGGGTTTCTTCTCTTGACATGGCGTTTGACTCAGTTCATTTCCTTCAACGACCCATTAAGCCGGCAACGTCTTTGGTTCTCTATCTATTTCATAGTCCTACTCTATTAATTTAGAAACGTGTCTTGTCCAAACATCCACAACGATAGTTTTGCTACGGAATGTGCTACTGAACATGCATTGGAATATGAAACCTTGAAGAAAACAAAATTAATGATGATTCTGCCAAGACAATAACTGATGTTAACGCGATAAGCTTGACAACGCTACCGATGAAAAGGGCATATCGACATATTGCTCCATTGGCACATCTACTGTTTTTGTAAAAGCAAGCATAAGCTGTAACCAGCTCTGCAGTTTATTTAGTAGTTTTGAAAGCGCATTGACTTAACGGTGCTAGAAATGCATGCTTGCAGCCCTTACATTCCGCAAATTAGATCATGAAATCCATTTAACAGTAAATGATAAAATGATGTGGATACATATTTTGATGGTTTGCGTTTCGTAAAAAATGTAAAAGAGCGCTCTTGGTAATCTATCTGCACCACGATCTCAAATCCTAATGTGTGTCTCCTCTTAAAATTGCTTACCTGTTCGCTTAATGTAACCACGATCCACGTGGTCCACCTCCGCCATAAATGCGTGCAAAGCTTCACAATTTCTTGGACGATTTGCTAAGGTGCCATTTACGATGGTCTACAGAACATTAGGAATCAGTTAAATTTCTTATAATTTGATTGGATTTGACTACAGTGAGATTGATCAATGCTTTCCAAAATGCAAAGAGACTGTGCATAATTGAGGTTATAAGGTTAAACTTGTGTTGAGTGTCAATCGTTGATGCATACGTGCACGTGGTGAATGGTGAAGGTGTGCGGCCCTCTCCAATCGTGCGATGCTTGCTAAAAGAGGTCATTTTCATCACCAGTTGAGAGATAATTCTCAAGCTCATTTGATTTTATTTATCGCATGGTAGCTGTCCAAAACTACCGACAAGTGGTTGAAGGTGTTGATGGTTATGAGGGGATAGGTTGGCTGTAATCAGCTAATGGGGAGTAGTATCAGGTGCTAGTCACAAATGTGTTATCAAACAGCAAAAATAAACTAAGTTTAATTGTGTGAGTATGTTATCAAAATGATTTCTTCCTTAGTCCTATCTTAAGCACTCCAATAAACGCGTAAATTTAACCCAGGCAAGGAGCTAATTAAGCTGCCTGAGTTAAATTTACACGTTTATTGGAGTGCTTAAGATAGGACTAAGGAAGAAATCATTTTGATAACATACTCACACAATTAAACTTAGTTTATTTTTGCTGTTTGATAACACATTTGTGACTAGCACCTGATACTACTCCCCATTAGCTGATTACAGCCAACCTATCCCCTCATAACCATCAACACCTTCAACCACTTGTCGGTAGTTTTGGACAGCTACCATGCGATAAATAAAATCAAATGAGCTTGAGAATTATCTCTCAACTGGTGATGAAAATGACCTCTTTTAGCAAGCATCGCACGATTGGAGAGGGCCGCACACCTTCACCATTCACCACGTGCACGTATGCATCAACGATTGACACTCAACACAAGTTTAACCTTATAACCTCAATTATGCACAGTCTCTTTGCATTTTGGAAAGCATTGATCAATCTCACTGTAGTCAAATCCAATCAAATTATAAGAAATTTAACTGATTCCTAATGTTCTGTAGACCATCGTAAATGGCACCTTAGCAAATCGTCCAAGAAATTGTGAAGCTTTGCACGCATTTATGGCGGAGGTGGACCACGTGGATCGTGGTTACATTAAGCGAACAGGTAAGCAATTTTAAGAGGAGACACACATTAGGATTTGAGATCGTGGTGCAGATAGATTACCAAGAGCGCTCTTTTACATTTTTTACGAAACGCAAACCATCAAAATATGTATCCACATCATTTTATCATTTACTGTTAAATGGATTTCATGATCTAATTTGCGGAATGTAAGGGCTGCAAGCATGCATTTCTAGCACCGTTAAGTCAATGCGCTTTCAAAACTACTAAATAAACTGCAGAGCTGGTTACAGCTTATGCTTGCTTTTACAAAAACAGTAGATGTGCCAATGGAGCAATATGTCGATATGCCCTTTTCATCGGTAGCGTTGTCAAGCTTATCGCGTTAACATCAGTTATTGTCTTGGCAGAATCATCATTAATTTTGTTTTCTTCAAGGTTTCATATTCCAATGCATGTTCAGTAGCACATTCCGTAGCAAAACTATCGTTGTGGATGTTTGGACAAGACACGTTTCTAAATTAATAGAGTAGGACTATGAAATAGATAGAGAACCAAAGACGTTGCCGGCTTAATGGGTCGTTGAAGGAAATGAACTGAGTCAAACGCCATGTCAAGAGAAGAAACCCAAAATATTGTGTCTGACATCCACCTGCTGGAATGCCGAATGAGGCAGACATCGGCTTTTCACAGCAACAGCAAAAACGTAAACCGGATGCATTCCCCAGCCGCCACCATTCACCATAAATTAATGCACAATCGAATGCCTTTTTGATGCCTTCCTAGCCAATGGATGTGCTGACAACTTCGTGTAGTACCAATCATACAATGGACTAAATGATTGCTTTTAACAAAACAAAGTAGGCTCACTGTAGAATTCAGGTTTTAACGAATCAATAGGTCGTCAAAAGCGCTTATGTGAATGCCTTAAATTCTGCTCTTTTGTAAGAATTAGCAGCGATAATCTCACTATTGCACCCAACCCTAAATGTAGGAGGGGTTGAAGTTAGCGATTTGTCAAACCAATGATTGGCGCAATCGTGATTCACGAGGTCACACACACACACATAAATATGTGTAGTATCTCTTAATTTCTTTGAATAGTCGTTTCAATGTCATCCGCAATAGGTGAGTTACAAAACAGTAAGGATTTGTTAATTTTGCGGGTCTTGTGCAGTTTAATAATTCACTGTGAAACGTGTGTTCAGTTCTGTTAAGTCTCGTCATCCTGATATCTACTGCGTCGTGTCAGCCAGCCGCAGCTGTCCAACGGGCACACATTCTCGAGGCTCATCTGGAAGTGCGAGAAAAAGTGTTTCCTCCTGCTAGTAATATGCTATTAATGGTAATGTTCACGACTCACTAATTTGTGTCATTAAATTGCCTACTTGATTTCTGATCAAGCGCTAACAAAGCGACGCGGTTGTTAACGTTTTGAGTTATTATTACCAGAAATGTCAACTTTGCTAGCATATGCTTTATTCGTGATTTATCTAGCGATATTCGGCGGAAATGGAGAACCTGGCGGCTTATTGGGCCTCTTACTGCCGTTTTGAGCATCCTGACCCATCACGCTATCCACACTTCCGTGGAATTGGACAAAATCTTGCACTCACCAGCGGCTTCAAGCCACATTTGACTGAAAGTGTCTGTCAATGGAAAACTGAAACAAAATTTTACAACTTCTTTAACAACACATGCAGCCATGTTTGTGGCCACTACACACAGGTGAGCAAAACAATGTGTTGCGCAAATTAGACATTTATCTAAAGGTCTTTTCTTGAATATAAATAACTTCCTTCAATGCTTAAGCACGTTGGCAAATCTTTCAAACTTACTGATCGTATTTTCTTGGAGAGCGCTACTACCATTAATCAATTTTGAACAGCTTGTTTGGGCAAATTCTGACCAAGTAGGCTGCGTCATGCGACAATGCGATGGCCTCAGACCTCATTGGAGGAACCCGCAATATCTGACTGTCTGTCAATACAAGCCTGGGTAAGTCTGATTTGCCCGCACTTACTCATAAACACAACTTTACTTATTCTTTTGATGTTTCACGTTCCTCTAGTGGAAACTATATTGGACAAAGGCCATATATCTTTGGACAGAGTTGCAGCAGATGTCCAAGGGGATACTTGTGTCGCCGCAGACAGTGCGTGAGAAGAGATCAATCCGATAATGCAGATCCGACAGCCAAACTGGAAAATGCCAATGACATGTCTGTGCCAGCATGTCGGTCAACCAGCTCTTATTCGGTTATTAAATACAGCTAAATCGGAGCCTTCATCGTCACGCATCGTATTAGTTGTAGTTGCACACGCTTCTCTTAATTTGCACTTCATGCTACTTTCCAGTGATTAATGAAGCACAAATAAACTTTATTTCTCCGACTTTGTTTTGTTGAAAGTAGTCATCTGGTCCATTGCATGATTGGTACTATACGAAGTTGTCAGCACATACATTAGTTAAGAAGGCAACACAGTTGCATGTTCTATGCACACTAATTATACCCAGCAGTGTTTGTTTGTGGTCAGTAATCCAGCTGCTACTTAGTAGAGTGCATGATCTACTGGAATTTCCAAGTAATACAGGTGGTGTAATCGGTGTTGAGCACAATGGTGGTGATTTTAACCCACAACCGTAGGCATTAGTTTGAGCCTAGTACCGGCCTGATTACTCTTGCCAATTTCCTTTACGTTGACACTGACGAATATTGTTGTATTGCCTCAATGTGGAAGGGCCACCTTCACGAGCGGCTCGTGAGGTTTCGACTATACCATAATAGCTAAAGCAAGGTGATGATTGCAACAAGCGGCAATTCTACGCAGGCGTTTTATTTTTTCTTTCTGCTCCAAACTCTTTGTTCTGTTATACCTGACCAATAAGTATCCTCTCATGCCATTCTGGTCTGGAAGGGCCTAGCGAGCCTCATGATCACCTAAGAGCGAGTTGTGCATTCCAGGACAAATATGTTCCCTGCCACTTTGCCTCTCATTTTGCCCTCCCGATCGACAGCATGTGGCACTTCCGTGGCAAGTTCAGTTGCGCCTTTTCAGGGCATCGCCTAGGTAAGCTCCCATCACCAACGTTAAATTTGTTTTTAGGCAAGAGGTGAAATACTACTGCATAAAATGATTATCGTTTGCCACTAGGGAAACAGCCTTGGTGACAGAGAGAGACGGGACGTAATTTCAGTTAACTAACCTTTGGATATCTGCTTAACTTCATTATCGGTATCCAGCGTGAGCTAACTTCCAATAGCGTTGCTGCATCTTCGCCGGTCTCGAAATTTTACGAGTGCCTGAACTGACACCACCCCTTAATTTGTGTTTCCTGTAGACACGGATTAATTTTTGTTTTACCTCTGCTACAAACACTTACTAGGTAGGGAATAATGATTCAAGGTGGTAAACGAGGGAATGCCTTAGTCTGCATGGTTGACGCTGACCACTCGCATTGCTTCTACCCACATACACGCACACACCACCACCAATTTTACGTTGATTTGAGTGAACGTCGGTGGACGTGACTAACACTGTGCAGGTATGCTGGCACCTCCGCCTCTGTCCGTTTCATCTGCGTCTTCCTTTTGTGCACTCCACAAGGAGGCGTGGTTTTCCCACTCTCTTATCACGCGACAAACATCGTCGGGAAGGGCATCATCAAACAATTGTTTATCAGTCTTCTCATCGAGTATACCCCAGTGGTAATCAAAGGCAGCGTATATCACTTCCACATTGCACCTGCGTGGCAAGAAGGTGTCTTCCAGTCCTTGGGACAAATTCACTCCTGTGCACACCATGCATGTTCGGTCAACGAAGATGTTTGCAACAATACGGAGGTAAGTGATTCTACACCAAGTGCATACAGACGATTAGGTTACCAAGTTCATACTACCTGCAAGCGTGCATGTTTGGGGCCTAATTCGACTTTAGCAATTAAGCAGCTGCCTCATCCACTGGGTAGTTCGTCGTAAGATGGTTCAGATCCCACCTCGACAAAGGCCAAGTTCTTTTGGAGATATCAATGATTCCATAGGTCGAGGTGGGGATGTTGCGAGAGCTCGAAGAATTTTTTAGCAAACGGATTAGATAATAGTGAGGGTGACTCAAATTAGATAGAGAGCTAATACATGATCCAAATAGGGTGGTGACTAGACTGCTGTACCCTTGATCAACTCGAAGATGCGGTTCATTACGGCGGTAGAATTCCGCAGATAGTGAAGGCGAATAGAATTCACGACGGCTACTCTGTCACGTGTAGAAACCATTGGGTATCTCGTAGCTATTTGACGGTGGTTGAGCTGCCTCCCTTCTGCCCATATTGTGTCTCGTATAGCCGCTATCACTGTTAGCAGAACTAAGACAAACTGTTAGCTCAGGATATTTTACTTGCGATGGTCTCTTATGCATCACAAAGCTAAAACAAGATGGTTTCCTGCTTGACGAATTACTGTGTGACTACGTCACGCGGTTGTGTCAGTCGGACTCGTATTTGCGCTTAGAAGTATGGTGAAAACAGAAGACCTTGGATTTGCCCCAGCAATTAGCATTGGATTTGTAGGGAGGTGCCAGAGCTGATTGAGTCGCCTAAGTTAAGTGTACACGTTCATTGGAATACTTGAGATAGGGCCAAGGAAGAAATCATGTTGATAATTTACTCACACAAGTAAACTTAGTTTATTTTTGCAAGAACATTAAATTTGCCTTGGTATAGAAGGCAAGATCGGGCAGGGCAGATCCGCATCAGTGAAAGTTGAACGGTGCAGAGGAGAGCAGGTTAGATTGGAGCTGATTAGTCACTGGATACACAAGAAATGCCAATTTGCTTTCTTAGTTAACAAAATGGCAAGACTTGATTAAATTGTCTTCCACAACATGAGACGTCTTGCGATCAGCGCCGATGAGATGTGGAAATGATGATTCTACGTCAGCGAATGGGGTGATTTAGACACCGTTGCATTGGACTTAAAATAAATGTGGTGTACGTTCCTAAGAAAACATGAGATTTTTTCCATTGTCAAAAATGAACATCATTTCCATAATTGCGAAACTCGCTGCGGCGTACGATGTCTTTGATGGCGGTAGTAGTAGATTTCACAGCAGTCCTTGTCCGATTCAAAAATGTCTGCTAGTACCTTGTCCCCACTCTATCTGCAGGCATGACGTATAGAGCTGAAATGCGTTCCCAAGTAAGCAGGCTAAGCTAGCTAAGACGGCAGTGAATGGAGCGGCTTCTTCTCCCTACCTAAATGTCACTTCTGAGCTGTGCGCTCCACCTTACAGAACGGAATGAGGCAAAGATGCCTAGTTGCAGGACTTACCGGAATTAGGAAGTGGCATGTTTTGCACAGCTCATTAATAAACCGAGGAGATAAGATGGATGCAGATGCTTTTGCCAGCGACAATGAGTTCCTGTGTACTGTTGGGGGATGGCAGAATGTGTATTGGCAGCTGTGAGTCGTATCTTCTCCCTAGATTATCCTTTTGCGGCGATAAGCATGTTCCCCATGGAGAAGACAAAATCTTCATCTCCAAAGGACCACGCTAATTTGGAACCGCATGCTTTTGCATACCAGCTTACTCTTGCAAACTCATGTCTGCTTCTAAGTTGCCCCGTAGATTCAGGTTTCTGCAGCGAAATGAGGGAGTAAGAAGCGATGTGCAATTAAGAGAAAGATTCGCTAAACTACTGGTTACATTTCAAGGACATGCTTAGTTCTCCCAAATGTTAGCAGTTATCTTGTTGTTCAGCTAATACTCTCTCCAATCAACGCATTCTCAAAGGCGCCTCGTATTTTCGCTTCAAATGCACACACAAATAGGGGCACTGATGATTTACAACACATTCTATGGCTTTTACCATTTTAATTGCTTAACAAGTAAAAGCGCATCAAAGCATTGGTGGCCAATATAGGTCTACCTACGTTCAACTGGCCAAATTTCGATTCAGGGTATTTTATTTTTGTGTCCCCTGGAATACGCCTCACTGGGCTGTAGAGTATGTTGAAGGTGACATTGTTTCCCTATCTGATTGACATGCTAATTTGAGGGGAGCAGTGATGTGACTTCGGAACTTTTGTGTCCACTAAACTATTAGTCGATTGAAGAAGGTGAATACGCATGTAGACGCACGGTTGATATGTTTGAATAGATGCACTGCATTGGAAGGTGTACGTATGCAGATGATGGTGGACTTGGTGTAGAAGAATGGAAGCAGGTGGTAAATGAGAATGCAGCGAAGGCTAGCAGAAATGGTAGCGCGTATAAAGATTAGAACGAGAGAAAAGGAAGGTGAAGAGAGAAGGTGGGATGGAGAGGAAGGATGAAGATGGAAAAAAGGATGCTAACGGGAGTGGAGGCAGAAATGGAGGAAACAAAGACGAAAGCGGAGGGAAGAAGAGGGCTAAGATGATTAATGCACAATGATACGCGTGTAAAGAGCCGCCTCCGACTTTTGCGATACCGCACACATGGCTGAAAGAAGGCAGACAAGTCGTAGTTTAGATTGACGCCGCAACGGGTTTAAACTTAGTGATTTTGCTTCTTACATGAGCAATGAAATCCATGGCAAAAATATGAGAATAGTGAATCGTGTGGATGAAAGAGTTAGGCAGAAGCATCGTTCATGAACGCGGGAAACGAATGCGCAACCTTAACCGCTTTCAGTTGTTCTCGTCGGAATAAAAGCATTTTGCATTAATGTCAAGGCGAGGAACATGGGCAGCTAGCGTACTTTGATGTCTACTAATCAATATTGACATTACCGAAGTTTATGGTTGCTACAACTCATCCCTTAGGGATGGGTTGGACACAAATCACCTTTCGGCGTATTTCATCCAAATGCACATGATGCAAGTCCATCGTAAAGTGTGCTTAAAATAGATCAATCTTAGCGCAACCCTCGCATTCAAATGCAAACTTTAAGCATCACATGCTCTGTCGTAGTCCATAGCAGTAGTTGTTATTACTAATCTCCTCATCTAATAGGCTGACTTAAAGCTGGTCTGACAAATGCGTGCTTTTTCTTCTACCTAGCAGTAATGATGGAAAGTAGCGTCAAAGACAGAGAAGTTGTCGCCAAGCAGCACGTTTCGAAGCCCGGACCACAAGGGAATGAAGTAAAGGAGGCTGGACGGAAGGAGGCGATTCTACTAATTACAGAGCCTAAGTCAAGGCGACTCCCTGAAATGATGTCGTCAGATCTAGTGGAAATAAACCATGATTGTGGCAAAAAGGACACGTTGTTTGCTTTGTAAGGTTTTGTTTGACCAAGAGTACGAAAAGCTTTGCTAAAGAGGAGACGGAAGCAGCGTCCACCGCCAAAATGCAGGGCAGTGCGTCTACGGACAATTTGTGTTTGATAGTTGGGTCATGTGTGTAAGTTAATATCATTCTTTACTGTTTGATCACAGCTAGCCGGCGCCCCAGTTTTTCCACTCCCCCTCAATGCCTGTCGGTAGATTTGGCCAGCTAACCAACGTTAATCTACAAACATTCTTGAATAACGCAGACATTTTCTTTTGCAGCAATAGCAAAACCTTAAAACGCATTCATTTTGGCTATCATCTTCTACCACAGGTTAGTGCATAACAAATACCTCTTTGATGCTCTGTTAATTAATGACAATACTAATATTCTTAGGATAGTATCAGCCATGCATAGGTCTAAGTTATTATTTTTATGAAACAACGTTATACTTGCATCAATCCTTATTTTCACCGCATCTATTACCAGAAAGAACACAAATCTCAAATTATGAAGAGCAAATGCAACAGTAACTAATATGATGCTTGAAGATGGAGGCTGCAGTGTAAGCGCTGGATGGCAGACATTCTGGTAAAGTTCTGTTATCAGCGGCTTTTATTCTAATTTTCGGATGTACACTCTTCGGTTTATGCCTTCTCATGCACTATTTGCGGTAACACAAATATTCCTTAGGACATTTGCTGCAACTTTGTCTAGAGATACATGGCCATGGTCCACCGAAGATTTGCCTACAGGAACGAAGAAGGTCAGGAGATGCAAAAAAATTTGTTATCATGAGTAAATGCGGACAAATTTGGCGTACTTAGGATTGTACCGACAGACAATCAGATATTGTGGATTAGCGAATTCAGGTCTGAGGCCATCACACTGTCGCTTGGCCCAGCCTACTTGGTCTGATTTTGCCCACGAGCTGTTCAAATTGGAATAATGGTAATAACCTTCCGTAAGAATATGCCGCCATTCAGCTTTGAGTGGTTTTTAATGTAATTAGGTGCTATCAGAAGTTAATCTTACTTGAAGAGACCCTCAAATTAATATTGACTAGCAATTAGGTTGTGCAAATACATTATTTTGCTTACCTGTGTATAGTGATCACAAACGTTGCTGCATGTGTTATTTCCAAAATTGCAAAATTTTGGTCCACTTTTCCACTTGCAAACACTTTCAGTCACATGTGGCTCGAAGCCGCAGACAAGTGCAAGACTTTGTTCAATTCCACGGGATTGTGGATGGCCTTTCGGGTCAGGACGCGCAAAATCGTAACGATTAATTCATTGAGCTGCTAGTTGTTCAATTTCCTTTGAATGTCGCTAATTAACTCATGGATAAATTTAAAATATCAAGACTGACATTTCCAGTGAAACAAAATAAAAGCAAAAAATAACGTTAAAATCAAAAAGGCAATTTAATGGCACAAATTCGTTAATCGTGAAGGTTACTACTAATAGCATATTGCTAACTGGAGGGAACGCATTTTCTCTTCCAGATAAGCTTTGAGAATGCGTGTCCGTTCAACAGCTTTAAGTGTTTGACACTTTGCAGTGGATATCAGGATGACAAGACTTAGGAATACTAAAAACATGCTTCACAGAGTTACTTCTCTAAATTGCACAGAAAGCTACATAGTTTTCAGACTCTTCCTGCTTTATAAGTCGCCCAGCGTGGATGGCGTTAGGACAACTGTGCAGAAAAATTGACAATTATCTCACGTATTTATGCATATGCCCAACCTTGTGGCTCACGATTGCACCAAGCCTTGGTTCGACAAGTTGCTAACTTGAAGTTCTCTTACTTCTAAGTTGGAGCGCGATAGTGAGGCTATCATTATGTGTTTATAAGTCGGGAGGTAAAGAGAAGCCACAAATTATGATTCTCATGGTGTGATAAATTAGAGTTATGGTATAGCGGTGTGTCAAAAGCGCTGATTTTTGCAGTCCGTTTGGGGAGGGACGCATAACTGTTGGTGGTGAAGGTCACTGGCACCATTGCTGGCTACAGGTGTTTTAGAGTTCTTTAACGGTTAGCATAGTAAAACCCAGTACTTGCGAGATGAATTGTTTTGTTTTAACATTGAAGCGATCCCCTCATTCCTGTGCCTGGTAGTAAGTAGATTAGATAGAAAACGTCAAATTCATTTAATTCATTTTTGATCTAAGTGTTTTGTAAAGTTCTGCATAAAAACTTTCCTTGACAGTTTGTCCATCCTTCTGGACTTGATGTGCGCAGTGAATGTGATAATTATCCGATCTATGCATTATAATCCCACATTTTATCGCATCGTCGAAAACACATTTGCTCAAAAAAACATCGGAGTGCCAACTTATAAACAAGAGTCAACAAAGACTTCTTGTTTTTGCATTTTAGGCGAGCCAAGCGTCGCTCACAGCGATAATATTAGAGATGAGCTACTAATGTACAATGACTAGAAGGCGTTCAAAAGCTATTTTGATAATTACTAAGACTTTATTGTCGTGGGGTTTTGCTGCTTTGTATTCAGGTATAACTCATCATGAATGCATGTCGAAGCAGTTCCATAATTGAAAAGTAATACACCTTCAAAATACAAAGATATTATTGGATTCAGATCTAAGCACCGCTTTTGTAGCGTGGAAATGCTCAGTGCTTTATTTTTCCCAAGACGCTTCTTTTGTTAATTTCATAGATCCTTATGTTAAACTCGAATCGCATCAAGGTGTAGTTTTTGTGCAAAGATGGAGACCTAAGCGTGGCATTTAATTGTATTCGCGAATGGGTCTTTGAGCTGAATTCACCGTACGATCGCGCATCATTTCACCCATCTGGTAAATTCTGCACTGTTCAACTCAGTGACTGTAATATAGACACAAGTCAAAACTTTTTTGCACGTCGTTTGCAGTTTCACACTCACAGAGTAGTCAGACTAATTACGCAGCATGCTTACCATGATCAAACCGCAATTCCACGTTTTATAGCTTGAGAAGTGCATCATAGCTTAATGATTAATGGCTTCTAACTTCCATTTTAAGAGCCATATTTTACATATTACATTTTGCTCCGTCAGTGTAATCTGCATTAATCTTGTAGGGTGGTAATATCATTGGTGATTGTAGTCATTAAATCATGCCAATTAAACATCGCATTGGCTCTACCATCTATGCAATTTTGTCTTAACGTCAAATCTATTCGAGTAAGTGTAATCTCCAAAGAAAGCTGCTTAGGTATTTCATATTCACACTCTTTCCGTGTCTAGAAAACGTATTCGCATTTACCTGTTTTGGTCACATGAAACGATTCTCTTGATTTGTGATGCCGGAAATTTGTGCTGTCATAGCGGGAAACGAATTCACTGAATTAAGATCAACTGAAGTGTTGAAATTGAGCAACACTGACAGAGTCTGACATTAATTAATTAAAAAGAACACCATTTTGGCTAAAACTTGTTGATAACTGTAGGAGAGAGAAATGAATGCATTGCTTTGCATTTTGATCAAGCAGCTTCGTGACTTCCCTATAATTAGTATGGCTTGAGGGATGAAGAATATTGAATATGCTTTGCAATTAATACTTGAAAGACCTAAAACCTGTCATTCTAGTCTCTTATTCAAGGTGTCAGCGATCTGCGGCTGTTAAACAGGAGCAAGTTTTTGAGCCTATTGTAGAAGTAGAAGAGAACATACTCCCTCTTGGAGGTGATTAGAAGTTAGTAGCGATACCCACGTCCGACAAATATTTATCGTTAACTGTTTGAGCGTTGCGTTTATTGTACAGATTATCATTATCCCGTCGTTAATTTTACTTGGCACAACTAAGTCACTTGGTTAGGTGCATATAAGCAAGAAGACTGTTACAATCGCATTTAGCAGTGAAGGTGCATTTAATGCATATGTGCACGTGTTTCAGTGAGCAGTCTTGGCCCCTTTGAATCATGAGATGTTTGCTACTGGAGGCCATTTTCACCACCAGCTGAAACAAATGCCTTGCGCTCTTGTGATTTGATTGAAATGGCTGTGCGGGAAATGCACTGAAATATCAGGCACTATAAGTGCAGGATGATGAAACGATCAATACACGGACCTCTACCAAGCTCCTTAATGATCTGAGTGTCACACGCATAATCTTTAAAACCATGCTGGTCAGTCATCTCGCAATACGTCAGATGATCTCGAAGGAATTACTTCGGCCAGTGATAATGACAGCTGACCAAATTCACTGACGGGTGGTTAGTGGTGGTGATGGAAACTGGAAGGCTGGTTAGCTGTTGCCAAGTACTGGAGAATGGTATTAAATTGTAGTCAGGAATGTGTCATCAAACTGCAATTACTAGCAAGCAGCGAAACACTTTACCCGTCAGAGGAATTATGCATCGCTCTTTTTCATGTGTGTAACATGGGAACACAGAAATTGTAAGACACCAGCGAAATGTAGTTGGTTTTGCATGCATATGATTTCCAGGTAGATTACTCAATATACTTATCATGTCCTAACCATATTGGCACAATGCACTATGGCCTGAGAACTACGCTGAAGATTCATACCTAGTAAATACTGTTACTTATTTTTGAAGTTTTTTCGCATATAACGAAAACTACTTCGACATTTTAAGTTGTAGCAATCGTATACTTCGGCAATGCCAATGTTAATTAGCAGGCACCAAAGTATGCCAGCTGCCCACGTGCTTCACCTTGCCATTGATTTAAAATGATTTTATTTTGTTTCGACGAAAACAACTTAAAGTGATCAAGGTTGCGCATTCGTTTCCCGCGTTCATGAACGATGTATCTGCCTAATTCTTTCATCCACACGATTCACTATTGCCATATTTCATACCACGAATTTGTATTGCTCATGTAAGGAGCAAAATCATTAAGTTAGAACCCATTGTGGCATCAGTTTCAAGGAAGCACTAATAAAGTGGAGTAATAATTTAGTAATAATAGAAAACAGCTTAAGCTAAAGCTTACAAAATATCTACCACAGAGAGACATGGATGCACCAGTTTGCATCTTACAACCGCCTTATCACTTGTGCTAATCAGCTTTTAGGTCGTTGATCCTACTAGCAGTAAATGGCCAGCGTTCTTTATTTGGACTGCAGTTTCAATCGGTCCTGAGCAGCACAGGGGCAGCGCCTTTTATTTATCACTTCTGCTTGAATTGCACTTTACTTGTCAGGAGACACAACGACTAGTATTGACTCAAGTGAGATTGATTAGTGCTTGCCACCAAGTAGAGAGACTATACAGATATTAGGCCGTAGGGTCAACCTTGTGCTGAACGTCAATCGTTGTTACATACGTGCACGTGCTACATCATGAGGGCTATCAACCATTTCCAATGGTACGATGTTTGCAACTAGAGGTCGCTTCCGGCACCGTTTGAGGAAAGTCCCTGATACTATTTGATTTTATTGAAATAGATGGATGAACCACTGATAATTTCTTCCATTAAGCTGGATGACGCCTGTCTCATCGCTAGCACCAGATTTACCAATCATCGTACGACTGGTTGCAGCATATCACTTAAAATAAAAAAGTAAGTATGCACTTGTTGATCAGAAATACAGGCACAATTTTTCACTGAAATGTGAAAACAAATCTACTGATTGAGAATCTGATGTGGTCTAGTGATACTTGACTAATAATATGCTGCTTTATCTATGCCTCGTGAGAAGAGGCACAGTAGGGACAAATGGATGCATCAACTAGCATTAAAACCGTTTTAGACCTTTTTATTGACCAAACGACTCTGCTTTTACATCGAATATTTAACGACTGGAAGATGACTTACATGCTGCCCAGTTTGGAGCCCTAGCTTGAGTTGAGTGGAAGAAGGCTAATGTCTTTTATTTTTTGTCAGTTTATCTGAGTGATATTTGCAGCCAGCGTATGAAAAGAAAAGTGAGTTTATGCAGTGGCTTTTATTTATCTACACTTGTTCTCGGCAACCTTTGCACTCAAGTCCCTTCAGTTTATGCTTTTGACGTCGGCATGGAATTCAACCCATAATAATGAACAATTGGGCTACTTGTTCGTTGTTAATGTGTTTAAACACATTGTGCCACAGGCTAAGGGAGGCAAACTACAGCAACACAATGTAACTCTTTGAGCATTGCCTCCTTGGAAGCCCCAAAAATTGCCTAGCAAATAAAAGCTTTCATACGATACATAAAGTGGTAACACACAGTCATATCAATGTTTGTATTATTGCAAAATTTTGATTTGGGTTTGCCCGTATGCAGTAAATTTATCAAGTCGTATCGTGGTTACGTAAAGAAAAACGGCAATGTTTTAAAAAGGAGGTATAGTTAGCTTGGTATTAATAAAATGTATGCAGAATAATCCATATAATGGCATAACCTCGTTATGTGACTTTTACTCTACCTTCAATTACTAAGCACCACGGTATTGACGCTGAGTAATATCCACAGTCAGCAGAAATTACGGGACGTTAGGAGAGACATAATGCTCCACTCTGCTCACCACATTTTGGTAAAGTACGACTACACGCCTTATCAATCACTTGAGAATCATGTAGTTATAAAGTTAAATTTAAATATGAGAGGAGAAAAGCAGCAGCTCAGCAAGACGAGAGTTAGCCTTCTCGTCAAATTTATCGAAAGGATTACAATAGCATTTACGGTAAAAACAGCAATCTCATGTACCAATCTCCGCGTTAGCGGTACGTGTGTGATAAGGCACAGGTTGATGAAGAACAGTAGAGCCAGCAGAGTAGCGACTACTGAGTTTGGCCACCTTAAAAAGTAAGATGCTTCATTGGGACTCAATGCTGATGAAATAATGAGCTTTGTGTCGTGCGGGCTTACAGGCGGATTCCCCTCGTTTAAGCAAATTAATATGGCAGTACCAACTAGCTTGCGATGAATGAAATGCAGTTTAATGAAATACTCAACTTCGTAAGTTACATTTCTTTATGCCGGTTTGTCATTAAAATGGCGGAAAACAGCACCACCAACAGTTTTAGGTGGCATGACGGTTTATGAATGGAACGCAAGTAAAGGATGACAGTAACTCTTGCTTAATTTCATTTCCGCCTATGTATTTGATCATCCGCTTTTCCAAAGAAACAAATTACCTATCCTTAATTAAACTTAGTTTGATGGGTAGACGAGTAGTGTTGAAGCTTCCGAGGATTAAAGATATTCTTTAATTAATGAAACCAAACCCCTTTTAGCAAGTCTTCGCTCTTCAGGCATGTTTTCATTTGCGATTCGCTAGCAACGCACAAATTGCTTTGCTTTTACCGGGACAATCAATGTGGCGATGGGTAAGTGAGAAGAAAACAACTACGAAGCCCTTCTAACATGCATTATTTAGGGCTAATATGAGTGGCGATTCAAAGTTGAGTAAGAGTTGCATTTACTACCGTAGATTTTAAATCTAACTTGATTTTATTTTGAAACAACTAAAGGTTAGCAAAAATAATCTTCGCTGCTTTGCAAGTTCATTGCTCTCTTTTCGCTTTAACATCATCTTCGAAGGATAGCAAACGTGTTGGGGCAATGCGAGACGGCAAGGCGACACGCAGCTTTATAATGCGATTGATGGGATGATCAGATCCGAGACCCACGGGAAATTTGTGGATAGGATAACTTGGATTGTGACGGGAATGTGTCTGCTACTTTATGTAGTGGCTTTTCGTGGTGTCATTCCCATGAGTCTCGGACAACTCCGCCTAATTACGTCGCGCCTTTTCAGACCTTAAATGTTTTTTTATTTTTAATCTATTTGCAACACCATCCCAGAATACTTTAAACGGATGACCTGCTCATAGTTTTTCTTTTTATCATTCGCCCACCTCAGGTTTACCTTATGTTCTTTAATGTCTTCCACTCTTGCATATGACTGCAAACTCCACTGACTTACTTACGTTACCATAAGATTGGCATAAATGAGTGATCACAACAGACGATCATTGAGTTTGACTTGTGTGGTCAAATGTTCATTCTTCGGTAGCTTCAAGCCTCGAAAAGAGAATTTCCATCCAATTGAGTGGGATGAGGTAGTCTTTGGTATCAAAATAGGAAGCAGTATTTGCGTAAAGTGGTAGTGGAATACATACATAAACTACACACATGGCAAGTAGAAGAGGCAAAGCGTTTGTAGCCACAATCTAGTTAGAGTAGTATGAAGGGTCTTGACGTGCTTTGATAAAGCCAGCAAAAGGATGTAATTCGGTCCTTAAGCGGGTAATATGGCTATTGTAATATCTGTTAACAACAATACGCCCCTCTGGAATGATGTAGGTGCCTAGATGTTCATAGTATTTTAGTGACTCGTTCCTACACCCTCCTCTTCTTCGTAGGATCGCATCCACCTCTTCTACTACCAAATGACGCGCTATGTGACAGCGTGACAGGTAGATCTGCCGCCTGTGAACGAACATCTAAATCAATGATGACGGGCTTAAAGGGACTTCCGACTTTGGGAGCGATTCGGTAGCCACCTCTTCATTAAGAGGCATCGATAGGGCGCGTATTTGCAGTAAGGAAATTTACCTCATTCCTGTTTTTGGGCGTACTGGCGTCGGATATGATCCTTACCGGTGAAAATTCACTCCATAAACCATCAAGTCTGATCCCAATTTGAATGAGATAGGGGACACGTGGATGAGAGAGGCTTAAGTGATTCCAAAGGCGCCGATAAAAATAGGTGCTACAAGGTAAAGAATCATGCAGTAAGTTGACGGGAAATTCTAAATACTTGGGTACACACCTTGATGTAGTGGAGGATAGGGCTTAGTAATTGGAAGGGGCGTCCAATAGCTAGATTTATATGAGTAGATATTTTGATCTTTTGGCATCACTTCCAAGAAAATGAGAAAAATGAGATTGAAAGGCGAATTCCCAATGACATTAGTTAATCAAGGGAAAGAGTAAATGCTAACAGGCATGACAATCACAAAGAAGGCTAGAAACGACAGAAATTATGAAAGTATTCACCTACCCTACCTTCCGGTGCACATTTCCATTTGGTAGAGCCATGCTGCCTGCCACGTCGCCTGGTCGCGCAACTGTAGAGTGACCATCGGTTGCTGAGCCCAAGTTGAAGGCCCAAAATCCATTTCTACTATGCAAATGAATACGAATTCCTCCCTATCATTGTCGGGACCTGAAGGCCACATGCTGGGTACATTCAGGGCAATGGACAACAAGACCGAGTGCATATCCTCTTCCACGCTCACCGCTACTTCCACCGGCACTTCTTCTTGATCACAATCGTTGCCCATTTCATTTGCAACCGCCATTCGTGGGGTGAGAATATTGACCTGAGATGCACCACTGGCCCAAGATGTATTGCCTAAATCCCATTTATTTACATGCAGTCATTCAGTTTAAGCCACTTTAGCTGAGTGGGTCTCGTTTGATCACTAAAATCACTTTAAACCCAGCAAATTAGTGTTCAGCGATAAATCTTTGCCTTTGCTAACTTAGGTATTTATTGTTTTACAGTCTTTTAGGCACACCGCCTTGCCTAATGGGAGGTAGATAAAAGTTAAGAATGGAGCCTAATTCTACGGTTGCATAGATAGATCCAGCAATGCACTAAATCCGTGAGCTATAGTGATTTTTATGCTTTCCAGCATCGATACTATACTATTACCAACGCTGTAAGAATTAAATTGGCCTTCAAGATAGTCTGCGCTAGCCAGTGTTGTTTGTTCAGACTTCCCTGAGATGCTTAAAAGTCAAGCTTTATTTCATGCTTTTTTAGATAGATGACTACGTAGGTGTCAATACTGTAAGAAGGCGTATCCGTTGCGTAGAATCTTAGCGGATCAAGTAACAAGTTAGGTGACAGTTAACTACCTATCCTGCATTCTTTCTGCGGCATCCAACAAGGTTTAGTTGTCAGTACTTTTGCCACTTTAAGAACAAAAGATCACAATGTATTTGCATTGTATAAGCAACCGTCTACTTAGAGCTCATCCATTCTTCTGAATCCCCGTTGCTAGTAGTAGAAATTGCTTAGCGCAACTTATAGCTTTCAATAACTTTGTTCATACTGTCTGTTTTTTTGGCAAAATTTGAGTTTTTATTTATAAAACAATGCTTTTTAACGTCAGCTGAGCAGGGGTTTGTTGACAGCCACAATTACTTAAAACGTCAGCTTATTAGTGATGAATGAAGGTAAATTAGGTAAAATCGAAACGACATTTTTAGAGTCTTGCCAATATTATCACGTTGTTTGAATTTTATTGCATATCGAAGGTCTTTTCAAGGAGGAATGCATTTGGTTACTCGCGCTAAAACGACTTGCACCAGTGTTGAGGAAATGGGAGTAGACGCACTCATTCAGCTTATAAGGATCAGTTTGATAGTTCTTTAACGATATTTTAAGTGCGTTTAGTTTGGTATGGGCTTACTCTACCACAAAGTGGCAGCGTTTCGATGCTTTGTATACATTTTTCTTACAAGCACTACATTGACAGGCATCTTTTCCCAGCTATATTATAATATTTCAACTACATTTGCAATTTAATTGGACACGTTCGTAATGTCTTAGCAGTGCTTTTACGAAGCTACTCGCGTATAGGAATTTCTGCCTGTTACCAGGAAAATCAAATCGAAACAAGATGTTTTGCTGGATAAAAGTAGCGAATGCTAATTTTGCTTTGTGTTTTTGGATCTAAATATAGCTAGGCTTGCTACTGGCACCTGATATTACCAGTGCCAATTTTAAGGCTAGTAACAACAATTCATAATCATTATACTTGTGCTCCCTAGGCCTCACAATTTAATGCACATTGTGCTGTTACTAGCTCTACATTAGAAAAGAATAGCTTTGGTTATGATTTACCGTTGTATTCCTGCCTAACTTATTTTCTTTGCGAAGGGGAAGCATGAGCGCTACGAATATCAGGAAATGAAACCGTATGAGATGGGATCGTCAATCCACCAGTTGCATTGCCTTTAAAAAGTCTGATTTGATTTAGCGAAATACCATCTCTTATGTGCTTATTCTTAGCAAAGTGTATCTTTTAAACTCCGTTAGCATGTTTCGACCATTAACTACTCTTAAGTTTCAGTAAGAAGACAATATTCAGAGAATGGATTGAGAAACGTTTAAATTATGAACCCAGATTGAAAGGTGACGATTTAATTAGAGTTGTTTCTTACTTGGCGCAGAAGTTTTATTAACATAAATTTTGGAATGTTTTTGGTCAATCAGATGATGTCTGTTTTCTCTGATGTCGCATTTGGTAAGAATGCAGGCAAATTGCTATTACAGGAAAGTGGCGTTGCATTAACGTTGGGCAAAAATGTCCATGGGAGCTTGTTGCAAAAAATTGTGTAGGCTCGTAATATCATTGTTCCTTTCACTACCACTGCCTTCTATTCCCGTGTGAGTGTTTGGCTATTTTTCTTCAAAGGCATGTAAAATTTGGAAATTTCGGACTTTCGCATGGCGTCGCAAACTCTTTTAGCTCCTAACTGCAATTAAATTATCCATCTGTTTATCTATTATCTATGAGCCTCAAACACTTGATCAGGTCGAAATGAGTAGAGTTGCTGTTGGAAGGTACATATACAGACGCAATTATGGGGTTGCACTCCCAGATTTAAGATAAGCATCCAGCTGAGGAGAAAGGATTGATGCACGACTAAGCAACATCTGCCATAGAGATGGTTACCTGTATATTATACGCCTTTAAGTTAAGACAAATTGGTAAAAATAATCGGGTGTCGCTGGATTGATCAATATTATTCATTTGATTTTGCCTTTGACAAGCATTAAAATAGATTTGAGCGGCAAATTTATGGGCAAATTTTCCGTGAAATGTAAATATTTCCATTCCAGGAGCTTTAAAAGGATTGATACCGATTTCATTTAAATAAAAATAACCCTGTTTGTTGCATTTAGCACGTTAATGCCCAATCCTGACCAACGAGAATCTCATAACGTAGCTAAGGGAGTGGCCTAAAAACTGGAGAGAGATTGCTACCAAGAATCCCTGTTATTTCCATCATATTTAATAGGCATCGCTGAGTGGAAGAGGAAGGTAAGGGAACGATGATCCGCAGACAAACCCTATGTTCGACAAAACAAAATCTACCGCAAATATTTTGCCTTAGATGAGGCTGATCATGATTTGAATAGATCGGGGGTGTGCAGGTCTAACTTTCAGTTATATGCAGAAAATTTTCGCACACTACTTCGTCAAAAGAAGCACAGGCTACTACTGCTAGTGACGATGATATGCGAGCTTGATGGGCTGCACAGCATTCGCGTACATTGTTAAGTGATGAAAGGCCTTGATATCCCAAAGTGATTTTCACAAAAATATGATGAATATACATGTTAATTTGCGGCCTATTTTAGCTTATATTCAAGTATTAATGCATATTTGATTCCCAGCATTAACGGCTACCTAGACTTAATGCGACTACTTGACTTTATTAAACGCGCATAACGTCCATCGCTTCCACATTTACTTAGATCATAGGGATGTATGGGAAGAAAGAATGCAAAACAAATATTTTGACTAATATAGTCTAATTCTGAAAATTGTAAGGGGGGATCAAAGGCGTATATGATGTCGCTTTACCAAGATCTTTAGAGTATGAGAGCTTAAGAGTTCAAGCATAGTAACCAAATATTACAATCTAAGTTTGACTTCATGCGAGGCACGAAAAAATTAAAGACAACAAGTAGATATGTATGCGCAAAGTAATCTGAGACAGTTTAATGACGGATGGGGCAATATCCTGCTTACACCAACATTTGTCTGTAAGTTTTTGAGTGCTTTTTGTATCCTCACGCAGTAACATCAAATTATTTAAGGTATTTGTAAGAATTCGTAGCTGCTTGGTATATTTCAGCATCGACTCCCAAAAATTCTTTACTTAGTGTCCCAAAAGGGTCTATTGCATTGATGTACTGATTTAAAATGTACGAAGTAAATAAACCAGTGAACATCAGTCAGCACACATCCTCATAAAGACCCACAAGGCTTAAGTTGCATGAAGGAGTCAGCTGTAGGTGTTTTGCTGCCACTATGAAAGCAATCATATCCTCAGACTTTCACACGTACAGTGAGCAGGCACCACCGTCCTTATTGCGAAGTGGAGCGCTTCCACCGTTGGAGAATTAAAGTCAACAATCACCACGTTGAGCAATTAGAGTGCAAAAATACAGGCTTTTGTGTTATGGGTATTCACAAAATAAAATTATGCAGTTTATTAAAAGAAGGTATCCAATGGTGACCTAAAGACTAGTCTAAATCTAATTTCATTTTTCGATGCTCATCACTCACAAGTGGTTCATAGGGATTGAAGGACAGAATGCTTTATTGGCTCATATTAACTTCTGCATGCATCAGGTTAGGCTGCACGATATTCTTTTAACAACCGCCTTTAGAACGGCAAAGATAAAGTTTAAGGATCGGTTTCACTGACTCCAGGTATGTCCCTCATCGAACTCATATCGGCTTTAAATGACGTCACGCTAATGACACGAATGATTGTCTCCTTCTTTTGCTCTACCACGACGTCCATGTCTACTTGATTTGTGTAGTGCTCATTGACCAGCTTTGCTTCTGCTCCTTAGCGGAAGTCATGACAATAGAACTAAACGTCTTGAGCAAATGCTTGCCATTAATGCCAGACATGCCATAATTTGGGAAGAATGAAGCAAAGAGAAAAGTGAACCTCACACGGAAAGTGGACCTGTGTGACCCGCGTAGTCGAAGTTCAAATGACGCGACGTGACAGAACACTCGAATTTAGTGGCGGAGTTCTTCGAGGCGTTGGACTGAGATTGCAAAGGTGTCTTACTACAGTCTATTCTCGATTTCCGCTCCAAGCCAAACAGTGCGTTGATCATGCCCATACAAGCCTTCCTTGCCAAGTAATTTGCGATTTGTGGCATTCCCCTGGTTGCGTTGGTCACTTCTGGACACGTCCTAAAAAGGAAAGAAAAATTGCTATGATATAGTGCCGCCTGTTGCGGTGCCAACTGACGACAACTCGATGTCAACTTTTTCATCCTTGGACACAAATGCGATGACCGCGCTGTCGAAGAAACAAAGTAGATCAATCTGTTTGCGGTACATGTGCAGAAATGAAATGCAACAGCTTGAATGGGGACCTACCCAAGCTGGTAATTGCAATCCATTGACCCAATTATCTACCAACGCAACCTGACATGTAGCATTATTTCACCGAAAAAGGAAATAATCACAGCTGGTTACTTTTCCGGTGTTTATTTACGAAACAACCAGATAAGTGATGCTAAAACCATGCCTTTTTCTTCCCAACAGCACGCAGGCAAGTTGCATACTCGCCTTTGTGCCACGCCAAATCATGGAAGGAATGAGGGCTTAATAAGCTCTACTCAACCCTAAAATGTAGGAAGGAAGGATATTTTTGTCCCCTTACAACACAATCAAGCGATGGAATTCCTAATATTTCGGCAAGATGTAAAGGAATGGAATCGTTGCTAACCTTTCCTTGTACGTGTTTGTTACTGAGCAAATAAGGCGGATGCAAAAGTTTGATTATATGAAGAGCTGGTTGACAAATGAAAATCCTGAAACAGTGCTTGCACCACATTTGGCTCAAGACCATGATCTGAGCATAATCAAATGTGTGGATCACCGATTGCGTATTTCACCCAGAATGCGCACCTCTTTCTTTTTGCTGCAAATCTATGCTATGCACCTCTCTGGTTAGCTTCTGAGCTTGCTCCCTCAAAAAAGTGATCCCAAGTTCATGCAATAGGGATTTTGCAATTAGGCCTGCAAGTCAATAAGTAGTATTTTTAAGAGATTTAAGCAATGGACTCAAAACACGCATTTCAAGGCAACATCAGATAACCTTTGGAGTTATGCCATGCCATAACATATTAAAGGACACTGCGCAGGAAGATTGGCAAACCAGAAAACTGATAGAAAACGTAAGACCACTAGTAATGGTTTTGGAGTGATAATCTTGTCTTTAATGGGAAACTTATCCAAGGTTATTTTGTAGCAGCATCTCTGAGCAGCACCAGTAGGTCTATCATATCAAAGTGAGCATAGCGTGCATGCAGTCCTCATAGAAGGATTCGGACCTAACACTTCTAGTCTAAAGTTAATTCCCAACCAATTGCTTATGCTAGTGACACGTGAGAGCGAATCAAAAGATTTATATTCAAATAAGTTTGAAAATAAATTTATATTTCTGATACTCCAAACAGCAAAGTACAAAGTGATTTAATCCAAGCAAGTTGTGGTTAGATTCATTTAAAAGGCACTGATACCCTGCGAGTGAATTTTGATGGAAAAAACACTGTCATTCATTCAAGTACATCACTAACCCACTGTTTCCAGTGGTGATTAAGCACAATGGTCATTAAATCGGAGTGCATTATAGGTTACAATAGAGCGAATTGTGCACCACCAGCGATAAAGATGAAAAGTCATAAGGAAACTTGCAAACTATAGTTGAGTAATAACCTGCCGATTGTGCTTTGACGCAATAATAACAAAATTAATAGATAATTTTTAGAGCACGATTTTCGAAATGGTAGTGAATGGCATTAATCAAACCTAGAGAGAATTGTTTGCTCACCCACAAATTCGAGTACAACTGTTATTTGAAGGCTTGCAATAAATCGCTTTTCGATTTCCAACTGTGAACGCCTTTGCTTAGATGCGGCTTAAAACCACTAACGAGAGCGAAATTTCGGCCGATCTCGCGGTAATCTAGATAAAGATTTGTATTGACATGTTTAAAAAACACATCGACTTGCCCAAAAAGCTGCCAATTCTTCCAGTTTTATGGGATAATGTCAAGTGATTTAGGGCAAAACATGGGACGTTGTAAATGGGATCTGTAATGGGTAAAGTTAAAGAACGAGAATTTCTGAAGTGTTTGGCAATCTTTAAGTAAAGTGCGTTAAGGGGCCACATTTCAACCGATTTTTGGAATTTCTCGCTGATTACTGTAGCACTATCGACCAAGGACAAAATTTTTAAGGAGATCAGAGGCATTTAACCTTCGATTGCACTGCATGGCGTGAGTGTACTTAAGGAATGGGCTTGCTTTCCTTCGTTTTTATTGTGCGTCAAGCCAGGGTAAGATCAATGATTTAATTGTGCTGAGTTTTTAATGATTTCCTTTTTCGCCGGGCTCTCTTTAATGCTTGGCATGACAGTAGAGGCCAAACATGCCTGCTCCTTGGTATTATCACTACTCTTAATAACCTTCCGCTCAATTACCCAATTATCTTTTGTCGGCTCGACAGGCTCAGCGGGTGGGTGAAAGCGGAGAGCTGAGACCGAGGCCAGAGTGAAAGGCGGTAGGCATGCATTGCAGCGGAGGACGCAAAGAGCAGTGCCTTGATGGGTTCCACATTGGGCCTGGAAGATCAGATCACTGCCACGAGCGACGTTAAGGGTCTTCCGCACTCCACCCCCCCCCCCCTAACGTGATCAGCTTGGTCCCGACTTCATCTCTTGTTACAAGTCCGTTTCTCTTCACTTCCTCTCCCCCTGCCGAATGTCGATGCCCATTTTACTGCTAAGCGTAGTAGTATTTATACACTTAGGAAATTAGTTTCTTCAACTTTATGCTAAGCAGAAGCGAGTGCGATTATCTAGCGATTGCTCTTCAATCTTAGCAGACACAACCTACATAGCAGAAATCTGAAGAACTTCAATAGGCACTTATCACAGAAGGGAATGCTTGTTCTACACTGGGTGTGCATTATGAGAATCGCTGATAGTTGTGACTTGCAACTGTTGTCTTCATCACCATTGATTTGCAAGTTCTGCGCTCGAACAAGCAGCCGCGTATAAACCTGGTTAGGCATGTCTGCGGATATCGGACGCTAGAATGTGGAAGACTTCATCAAACTCGATGCAGCCATGTATCATTTTGACAAATTTTTTCCTCTAAAATTTCGTAAAATTGGAGCATCAAGCTTGATAATTTTATCAGAATGCCTTGCCACTTCTATCCTTTCGGACTGTAACAATTAAATCTGAAGGTAGACAACACCAAGATTCCAATGCTCTACCCAGGCTTTTGTAAGATGTTGGTCATTTGGCATAGAAATGCTGAAATGGAAAGCACGGTGACATGGTCTAAGTTTTTTATATTGGATCATGACACTCCCACTGTTATGCAGCATTCGTCCCTTTGTGAATGTCGTTTTACGTTGTAGTCTGGTGTTTTGGAATCGATTGTCTGTTAAATGGTAATGTTATCGTGAATGTCTTATCAAAGCAGCATAACTTATGGGGTACTTTTCCCAGAATTCGATAGAAATTATCCATTAGTGGTTTTCTGTTTAGAGGGCATTTCGTTCTACGTAAACCAAACAACTTTGGATGGTTCCTAAGCCCTTTCTTATGTTGGAACTTTCTTGGGCTTCTCATCAACCGAGTTGCCCAAAATGCTCATTAATTTTTGATAGTATTTTGTTAGCGTTTCCATGACCATCTTGGGTTATTATTTCATTTTACTGGTAAAAATCTGGAAATTATGGGTCGGGTGGTATTGAGACTGGGATCTCAATCTCAGGGACTCACTCATTCCTTTGTCTACAGTGACCCACTGATCGACGCCCTGGCGGAGTTCGTGGTAGGTCTTGACCATCCGCAGACATCTCAGTCTGTAGCCCATTTTTAGATTCATGTTGGTACAATGCCTCTAGACAAAGATGTTTCGAGTGCAGATTGAGGAGATCTATGGTATTCTAGGCGATCACTCTAATCAGCTAGTTTTAAAAGTGCTGATTAAAGGGCCAGATAGAAGATGCTTAATTGGCGACGCAACTTGCTTTTATAGGCTCATTCTGCCAGCCTTAACGCTAAAGGCGCTAAACAGATGCTTAATATTTAATGATCATTAAAGCTGAAGGTGATTTGTTTTCTTATAACGACAGACGACCTTGACCTTACTCCTTTTATGAGCACCATACTTAACTGGCAAATCGAATAATGGCCTGTTTGTCGACCCTTTCTCATCAATTTTAATATTTAAGGCTTAATGGCGACTAATACCTGAATTTTCTAACATCCCCTTGATCGGAACATGGAGCAGTTTAAGCGCGTTGCAAAGGTTTAACGACGCACTCGAACGCATTAATACTACTCTATTGAGGTGGTAGACATTTGTCTCTTTTGGTAAAAAGATGGGATGGGGCGATTCAAGGTGCTAAATGACTACATAATGCTCTAACACGGTTTCTGCTACACAAACTGAGCAGGCGGTCTTTGCACACTCTCTTCCTGCTTACATCTACTCAAGCAGACATAGGCTCTTATTTGTGCATCTTTCGTCCCTTTTTGTTCGGCAGAGTACAAGGTCTGCGAATTGCGCTCACTTACGCCCCTTCGGCAAAGTGTACATATGACAAAGGTGTCCACTTCTCTGACGTGGCAAGTGAATGCGCTATTTACTGCTAAACCCCGAACTCGGTGCCTCCCAATGTTGCTTTTTCTTCTGAGAAGTGGCTCATAGTAGCATGCACAAGCGTCTTGATGCCAACGCCTCGATACTCATTCTTCAGGTCGCGACTTCGCTGGAAGGATGTGCAACTCTTCTCGCTTTTTCTACTTATTTTACCGAATATCATACATGACGCTCGATAGTAACCCACACAGTTGCTTCACACTTTTCTTGGCTGAGTGGCTGCAAATGTGAATTGAAAACTTGAAAGTTCTTGCTGCACTTCTTCAGCACTAAATTCTGCTTTTCTACCAAATCAGTAATTCATTAGGATTATTATGCGGCACTGCCAATTCTTCTTTATACAACCATTCCCAGGGGCTTAAGAACTACCGCAATGTGTTGCGTCTGTTTGTGAATAGAGCCGGTGACTTTGTTAAAGTAATTTGTTTTCATCATTTTAGGAAGTGTAGACACAACTTAATCGGGCGTGAATACATACTGCAAAGAGTAGAGACTGGTGCTGTCTACTTTACTGATCAGCCATTGATCTCCCCAGGGACAAGAAGTGGCCTTCTGAACGACACCACTTAGGTCAAACAGCACTACCTTGTCTGGGTTGACTTTGAGTTCACTTGTTCAAGATTGCAATGAGCATGAACACGAAATTATTTCCCTTAATTGGCATGACAATAAATTACGTGCTCAAGCAAGTAAGACTAACCTTGCTCTAGTTTTCAAGACCTTATTAGCAACAACAGAGGACTATGAAAAGTGGTGCAAAATGGAGCAATTTGATTCTGCTTAATAGATGAAATTGAAACAACCATTTTCCTAATTCGTTGATCTTGGTAGTGGTGAGATAATTTATGTCTAATCGATTAGTTAAGGCGCCTATGCGAACTGTGATTAGAGCTCCGTTGAAGAGTTCCGAGATTGGGTAAAAGCCGGTGTGTGGCAAAAGCTAGAGTAAGGGTGGCGTTGGCAAGGTAGATTCGGTGGACGAGTCGATGAGAACCGCTAATGTGCATAGGGCGTGAGACTCTGTCATTGGATGCGACTTCAACAGTTCCATTAATAAATTGGACGCTACAGTGATGCATGGTGTGAATTCATCGACAATCGTTCTAACTGGTAGATGAAAGGGGCGCAGAATCTGTCACTGCTGCTGCTGCTGTTGAACGTGGCATTTGGCGGTCGGTGGGTTCACGCTACCATCGTTATGGATGAATTGGGAGCAGGCACATAAGAGAGCACCGTGGCTATGACTGATGCCTTTCTACCATCGGCAAACAGACCTAAGTTCGAAGTTCGGGATAGAAGGAAGGTATACACTGCTTCCGTCTCTGCGGTTGTCCATATTTTTCCTACGCCATCAACTTTAGGCATTAAATAGCCAATTGGCAACCGCGTAACAATTCAAACAGCAGGTAGATGGTCCAGAGGTTACAGTAGAATGGAACCAAAAGTAGGTAGTTGAGGGGTTCTACTCGACTTATGAAGGCGGTACTCATGGCGATGTCTACAATGCTCAATTTTACACGCTTCTTCAATATGGCAAAACTTCTATTCATGGGTTACACCATAAGTCATCTGAGCATCGGCTTGATTTGCGACTTCGTTGAGCTGTGTGTCAATTACTGTGCTTTAGAGACAAAATTCGGGCACATAAATGGTAAAATAAGGACAAAGACGATTTTGAGCGCCACAAATGCGTGAGCGATGATCGTGGCGAAACCAAAGCCTCTAGTGATCCTGGCAGTAAGCACTATTTTACGTGCATTACTTGCTAAAGTTTCGTCCATTTAATGGCCTAACTAGCAACTCGGCCCAATCCAGGCTTCCCTACTTACACTGCTGCATGCAAGAGTCGCCGCATGAAAGTGCTTTTGGAAGCAGCGTCATGTTACATCAAAAAATATAGTGCGTTCTCGTTCATTATTTGAACAACACAGAAACGCCCAATTCCGTTAGCAGCTACTTGGTTCCTTTGGCTGCACCCAGATCTGTATAGTTAATCCATATTCCCACCAGATTAAAGTTCGCCTATTGCTAATCGGCTACGACAAGACGAAAAATTCAGGGTTTTATCACTTGTTGATGCACGGTTACTTTCGCTCTTCCATTTGATCCCGATCACTTCAAATTTATAGCCCTACGGAGTAAATATGATGAAATCAAATGTTTGGTAGTCAAAAGAGCAACACTAGCAGCCAGAAAAATAATTTATTAACGTTTTATTGACTTTAGTTTTGCGCTTAGATTCATTACTTTGACCTACACATACTGCCGCGAATACAGCGCATTTAAATTAAATTAGGTCCAGTCTTGATGTGTACTTCTATTTTTGTTGAATTCCTTGTCAGTGCACAGAGAAGCATATCTATCACAATTCAGCAAAAATAGCGTCTTATTTTGCTTACATTAATGCAATGCCGGAAGGTTGATAAGTCTAAAATTTATGCAGGCAGGTAAATCAGGTTATTAGGGTATGATTTTCATAGCAAGCAAATTCTGCACAAAATGGTTTTTGAATTTCGCCTATCAGTGCGAACAAATTTCAAGCAACTTAAACTTCTTAAAATGCTTTTATTCGTCTTCTTTTTGCATTAGTGCGAGGAATTTCTTTCTGTCTCGCTAATTATTCCAATTAATCCTAAAAAATGCATCTGCCTTGATGTTGTTTGTTCATAGATAGCTGTTAGCAATTATTCATTTTCTTCCTACGATTTAATTACTCATTGTTGATTTAAAACAAATAATTTATGTCCGCGCTTTGCACTGCGGATTCAACAATTGAATTATGTCTGTGCAATCGTTCCTGTGTGTTCCTCTCTTCTTATCTTTGCTCTGACTGTAGGATACTTACTATTGGTCAAGTACAAAGCCAGTCGCCTATTCAAGTCTAGAATTTGTAAAAAAACCACTTGACGTAATGTGCGGCCACTCACTCTTTACTAGGCTTTATCGAGAGCCGAGCGCGTTGATGGCTAATCAAGCCCTTACTCGGAATAAACCCCTTTGCATGTTTTCTAGGAACGATGAGTCTTGCAGCATGCACACAGCTGATGCGAACTCAGAGCAGGTTATTTGCCCAGCTCTCGTTTTCGTATTTCTTAACTGTCCGTCTTCTTTCTGTCGATGGTGTCATAGAAGTCCCCTTCGTTCATGGTTGCCACACATCATCATCGTCATCGTCATCGGAAGGCACAAAAGCATCGAAGAGGAACATTTGCAAGCAGGCGGTGACGGTGGAAGAAATACTTTGATTGGTTACTGCAAATATAAATTTGCGCGTGATTTTGGGCCTACAAATGCCTATAATTACCATGGATATCAAAACAAGCAACCTAAATTGCGCCGAATCATGTAAAAGGTATTATAGTGTATGGATGTCACCTGTAATGGAAAGCCCCATACACTCGACCGGACATATTATTTAGGTAAAATAACAATGAAACATATTTGTCATAATTGTACGCTTTTGATCTTACCCGTGTGCTGCCAAAATCCTCCATTGCTTTGATTGAGGTTCATTTAGTCAGTGACTACATGACAAACGCGCCAGAAGTTGCAAATTTGCGTGTAAATGCGATTCTGACAAGCTTTGCAGCCTTGAGCACAATAAGACTTCCGCTTGGCCTTATGTGTACAACTATTCGGTCCAATCTAGCCGATGATCTACTGACATCCGCGCTAGATCTCGTAAATAAAAGACAATTCGCCAATTTTTAATTGTGTGGGAATACATTTGTTTGTTTTCTCTTTATTTTTCCGTTTACTTTTCTCTAGACAAAGAAACCGCAAATCCAGGTCTATTTTACGTTTTTACTGATGGCTTTGCCCTTGAATCTTATGAACTAAAGTGCCGTTCTCAATTAATTTTTATACTTTTGTTTGCTATCAACGATTCAGTCCTTTGTTTCGTTGTAAGATTAGATGATGAATGCTTTCTTGAGTGCGCAAACAACTGTCCTGGAATGCAACGCTGTGACGGCGTTTTAATAAATTTGTCATAGACAGAGAGATTGACCGGCTTCCTAAAGTGCAGGTATAGTTGGTCCCATTTTTTGGTTAAGATTACATATAAAGTTGCTTAGCCCAAAGATTTCCCATTGTCACCGCTTTAGGCAAGGCTGATTAAAAGCACCACCAATTGTATTTGTTGGGGTGGTCTTAGGATATTTTTGGTAGCTTTGACTTTGGCTATCAGTACTGGTCGCCATGATGATAAATAAATTTGTTTAAAGCCGGTTTGCTGGAGAAGGGCCACTGTCTGGTTTTACATATTCCCACACATGAATGCCCTGGTCTCATTTTGAGAAACTGGGGTCGCTATCGCACCCGAAATTTGTCAGCCGGTTCTTGCGGATGTCTAATCACACATAATGTGGATAGCACGTGCAGAGCACAAAAAGGTACAGGTGCTGCTCCAAGTTTCGAGTCACTGTAGTTGTCGATCTCATTTATTGCACTCAACGGAGCGCGTACCGATTGGCGTCATTTCGATTATTTTCGCTCATTAACATGCCACTAGACACATTTGGTCTCAACATTTACCAATCCTACTTAGCGAAAAGGCAGAGAGGTTTATCAGCATATTCAAGTAAGCGCTGTTGATTTCACGACGGAGAGCGTGTTGAATGCCATAAACGGCAACATCAAGCGAATCTGTACGGGGCGCAGATCTCGCCTAGTCAACCTAGCAATAATTTCAAGGTAAGAAAATGCTTTACAAAGCTTGCATCAAAACTTCTACACAAGCTATAACTTTTGCGCTTGTAGTCATCATCCCAGACGCATAAATCGGACTTAATTTACGATTCAATACCCGGTTTTGGACCTCGCGAAACATTGTACCATTTGACAAATGGTTCTATGTCCTAAATTCTACTTTTAATTTTCCATGCAATAAGCTCAATTAATTTGTAAAGCATCTGTGACTAAATTTATTAATTGTTTTTGTCGTGTTTTGGAAACCCAAAACATGCCTCCTTATTGAACTAGAAGCGAACTATCCCTTCGTTATTGGAAGAACAAGGATTCGACTTAATGTTTAATCACGCAAAACATCGCATCTGCATTCAGATGGCAGGTTTTGCTACTTAAACTTTATTAATATGTTAAATTTTTTGCTCATCAACTTTCGTGTCTTTTGCATGGCTGTGCTAGAAGCGACTAGGCGTAGGTAACCAGAAGCAAAATGGATCGTCCTCCGTACTTATTTTGCTAGATCCTGTATTGCGATCCTGCATAACCGGATGCACCTTTTCTTCCTTATGCGCACATATACACCCGTAAGTATGGCCTATCGCTGCAATCTTTGTCGACACATCTGCCCTATGCAAGGTAATTAGGCTCTCAAACATGAGCAGAAGAGTGTGGAAAGGAACACACCAGAAACTGTCAAACTGCACAGTGTTGGAACAGGTGGCTGGCGACGCAGACAGAGTTGTTTTATTATCTACAAGAAGAAAAGGTAAAACGGCCCAAAATTGCACTTACGGTCAGCCTACACCATCAATAACTCACTGGTCATTAAGTGCATTAAGACAATCAACCAGCATACCATTAATGCAATCGTACAAAATCGTTGGTTGAGGCACCGCAACTATATTATCATCCGATTATTCAAACATTTTGCATAGCAGGCTTCATTTTAGCAGAAACATTAAATAAAGAACGCAAAAGTGTTGGACGTGGAGGAATGCAGCGAAAATGCAGGAAAATTTATGGCTGTAGGAGCAGCAGGTAGCAGAAATTGAAATTGTGCCCATTCAAAGTTATTTAAGATAAGACGTGGAAAATACTTTGCAGATTTACTTTACGCTCTTTAATATAATCACTCTTGCATACGATTGTAAACTACAATGATCCACTTACATGACCTTAAGACTTGCAAGAATAAAAATTTATTCGAATAATTAAATAGTTGATCATTAGTTTTCGGCTGCACGATCAAATGACCATTCTTCGGTAAGTTCAAGCTTCCGAAAGAACATCTCCATCAATCGAAAATTAATGGAACCCATTATGAACTTTGAATTTAATTGTTTCGAAGCCTAACCTTTTGCTTTATTAATCCGACGTTTTTATAAGGGAACGTTTTAAATGGTCATTCAAAGTGTAGTATGATTAAAGGTAACTGCGTGTGTGCCTAAATAGAGTCAAGTTAAAGGGACAAGTACACAGGTTGGCCTCATATAGCACTCTATATGTCGCGTTGAAAATTAGAAATTTTTGAGATAATTGAGGGAGCAAGCGCGTAATTGTAATATCATCACTTGTCGTGCACTGAACCGCATTAATCCAAATATGGCATTACCACAAATTCCGAGTGTGCTTATTAGGGCCGCAACACCGGCGCAAGGAGTTCTTCTTTTGAATAACATTAGTGCCATATTGGTGCCACCCATCAAAATGAGAAGGTTGGGTTGCTTGACAAGAAAATTTGCCCACTCAAATATGTAAGTACATTGAATTCCAGAAAACATGCCTTAAGTAACATATTGCCATAACAACTATTCAATCAGGCAAAAGTGAACTTCAACCACGTTCATTTAAGCCCAAGTTTTGATTTTCGCTGGTTGCGTACTAGAGCAAGTAGAATTTTCTGCTTAAAAGCATATTTGTTGGCTGTTTGCCCTATTTTGCAGGCCCAGATTTGCGGCATCTGTGACTTTGCTAATCACATCGTTTAATGCACTAGCTTACACCCGCTTCGATAAAAGCCTGCTTTTTATTCGTTTTTGAAGTAATGGTGAAAAGCAGTGTTTAAGGTAGAGTAGTTACTTCCGAGTAGCAAATTTCGCAGTCCAAATTACTTTATAATGAAGAAAAAGAAGTCAGGGGGAAAAGATTATGTGCCTGTTTGCAAAGATTAACTCTAGAAGTCTTTCAAAAAATGTCTTCGGATTTGACAAAAACACGTTGCATGCCTTGCGTGGCTTTGCACTACCCGAACTCCGAGTAGCTTTGCCAAAGAGGAGACGAGAACAGCTTTTAGCGTCAAAATGCATAACAGTGTACCAAAAGCTTTCATGGAAATTGATAAATTTTAATGACGGAGTTGCAGAGAGATGGATAGAGACGTCGCGGAACAAAAATGCGTTTAAAAATAACAATACCAGAGAGGCCACAAAGGATTCGGCTGAGTCGAAACCCCAACTGTTTTGCATGTTACAGTCGAATGAAAATGTATAACTGCATCCACCCACGTAATACCTTGGAAGCATTGTCAGGGTCAAGCTAACCAAGATGTCGACGGTCCGTAAGCAATTATCATTGCATCAACCAAAAATCTTGCTATGATGTTAGTGCAGGTGAGAAGGTAAGGTAAAAGATTCGTGAAGGGGCAAAAGCACTTCAAGGCATAATACACCAACTCCCAGTCCTGCGTCTACTGATGCGAGCTCAAAGGAGAAAATTAGTTGAGAAAGTGGGTGTTTAGGAAAGCAGATGTGAAGGAGCACGAGCTAAAGTAAACAAGGTTGTGTAGAAAGCAAAGCAAGTTATGAAGTTGTCAGCATTTGATACAGTAAATGATGCCAAAACGGACGCTTTGTACGTAAAGGCCGCTGTGGGCAATGTCAGCCAGTCATGTGGATTAAAGTCTTTCAACGCAAAAGCAGAAAGCTAAGCATATGTAACACCGAGACTATTAGAGCTTCTGCAATGACCAAGACGCATTCTGTTGACCTTGTCTTTATGACAGTAGCTGGCACTGAGGTCTGTGGTGAGCAGTTTCAACACGATGTACATCAGAGCTTGGTAGCACCTAACCTGACGACCTAATATTAAGCGTGATCTTTGATGTGGTGCAGGATAGTGACGATAAAAGCATTATGCGCACTGCTAAGATTCTCTTTGACGCTAATAGAAATTTCGCCACATTTAATGTTATTAAGAACAAGGATGCTGCTTTTACCTTTACCCATCACGTTAGAGTCTGAGCTTCGTTGGACATGTGCAAAAGCACATATTTTAGGATTCACAATAAGCTTTAATGGTGTCGATAGTTATTTGCGCAGCACGGGCCCTTTACGAAACCTTTTATTGTTACTACTGTCGAAAGCACTCCCAATGCCATTGCTGATGCTGTTTGCCCAAATATCTGATTCGGCGGTGAAAGTTGATTAAAAGGCTCCCTCTCACACCCCATTACAGTTTTAGGCTTTTCTAAAAGAAGCGTATTAAGCTTAACAGTTAGTGAAATACCTAGAGCGTTGAGCTAAAGATGCTTGTTGAATTCCTTTAATTATTTTAATAACGCAAAACCAGAGCCCTGCTGCCGTAATCGCTATTTTTGCAGGGTTGTTTGAAATCTCGGCCCAATGTCTGCGTTCATGATACAGCACAGCAGCGGCGTATAAACTGTGCTCCGTCCCCATTCGGACGTTGCAGCCCATACTTTCATGCATCACTTCTACTGATCGGTTTCGTCGATCTAAAATTTTGCCATCATAACCCAGAGCCACCTTTGCATTGCCGAAGGTGCTGATTACGCGTCAGCGCTGTTATTTGTGATTTCCTTAACGGCGACAATGATGATATTGCCTCACTATACTAGCAGAGATACTTAAAATCAGTTCTGAATTTGGCGGCAATGAGGATTTTTTTAATCCTTCTCTTTTTTTTCAGGCTCAAAGGCCATCTGCTCTGCATCCTTTACTTCTCGTCCTCTTCCTTTTATTCTCTTTCTCCTTCTAGTATCATGTGCCTATGCATGCGCATGCGTCTTTGTGTAGATTATGAACAAACATAACCTCTCTAATTGAGGTCTTACGAACGTCCAGTCGTCATTGGATTCAGGCATTCGTTGTCTTCGTTTCCTTGCAATGAATACGAGTTTAGATTTTTTATAACGTTTATGCTTATTTGGTGAAATATGTGCCTGAGCACTCGTCACATTAACACATTCCCATTGCCCAAAGGGTCGCTAGATTTAACTGCAATGCCTATGGTTATTGGTGCATCTCACAGTAGGTTGTGGGCAGTAATGTTTGGCCTCTCTCATCTGGCAAGGTGTTGCCAAGAACCTTGACAGAACCGCCATATTATTCATGAGTAAAGAGTGCACAAATATGCACATGTTGATGAGAGACACTACAGCCATTAAAGCGGCAGCCACCCAACAAAGAGGCCATTTTATCGGCACTGTATACCAACGAATGGAATCTACTTCATGGCATTCATGTTGGCAAACAAGTTTTGCCTATCTACTTAATAGGATCACTAGGCTTACGCTTGGCAAAAGGCGGCTTAGCAGGCTGAAGTATCCAAAGTGCTTGACTGCAGAAATTGCATTTATTTATGCGCATTAATGGATAAAATATGTGTATCAGGAGATAACTCTGCTCCCCTCTGTATACTCCGGCACATCTGCTTTGCGGTATTGCATGAGTAAGTGTTGTTAACGGTGTTACCAGGATAAAATCGTGGCATTAAATGCCAGGACATTTGCATTACGTAATACGGATCCTATCGAGCATTATAGCATTATAATCATTAACTTAATACTTTGGGAAAATATCTTTGTTTGCCGAGGTATGCCAAGAGGCAAAGTTGGAAATGGTGTGAGCATAGGTACCTGACATCTGGCTGGTGAAGAGTACCAGACATTGTGCCTGTAAGTGAGGCGAAGAGTACGGTGATTAAAAATCACAAATGCTCAAAGTTGATACTTGTGGGAATATCGCTACACCTTAGCCACCCCTGAATCATATGCTTAATCAGTATGAGCTAGCATGGGGAGTTTTGCCATTGATTCAAACCCCTAGCAAATGAAGAACAAATATTATTCTAGGATTGCAAGCAATCCAGCTTGCTTTCGTACCAGCACATACTTGGTGCCATGCTACAAGCTAATATATCCCAAAAAAGCAGCTCAAATAACCGGAAATATTTGTATGGAACACATTCAAGACACAAGTCAGCTTAAGCATTAGTGCTAAAGAATTTATTGCCCCTATTTTACATCATGTTTTGCGGCGTTGTGGAACCAAGAATGCCACTGCTGTTTAACTGAATAAACGATTATTAGGCCTAATAAGCAAGCTGCCCCCTTGCAACTTGCAAGGGTGGTTAGGGTACAGATTGGGAAAACATGCATTTAATTCAAGGTGGAAACGGCAGCAATAATATATCCTTTCGGTTTTTTAATGCAAAATGGCGGCTAAATCAGGCATAAGTGATGAAGAATTAGGGCGGTTAATTTTTTGAGAATTCTGCGTTCCCAGACACGTTGATCGAAATAAAGCGGTTTCCGCTTGAGCAAAATTTCGTTCACCAATTAAATAACCTGCCGTTAGCGGTAAGTTTAAAGAAATTGGTAGTCTTATAGCACATTAATTTAAAAGTGACCACAGTTAAGTACTGCAGAATTAAATATGGCTTAGCGGTTAGTTAGACTCGTCAAAACTTTTCACTATCTCCTAAGATCAAAGATGCCTCTTATAGATGTAAAGATTGCTTTAAGGTTTGTGATGTATCTCAAGCATTTGTGCACTTAGAATTTAACAAACTTGGAAGAAGTAAAAAATACAAAATTTTCCGAATTTAATACCGTTTGCGTAGTGCTTATTTTGAGGTTTTATGCAATAATTGCATAGTCATATTAGGTGCAAAGAGGATCCATATTTATTTGGGAAGGCGAATGCATCATCGCACAAACCTAATAAGATAATACCGAATTTTCAATTAATTTGATTTGTTCCCTATTTTTAGGATTCATCTATCTTGGTCTTCATTTGAAATGAAATATGCTTAATATTGTAAGTGCAAATGATATTTGGAAGCGATGCATCTGCATCCTTTTGCATCACTAATTAATATACAAGTAGCTAACTTCATAAGCACAACTTGGCATGCAGAAAGCTTAAGAAGGAGCAGAAGTTTGAGCACCAAAGCCTTTGGGTAGGTTTAGTGGGGACCATTGCTACGAAAATCAGAAATCCTCACCATGCAGTCAGTCTTTGAAAAGATTCCCTTTTAGATCTTACTCTAACACCTCATACTGAAGAGAATTACAACTACCACCGAAAGCTGCACTGTCCGGATGAACAAAAGCACCCATGCAAGTGCATCTATGCTTCATCGAAATGACTAGCTTATTCGCCATGTCCACGCCACACACCGTGCATGGAAACTGGGATCCACTGAGAAACATGCAAGGCTATTAGTAATGCGGCAACCAGTAAGAGAAATGAAATGGCTTTATCATGACCAGAGGAGCATAGGACGCAAATCTGTTATTCGTCATTTGACATACATTGATAACTTTTTTAGCTAAAATAACCCCTATTTGTTACAGTTGGCAACAAATTACAAATTACAATCTCATTACAAGCAAACGACCGGGCATCCGGCGTTTATTATGGTCATAGCATAGAAAATAGCCTATGAACTGGGAGAGGGATTGATATAAAGTATTCCTGTTATTTTTACCTTTTTTAATTAGCACTGCCGAACACAAGAGAAAAGTGAGGGAATGATGATTTGCAGATATACTCACCTTATGTTCAACAAGGCAAAATATACTAAAAATATTTTGCCTTAGATGAGACAGATCAAGGCTTATAGCGATTAGGGAGGTATGCAGGTCTAACTTGCAAATGCAAATAGAAGCATGCACGTTCTCCTTTGTCAGAAGGAACACAATTATTACTGCTCATGACGGTGGTACGCGGGTCTGATGGGCTGCATAATATTCTCGTGCATTGTTAAATGATAAAAAGCTTTGACATCCCAGATGAACTTAAAAGAGATAAATGCGAATATTACTTTGCGGGTACCTATCATTTTTACAATTACAGAGGCCACAGGGTTCTTGCAAAGGAAAAGTGCAAGATGAGTGTTTTAATTAATATAGTCTAATTTAGAAGGCTGCTTGCCGTAATTAAAGGTAAAAATTTTTAGCTTATTAAGACTTTTGAATTCGAGTGCCCAAAAATTTACAGATAACAATCAAAAAGCATTGCAGTCAAACAGCCTTGCCTCGTGCGAGTCTAGCAAAATCATAAAAAAAGCAAAGCAGATATGCACGGACAAGGTAATCTGAGATGGAAGTAGGATTCGCGAAGAACCAAACGATGCTCTGTTTTTTGTAAACATTTAAGTGCAAGTTTTGAGTTTTCTTGCATTTTTATGTATTAGCATCGACTTATTTGAGGTATTTGTAAGAAGCCTTAGTTGCTTGACCTATCATAGTACCGGCGCTTGAAATTCCCTTAACTTAATGTTCTAGAGGGTGTGCTGGATTTTTTTGGTAATTTGAAATATAGGAATTAAGTTAACCAGTGAGCACCAGTCGGCACACATCCTCAGAGGGACTCGCGAAAGTGTTCAATTGTCATCATGAACGCAACTATATCTTCAGACTGTCACACGTGCAAGAAGCAAGCACTGCCTCCCTTAATGCTAAGTGGAGTGTCTCTATCGTTGGAGGGTCGAAGCCACCGTTTACCACATCGAGCAACTAGAACGCAAACATACAGACTTTTGTGCTGTGGGCATTCGCAAAATAAACTCATGCAGTTTGCTAAAAGGAACTGGCCGATGGTGACTCAAAGACCAGTGTGAAGCCAATCATAACTACTCATGCTCATCACCCACAAATAGTGCGTAGGAGGCAAAAGGTAGAATACTTGCCGATTTCTTAATCTTTATTGACTCACACCAACTTCTACATGCATCAGGCCAAGCTGCACGATGTTCTTCTAACAGCCGCCTTCAGACCAGTCAATATAACTCTTTGAAGAGCGGTTTCACTGAGTCCAGGCATACCTCTCATCGACCTCATATCAGCTTTAAATGACGTCACATCAGTGACAGGGATAATTGTCCCCTCCTGTTGCTCCACTACGATGTCTATATCCACCTGGTTTATGTAGCGATCATTGTCCAGGTTGCTATAGCTCTGTAGTGGAGGACGTGAGAGTGGAACTGAATATCTTGAATAAATGCTTGCCATCAGTGCCAAATATGCCGTAGTTTGGAAAAGAGAATAAAAACAAAAAGGAAAAAGTAGACCTTACGCAGAAAGTGAGCCTGTATGACTCGCGCATTCGAAGTTCAAATGACGAGTCATGACGGAACACCCGAATCCGGTGGAAGAGTTCGCTGCGGCTTGTCACTGTGATTGCAAGGATGTCTTACTACACTCTCTCATGCTTTTCAACCCAAGCCATTCAATGCAAAGACCATGCTTTTGCAAGCTTCATCAGGTGATTTGCGATTTTTTGGCATTTCCTTGGTTGCATCGACCACTTCTGGATACTTATCTTCACATAGGATGTCGACTTCTCCGTCCTTGGACACACATACAATGGCCACGTTGACGAAGAAACAAAGTAAACCGATCTGTTCGTGGCAAATGTGGAGAAAGGAAATGTAACAGTAGGAATGGAGATCTATTTAGGCAACCTGATCTGTAACAGTGTTTCGTCGAAACAGAAGCAATCACAGTTGGTTACTTTTTCCGAGGCTTATTTACAATGTATCCACACAATTAAGAGTAAATATATGCCTTGTTCTTCCCAGCGCTACATAGACAATTCGCGAACTATACCTTTAAGCCACGTCGAATTTCGGAAGGAAAAAGGGTTCAATATCTCTATCTAACTCTAAAATATAGGACGAAAGGGCATTTGTGCTCCTCTATAACACAATCAAGTGCTTACCCTCCTAATATTTAGCCAACTTTTAAAAGAAGGAAATCGTGTCAATTCTCACTCGTGCATGTTTATTACTAAGTGAACAGGGCAGATACAGGAGTTCAAGCACCCGAAGAGCTACTTGACGAATTAAAATTTTTAAGAAGCGCTTGCACTACATTTGGCTATAGATCCTATTCTAGATGTAGTCGAATCTCTATGCACCACAGATCACCCATTTGATCCAGAATGCATACCTTCTTCCATTTAAGGCAAACGCTTGCCGTGACTCAAAGTTTATGTGCTAGACAGGTTTTTTGTTTAAATCTGTAAATCGACAAATGATGTTTTAAAAGACCCAAACTGTGGACTAGGAACACTGCTCGTCGCAACCTCAACTCACTTTATGGTCACGTCATGCCATAATATTTCTAAAGGACATTGAACAGGAAGGTCGGCAAACCAGAAATCTTGACAGGAAACGTGGACACCATTGATAATGATTGCTGAATGGTAACCTTATCTTTACTAGGAAACTCACGCAAATTCATTTTACGGCAGCATTTCTCAGCAGCATCAGTAGGTCTATATCGTACCAAAGTGGGTATATTGTGAGTACAATTCTCATAGAATGATTCGGACCTAACACTTGCAGACTGAAGTTAATTTCGACCCATTAGCTTACGCTAATGACAAGCAAGAGCAAAGCGGAAGGCTTCACTCTTGTTAAGTTTATGTAATGATACATTCGTCTTCCCAAGTAAATGTGGATCCTCATTGCATCTACTACGACTATGTAATAATTGCATAGAAGTTCGATTTAAGCACAGCTGTGCAAAATTAACTTTGTCAGTTTTGACACTATAAACGAGCTTCAAACGGAGTGATTTTAAAGGCGCTGATGCGTTGCGAGTGAATTTTTATGAGGACAAAACACCCCTGTTTTCATTCATTCGAGTATATTACTAACCCACTAATGTCAATAGCGAATAACCTTGATGTCCATTAAATTGTGGTACGTAATATGATGCGATGGAGCAAATTGTAGACTGCCAGCAATAAATTATGCAGTTATAAGGGAAATTGTGAATTGTAGTTGAGTAATAACCTGCCGGCTGTGCCTTGATACTCTGCAGCTCTAATTCAAAATGGCACAATGCGACTACACGCCTTATCAGTCACACTGACAAGAGTGTAGTTGTAAAGTTGCAAAATTAAGGAAATTAAATTTAAATTAAATACAAGCAAGGAGAAAACAACCATAGAGCAAGATGAGAGTCCGTCTTCTCCTCAAACCCTTGATAGGACTACTGCAGCACTCACGGTGAAAACAGTATCTCATGCGCTCGTCTCCGAGTTGGCAATAGGTCTGATTAGGTATAGATTAATGAAAAATAGAGCCACCAGAGTAGCATCCACTGAGTCTAGTCATTTTGGAAATATTTCTCTAAGACTCGACGCTGATGGAAGTAACGAGCTTGGTGTCATTGGGCTCACTAGCAAATTTTTCCGTTTAAGGAAATTAGTATGGCGATATCGACAAGTTTTCGATGGCTGAATTGCAGTTACATGAAACAGTTAACTGCGCAAATTGCATTTTTCATGTCAATCGGCCATTAAAAATGGCGGAAAACAGCATGACTAACAGTTTTGGACGGCATGACGGGTTGTAAATAAACGCAGGTAAAGCATGACAGTAAAACTAGCTTGACTTTATTCCCGCCCACATGTTTAACCATCCGCTTCTTTAAAGAAGCAAACTAACTTTCCTTAATTAAATTTAGTTTGATGGAGAGACGGATAGTGCCAAAATTTTCCGGGGACTTAAAGATGTTCTTTAGTAATAAAACCATACCCCTTCTAGCAAGTCTTCAGTCGTCGGGCATGTCCTGTTAGCAATTCACTATCAACATATAAGTTGCTTTGCTTTCATAAGGGCAATCGATATAGTGGCGGATAATGGAGAGTGGAACAACTTTGAAGCCTGTCTGACATGCATTACTTAAGGCGAATACGAATGACAATTCTAGGTTTTATAAAAGTTGCATTTATGCCTTACGAATCCTTAAAGCGATGGTACAGAGCGCGTACTAGGATGATAGTCCTACAGGTACTACCACAGCTTTAAATCTAACTTACTTTTATTTTAAAACAAATGAGGCTTGGCAAAAATAACCTTTGCTGCTTTGCCAGTTTATTGCTTTTCTTTCGCTCTGAGGCAACGCGAGACTGCAAGGCGTCATGTGGCTTTCTAATGTGATTAAAGAAGTGATCAGGTCCGAGATCGACACGGGATTTGTAGATAGGATAAATTAAGTTGTGACAGAATATGTCTGCGACCTTGTGCAGTAGCTGCTCGTGGTGCTATTCCTATGAGTTTTGGACAACTCCGCCCAATTTTATCGCGATTTCACGGATATTGAATGTTCTTGATTTTCTCAAGCAATTTGCGACACTATCCCGGAATACTTTAAACGGATGCCTTGGCCATATTTTTTTCCTTTTTGTATCAGGTTAGTTACTCTAAATTTACCTCATGTTCTTTAACATCTTCCACACCTACGTATTACTGCAAACTGCACCGACTCACCTGTAGGACCATAGGCTCGACAGAAATGAGTGGTCACCAATTACTGAATAGGCGATTATTAAGCTTGCCTTGTGTGATCAAACGATCATTCTTCGGTAAATTCAAGCCTCTAGAAGAACACCTTCATCTAACTGAGGATCAATAGAGCCCCTTTATTGACTTTACTCTCGAGTAACTTGGCGCCATTGGTTTCACTACATCAATTCTATGTTATGTACGCAAATTTCCTGCATTTTGTTGCAATGTCATATCCTACCTTGTTTAGTGCATTAAATTGAATTTACGCAGACGATTTTAACTTGTGCACAAATCGTTCATATGCACAGGATATGTGCTCAAAATGCCGTCTACATTGTCAAAGAGCGACAGAATTGGAGAGTTTTCGTTTCAGACGGTCAGTGATAGCTAACGGTTTATCTTCTTTAGATTCCTTTTCGTTAAGCATGGAATCCATTCTTTAATCTGCGCCGATGGATCTGGTCAGTGTTTTCCACACGCATCCTCTTAAGAAGAATGTTGGCGTGCAAGTGGCGACGCAAAGTATGCGGTTTGTCAATATACTTTCCATTTTCTTCCGGTGATCAGGTTGTGATTTGTAAAATGAGTCTCTTTGACATCCACCTCAAGTTTGTTTTAAATCTATTAATGCTCTTTTAAAAGCTCGAGTGTTTGTATTTGTAAATAATACAAAGCCACCTTAAAACACCAAAGAAGCGGCAAGTAAAGAGCCGACACCCTCTATGAACTCCCTAGTTTTCATTGACCCAAGTTGGGGTAGAGGTCTTGTGACTGATGCCACAATTAATGGCAGTATTCATTCCTATGCTTTGGTAACAAACTTTCGCAACACATGAAAACTCACCTTGATTATGGCGATGGATAAGGTTAAGTAGTTCCTCGTGGATTCAAACAGCCATCCCGATATGGCATCAATTTTTAGAAAAACATGCACAACCTATCAGCCTTTAAGCCCTCAAAGCCAACATTGAGTGTAGGGAAGATGCGGCTGCAAAGCGAATTACCAATGACATCTACCAACGTAATGAAAGATCGAATGCTGAAAGGTGCGAAAATTAGGGAGAAGGCTGAAAAGGTAAGTCACCTTTAAGTCATTTACTCGCCATCCTTTCTGATAATCATCTCCATTTGGTGGGATCCCTTTGCTAATACATGCCCTGGGAAGAGTGAAAAGAAAAGAGCACTTGATACGGTAAAAGAACAAAATTAAATGCAAATCAAAGGTTATTTTCAACGGTTGTTTAAGTTTTGGAGCCCAAATGCGTAGGTACATGATTAGCACATACATAAGGTGAAAACCACAGCAAGACGATAGAGTGTACGAAACTTAGTGTATGATATGTCCTTTTCAATTGGGCCAAAAGTCGTTTAAAAATATATATGCACCAATCCAGCCTCTAAGTAGTTGAATGCTTCAACGGTCTGTTTAAATAAATCAAATTTAGATCAAGCTAGTTCTATTCGCCGACTAATCTCAGGCGTCGTTGTTGCTGAATTTACATGCGTTTTGCTGCTGGGTTGTTTATCGTATACAGTTCTATACGATTCGCAGAGGTCGCTCACAAGTTGTGGGTGTTTTGCATCATTTACTTAGTGAGCTCTAGTTTTACACCAAAGAACGCGAAACTACGTACTGCCATTAGTTGGAATTCTTATACATCTGATTTTTCGCAGGTGCTGTTTGGGTGAAAACGACATTCTCTGATTATAAGCTTGTTTGTGAACTACTTACTTTGGCTCGCAGGGCTAGACTTACAGCAGCAGTGGTTGCGCCAACCCCCTCATTTAATAAATTAGCCTAAAGCTGATCTGACAAATGTATGCTCCTTTTCCTTTCTAGCAGTGACGATAAAAGGCAGCGCTAAAGACAGAGTGGATGCTTTCAAGCAGCAAGTTTTGAAGTCGAATTGCATAGAAATAAAGTACAAAATGAGAGGAAGTACGCGATGCGCCTACCTGCAGAAGTTAAGTCTAGGCGATTCTTCAACAAGGCATCGTCAACTTTGATTAAAAGGAGTCACGACTGTGACAAAAAGGACACGTAACTTGCCTTTTACGGCCTCGTTCGGCCCGAGGTACGAATAGCTTTGCTAAAGAGCAGACAGGAGCAGCTCCTACTACCAAAATACGAAGTGGTGCGCCGGTCTCGCCTGACTCAATCGCAGAACAGGAAGTACGTTCGGAATGACAATGGCGTAAAGGCCGCGAGGGAATCAGCTGAGTCAAAATCAAAGGTGGCCTGCACATCACAGTTGAATGCAAAGGTGAACCGTATCCATTCACACAAGAGCTTAGAAGTGGTGTCGGAGTCAAGCAAACCATGACCTCGACCTTCAATGGGAATTGGTCATTATATCATGACTTAAGTGACTGCGAATATACATTGAAGACTTGAGAGTTTTGCATTTGCTTAACCATTTTTGGTGTGTGTTTAAGGAGGGTGTAGTCATTTCTGTTTGAGTGTATTTGCTACTTTTGGATGCAAAGGTGATCGCATTGTTACCGTACGCATAAATCTTGAAAGTTGAGAACTATTGGGGTCTAACCATTACTATCCACCATCTTCTGTGTCGCTCTTCCTATGGTTCAGCCAGTCTCTCATCAGAGGACGTATTTAGAGCGTCTACTTCGGAGGCTCTGGATGTTGATAAAGTAGAGCTATGCTGCGGCTACAAGCAACTTCATTTGTTTCAGTTCATATTACAAGTCGATCGCAGCGGTTGGTACTCTTCAAGTACATACTCATACTAATGCTAACACTGAATTTCTTGCAGTCCGACCTCTCTGCAATCAGCACAATGACTGCTTTTCTGTAAGCTTGAATTGCGTTTTTAAAAATGCTGCGAAAAAATGGTACCTTCTTATCTGGAACCCAGCATGTGATTTGTAGATTTAAGTCGAGTGCTTTATTTCCCTTTAGACATTAATTTTTTCTGTCTTCACCGTGAAGTGACGCACCATTAGTAAGCATCAACACGGAGGAAGCAATAAGCTTCCTATTGCTCTTAAAATGCCAGCTGTAAGGAGGTAGACTGACCAGGTCATATGACGTGCTCAAATGACGCACCATTTTAAGTCTCATTAGGTGCATTATGCACCAGAACACAGAAATAACTATGTTCCAAGTACGCTTTGCGATGGCAACTTGAAGCAAATGAATGAGGTTATTGTAACCACTCCTCAAGGTCTGAAGCCTCTCAACTTGATCTAAGCATTTTAGCGCCTGTTAACCTCTGCATCCACCCCATAAAAGTTATCATGCATATGATCCCTGTATGTAACCTTTGAATTCGATGCGAATGTAAATGCGGTGGTGTACCAAAGTCCAAAGTAGATTGAGGACATTCCATCGCTAGACTCGCCCCAACACATCGACGAGAGTTTAATTCGTGAGGGGCAGTACTCACCTTAAAAGAAGATAAACAAAGAAGAACAGAGGTATACCAAAAATAAAGTGATAGTGAAAGAGTTGCCTGCACATATCTTCCCCCTCTATGTGTCATCAACAATTTATGCCAATCGACTGAGTTTTAAACAAAATCACTCACTGCTGTTATGATAGAAAGACAAGTTCTTTGAAAAATGACGTTAAAAATGTTGTCCGGAAGCAATAGTTGGACAGGTACTATGGTGCGAGGTGTTAAGTTAAACAGTATACTAATATGCGCAAAGCTAAAGACTTTATTTCTGCAGGTAAAACGATGGCTTTATCTGCATTGATGTGAATATCATATTGCGAAATTCCAAGAACACAAATTATCAAATGCACTGTAAACTGGACGCGGAGACTAGATATGAATGCTTCCTGACAAATGGGAAGTGATGCTTACTTCGCAAATGAAATAAGTTCTATTTCCCGACTTTTTCAGCACACACAGTAAAAGAAGTAAAACGGATCTCATGGTGTCTGAAGTTGTAGCGAAACACTGCTTCAATTGCGACGAAGGGAAGTAAAGTCATCTCATGTGCCCCATCATTAGGTGTGAGCCTGACTAATTTGCGTGAAATGTATTATAAATATGTAGAAGCGTAATGTTGTCAGATTGCTTTACAAATGTAGATTTTATATGCCATGCGCTCATTTGATGATGTCATTATTGCCAGCGCTCTCTCTGAGTTGCGATCGTGATCTGAGCTGGTAGAAATATGGAGAAGGTTACATGTACGGAAACAGCGCACATGTAAAACGTAAGCAGACGTAAAAATTTGAAATTAAAAACAACTGCATTTGTGTTGCACACTCGGTCATCGAGATTTATTGAGGACTAGGTAACTCAAGGTCATAATGCAGATAATATTGGTTTCCAAACATCACAGAGACAAGATAATAATAATGCATTTTTTGCTCAGACTGTCGTGCATTAAATTAGTGCAGCGATATGGGCAACAGTTTGTGTCTACCAAGAGTGCACAACCAATAATACATTTGATTCACCTATCTCTGCTGAACAAAACGAGGGTAAGGACTATCATCAGAGCTCTCAGATTAACAGTAATTACTACACTTCGTCGCTCTCGTTGAACAAATAGCATTAGCTAACTCAATGGTCTTGGGGGAATAAATGATGACCTAATGACGTGCGGATCGCGTTTCGCTGGTTTTTTAGTTAATATTACATAAACTGCATCGTAACCCGAGAACGCGACTAGGAGATATATCATTGCAAGACAAAATTATGTCTTAGTCTTAAACATAGACTAACGCTAACTGAGACAACTTGATTTTTATTCCAACTTCAGGCTGTGCGTCTTTGAGGTAGTAGGCAGCGGAGTAGCGAAGCCTAGCAGCACAAGCTAGACCAATATGGGGGGTTTGCTGATGCCTTGAACCTACTCTAGCTATAGCACTGGTTGGCAGTGAACTTTAGTAATGGAGTAAATTAAGCGATGGGTTAATTTTACTACGGATCGATGACAACACTCGTCATCAAGAGCAAATTCAACAACAATATTCTGAATATTATTGGCTTGCATTTCTTGGTACTGTCATCCTTTCCACGGTAGATCTTTACTCTCAATGTCTACTTTTCAAGGTTCTTAGCAAAATTGCTGTAGCTCTGATACCTGCATGCAGTGTGAGTTAAGTTTGACCATTTCAATGATAGGATTTTACTTTCTCAAGTACCTTGTCTTTTTCTTCCATCGCCTCCTTTTCTTATACATGTGCCAACCTCTCTACCTCTACATCTGCTGTGGCAATGATTCAAAATTTGTCAAGACACATGTAGTGTAGTAGGAATATGAAGATTGTGCTCTCCTGGCAAGTTCAGATGATGCACTACTACCTGAGACAACGGCTTGAGCGAAATACGCAAATAAGGAAAAGAATAAAAAAGCAAGAATGGATTGAGGGATGAACCGCCTATGCGAATTCTCATTTCTGACCACTGTTAGGGCCTCATAGGCAAGCTAACTCAGCAATCATATCGTAGCAATTAAACCCTAGATACACCCCAGGAAAAACTCATGATTTAAGTAAGATTTAATAAATGTAAGATGACACAACACAATTCAGTGCTCTAATTTTGTAACGATTTGAAAAATAGCAAAATTACACAATGCTCTTTAAGCACTACTCAGCATGGACAGCGAACGGGGACCTATCAAGAGCACTGGTCTAACCGGCGGGGACTTAAATACTTATTTTGACCCAAGTTTATGTTTGCTTGTTAGTTCGTTCATTGTCAGTGCAAGCTTTCATAAGGTGTAGATATACTATTTCAGCACCTTTTCAAGGCTTCACCCTCCAAACCAGTCTAATATCGCTCATCGCAACTCGTTTCGAAACGCTCGAAATGTGCGGATTTAGCAGATCCATAGAAAACACACCCAGTGCATGATGCTTTGATGAGGTATCCATTCCATCTGACTACTACCGTGGCACTACCAACAAGAATCCACATTTTATTACCACTAAGGTAGGGCTTATATTAGTCTCCAACGCGTTTGTAAGCTGCGTAGGCATATAGTATGATTTTCGTAAGTACCGATGGTAAGACTTGAGGATGGAGGCATTGCAATAAAATATGAAGCTAGCTACAATGTATTTTGAGATGTGCTTAACATCTTTCTACGAAATTCCCTTTGCATAATGTCCTAAAATTTGTTTCCTACATTTCTAGCACTAAAATAGAATGCGGTATAATCTTAAATGCCAAGTTATCATTGGAGCTTGTTTGATTGCTTTTAAGAAACTTACTGATATACACGGTAGGTTCGTGGTGAGAAAACTAAGTAGTTAAATGGATTGTCTACCGATTTCAGCTATTAAGCAGCATTCCAGTGACACCCAGCTTAAACTACGTTCAGATTTGGAGTGATGAGCTACTTCTATTACCCACTCTAAAAATTTTTGCATTTGATCTCCATAATAGGAATCAGATACTCCTTTAGCAACCTCTTGTATTATAAGTTCTGTAACTGGATGTCTATCAAGTTAAGTTTTAAGTAGCCTTTCAGCTTTCCTCACAACCTTCATTCGAACTCAAAGATTTATCTCTGCATTTGCTAAATTGTACTGCGAGTAGCATAAACTTGTAGCAATTTTGAAACTTAAAAACATCACTCAAGACAGTGCCATACGCATGGAAAACTACGCGTTTCTCCGCTATATAAGCAGCGATAATAGTAGCAGTAGGGCCAACTGAGCTGCAGGCTGCACTACAGAAGACACGACGTGAGTCGCCTTTATCGCCGTGCTAGAAAAATAAAGGGAGGCGAGACAAGTGCTCAGCACTGTAAGTACATGCTGATCAAGGGGTGGAGTGATAGCAAACATCCAATAGCAGAGAAAGTTAGAGCACGCCCTACAGACTACTGGAACTGTCCGCCTTTTCAGCATGCTTGAGTCACGAATAAAGTTATTAACAAAGAGATGAACACACTGGGTGTTTTGGCTAATCACTTCTAGAATTTTAAGTAGCACTCGAAACTTTTGACTGTATGCTTAGCATCTAACTCCAAAATGATGTACTCTTTGTGGTCCTATGTGAAATTGTCTAAAATGTGTTGCTACTTTGCCCTGTGATCTAAGGAAGGGGAATAAATTTTACTCGGTTTGTGCATGGGCTGTTTTAAACGGGCTAGGTAACATCAAAAATTACATTTTTGTGAGTACATAAACTCATGTAGCTCTCGCCAATAACTTGAAAGACTTGGGTGAGCTTTGTTCTTAAGGCATTCCATAAGGCAATTGTCAAAATTTTGACATTATAGTCAATTAACTTCAGAATTTTATCGGTTTTTAATTATAAGATGCTGGGACTTACATAAGTTACGTCGGATTGATAACGGCTTCTAGTTTTTAACAGCGTATTGGTTTGAACATAAGATCCCATTGCAAAGCACTTCGTTGGATAATTTGCCAGCATTTTACCCTCAAATTTGCAATGGTTAACACGCTCTCCTACTGACACGGGTTCGGGATATGTATTCTTACCCAGGCTATACAAACTGTAGTTATGTTCTTTTCCTTTTTTACATATAGACTGGTTGAATTTAAGACCACAATGTGCGCACGACCTTCTTGTTCGGAAATAATCAATGTGCTTTTCTTTAATATTTTGGGGTTTTGACTAAATAAGAAGGAACGGCATCAGACAACACAAATACCCCCTGCCGATGCAAACAGTAAACACTCCGTGTTCAGTTCTAATCCTAATCAAGTCATTCACCTCCGTAACTGTGTTATCCGGATTTCAGTGTAACAGGAATGAACATTCTGAGACCTAAGGGAAGCTTAAATAAAGAAATTTCAAGTGTAGGCGCGAATACCGGCAAAATCGCTAAAGCCTCACAAATACGTGAAACATGTCAAAGTCAGAAATAAATAATCTAAATAAAAATAAATCGTTTTGGATTGGCTACTTTGAAATATTACTATGCTAAATTTTTATCCAAGTAATTAGCTTTAAGTGTTTACTATGCTTTGGCAACACTAACAGGCATTAACAAGTGTAGGAACGATGTCGAAGAAGTTATACGCTCCATTTCCTTCACTAAGATTGCTGACACATTTTTCATTTAGATTCAAGATTTGTCTCTGCCTGGGATGACTACTTGAGGTATAACAAGATGCTATGCTCTGTTATTCGCCGCAATAGGCAGGTTTATTACCAGGAACCTGTAGAGGCGGATGGAGTGAATAAACTTAGTACCTCTCTTTTCGTCTGCACGAAAACGCACAATTAAAATAAGTTTCCTAGAAAGTTAGAAAAGCAGAAAATGGTTACTGTGCGGTGTTATTAAGCAGTCGGGACTACATAGTTCGCAAGTTGACTGCGCCTAGCTAATATTTTTATTTACCAGTGAGGACTCCGTACATACTCATCTTTTGTCCTGTTAATGTCCCTATGTGTTGAACTGTGGCCTCTATACCCTTCCATTAGGTGCATACAAATTACCATCTAGCCATCTTATAACAATATATTCCGGTGCTGTAGATCGTCCATGCAAAACAGCTAATTAGCTTTTGATATGCACATTTCTTCTTCCTGATCTTCTTCGTCCAAGTAAAATTTGATATTTATCCATGAATTAAGGCGCCACAACCATTACGAGGAAGACATCGAACTAGGGCAATACGACGTATACAGATAGGGAAGTGTTTTGGATCTGCAGAATGTTCTTTGAAGTCTTCTCTTTTAGCAGGCAAATTACCACCCTTTTCATGCTTTCTCTATTCAAAAATGAAATCAAACCGACCGTCGCATTAGATTAGAGGAGATAATAGGTCTTAAAAAGCGAAGTGTCTAGCACCACTCTGCTCTGTTCCAAGCCTGTTGTATTTATGACAGAGTATTACAATGGCAGGGGAAAGTGACAACAGACACGGGTAATTGTCATTAGTGGAGTGGTGGATAAGATATTGTCGATTAATAGTTGATACTTTTCCTTACTAGTTGATAGGCGTAAAATGTTTATTAAAGGCAGCTTATCAGCACACATACATACAAAGGTCTACAAACGTTGGAGTTACATGTAGTGCTGGGCTGCAAGTTTCTGATTGTCAGCGAGAGAGCAATTAAATCCTTAGATCGCCAAGTGCTCAAAACAGGCACTACCATCCCTGATGTGAAGTAGAGGGTGGCTCCATCAGATAAGCAATGAACCCATGCAAACAAGTTTTTTTGCCAATTTAGGTGATAAACTCACATTGCAATAAAAAATGCTACTACCAAGCGAACCAATGATTTGCAGGTTGCGGTGCGTGGCGTCAATTTGCTGTCAACCCTTGATGGCCCTTCTGCGTGTCTGCAAATCCCTAGCCAACATTAGGCGAGACATAAAGGGGGACAGAGTTACTGAAAAAGCGAAGATGCTTAGCGCTTTTGACTTGCTTACCTGTCCTTCCAGTGATCAATTGTCTTTTCGCCAAGGTTGCTGGATCAGCTTTATCCCCTGATTTAGGCGTGAACGGCGTCTGCCAAAATCCAATTTCAATATGCTGACTTAATGTGTAAGAACATTAATGGGACCTTCCCTTCAAAATCATCCCCATGCTAAATCTCTATCCTCAGCAGTCTAAAAAACGTCGTTATATATTTGCGCAGCAAAGTGCTGGATGCTTTTTACAATTCACCTATCTCAGAACGGATCCATGTCTCCTACTGCTTAGTTACTTAAGCAATAACTCGCAAAACTTCCAAAGGTAAATGTATAGGTGTTTAGCTGTTGTAAATATACATTGCAGTTGTTCAAAGATTAGCGTTTTATTTGAATTCGATCGCAAAGTGGGTTTTAATACCTTATGTTACGCGGCGTTGAAAAGATTTGTAGAAGGATGAGTTGCCTCTATTTCTCTACTAAGGAAGATTTTGTTAAGGTAGAGGGGCAAAAGCTACTAAATTTCGTTTCCAATACCAAGCTAAAATAAATGTTGCCTCATTGGGCAACGAACATGGCATCTCCGTAGACCATGCGTCACGCTACCTGCAACACGTGACACCGATCGATTTTAAATGTGGCAACGAAAAGAATCCAATTATAATGATGCGAGACACGCCATCCGTTGTGATGCTTCAGACCATCATCCGTTTGCAATTTTAATTGTATTCCCAACGCTTATAAATAGACATATCAAAAGAGATCTATGTGCCTACGGCAACTGCGCCAGCTTCATGTAAATTTTTGGTCGTATATACTCCAGTAACTTATTTGAATCATGCTTAAGGTACTTGAGTGGGCAGAGAAACAGAAAACAAATGAGTGAATATGTAAACGGATGGAAGAATTAAACAATTTAAGACATTACCGACACAACGGAAAATTCCTCAAGCCAACTCATTCACCCTGTACAGGAACCAGAGTTTGGTATCACTTTATTTTCTTGCATGCCTCTCCCATTTTCTTTCTTTTCTTCCCATTCCTTCTCCTTCTTCCTCATTATTTCTTCTCTTTTTCTAAATAGTTACGCAATTACCATTCTTTGCCTAGTAGGGAGGTCGAGATTTCCCCACTATCTTTCCTAGTAAGAAACAAGAATTTGCGATGGCACAGAATCAGGAACAACCACCAAGAGCTTACATTTGTTAGTTTAGCCATATTTATGAGTCAATTGTCGATTGCTTTCCTTCATCTAGTCATCGATCACTTCTATGCCTCCTTATAATTCATGCAGTAAAATCTGAATCAACAGCAGTTTACTGGCTTACGATTTTTTGCCTGGTGTCACTTTCCTATTGTTAAGGTACTGTAGTAAGCAAAGCCAAACCAGCCCAGTGTATGTTGGGTTTAGCTAGGATAGACTAGACTCGGCCATAGTCAAACAAGCCTGAGCACTAGACATCTGACCCATTTGAACCCATGATGCTCGTCGCAACAAGTAGTGAACACCTCCAAAAGTAACAAAGTTAGGATTTGTCCTCAATCGCCATTTCGTCCTAGATGCTTCTGGCATAATATCAGTTGGCACAGTGGTATTTCAACTAGCAACCGGATGTCAGTTAAGATGTGTAATCAAGTATTGCAGTACGCTGTTTGTTTGAACTACCGGCTTTGTTCAGGGTCACAGAGGTGGCCATACTGCCCTGGGTGCGTAGGCTGGTTTACGAACCATGCCGGCAGCTTATTTCCCCCTCCCCGTTTAATTAATACATTCTACCCTCGCATTTTGTCTTCTTTTGCCTACGAAAGAGCCTCGGGACGTTACAAATATCATGTTAGAAATGTCGGTATCAGTAAATGGTGAATTATGTTTTGTTGATTAGCTCATCTTACTTCAGACGTCGAACTGCGTTTGGCGCAATTCAGTATTTTGACGATTTATTTCGGCGCCATTCGTTTTGATGATTCGTCAGGACTTGACGGGGAGAAATGTTGTGATGTCCAAGAACATGCTGCCAAAATTGTCGAATTCGGTGCCACTTGCAGGCCAAAACACTTCTGTTGCATGAGGGAACGATGCAGTCTTTCAATCCTGTTTCTAAATGCTACAAAGTCTAGCATTTATCTATGAGTGTGCTTTAGCCCTAAACGCCGCAGATCTTTAAGCCAGTTTCGCTCACTTTACTTTTGTCATATCTCGTGTGAGAAACCACTATTTTGTCCTGTCTTTAAGCCTGCGGGACAATAGTAACCAAGGCGTATTGCTGCAATCAATAGCAACTTAACTTCCTGACGATTCTGCGTATGCAAAATAGCCAGTGTAGAAAAGTAATTTTTAAAAGCGTTCCCCTATTCGACAATCCCCCTACATCTTTTCAAGAGTCGCAGACGTCTGAAGTATTTGGTACCGGAACCCGTTTTCTACTAGACCTTCACCACAAAATTCAGCATGCATGTCTCAGTTCGTTATCTTTGGTGCTGCTAGGGAAGGTTGGAACTCCGATTTTGCATTTCTGATTATTTTCTAACGCAATGCCGTAGAGGCTTTTCCATCTTAACGATTTACCACCTGCCGACTTTTCAACCAACGTATTCCTCACAGTTAGACATTTAGACATCTTTGTCTACGCCAGGCCTAAGTATACCGATGGAATGTAAAGCACTTAATTCTTGCCCATTTTAACATTCAACACGTTGCGCATTGATGTAAGCCTCCGAAAAGTTGTCCACACTCTTGCAAATCCTTAAGATTAATAAACAGCAATATTGTCTGCTGGTTACCTTAAGAGACATTCAAGTACGATTGACGACGACTGGCTGACAGCGTCCATAAATTTGTATTTTTAATGAAGTCTCTAACTCTTAGCAAGCGGCAGTCGTGTGTATCTGCATGCAATCCAAAAAGTTTCTGTGGCTATCTTTGAAGGCGGAACGTACTCTGGGACACTGCTGGTCAATACTTCCAGGCATAGCATGAAGACAGACAAGTAGCCTGCCATCACAACAAATGCAAGCCCATTTTATCGCTCATCAAGCACCACAATGGTAGACAGGAAATGTGCAGAGGCGATGAGACAGAGTTGGCATTCGCTTATTTGCGACCCTTCATAATGGGAGTAGTTTGTCTCCGTCATTACAGAATGGTTAAGAAAATGCGCACGGGGCAAATGCATCGTAAAGATAAGAACATAAGCGGAAGATCTACTTTGGATACCTACCTGAAAGAGTTTTGTACAGATAGATAAAATGACACAATTCAGCAACTCTCGTATTTCTCAACAAAACATAAGGAACAGCTGGTAGAGAATCACCATTATTCATTATGGCAATTCTAGGGCTGTCCTTTTTACAGAATCGCTGCTAACGAAGGCCGTTTGAGCAACTCAGGAAAATATGACTACTGAATCCATATACCGACTCCTGTACAGTTGTCTGAATAGTAGTTTGGAATAACTTTGGACAGCAGGCTCTTGCGCAGCACTTCTTTTGCTGAATTTTTATATTTTGACGATAGGTTTGAGCAAAAGTGCTTTTGTAAAGAATCGCTGGTATTCCTACACTGACTTGTCGCCATGTAGGGACATTCAAGGGGGGGCAGCTTTGCAATTGGTATTACGATAAGCTGTGTGAACGCAACACAACCAGTGGTTAGGCAAGGTGGACTTATTCTATTCTACCAAGCCTTAATATGGGTCATTTATAAACTTTACCAACAATTATCAATGTTCGTTGCATCGAAGGTTTCTTTTCCGCACCAATGAGGCCTTTGAATATCATATTCTTTACTTGAAATTGGCGTGAGCAGTAGTAGTAAAAGCTGGATGGCACTGTACAGCGAAACTTTCCGCAAGCCAGTCGACTCTCAGTTATTTGCTTTCGAGGGCTGAACCCAGTTCCATGCAATATTTAGTGAAAAGCCCATGTTGTATTTTTTATAAATCCTCTAATTTTGTCTACGAGCTCTAGCCTTTAAGTGGTGTAACTAAGCAAAAAAATCGACAAGTCAATTTATTCTATCTGAGTAGCTGTATTTTTTGGTCACCTTTGGTGAAAAGCGTGGATTTGACCTCCAAGAAATTAATATTATTTCTCATCATATTTTGTTTCACTGGCACTTTTAGGATTGATTAGGTCTCGCTACCTAATGCGCGGGAAGAGTTGTGATCTCCATCACATTCCGACTGATCTCACACCCGCGAGTCCAGAAGCGCCTGACATGGTACACGACGTGGACCAAGAGGTAAGTCAAATCACCAGCGCCTCCTTAAAATGCCTTTCGACTTATTTTTGTACACGGATTTCAGACTGGACTTAATATTTTTCGTTATGGTCAAATAAGTTGTTTGCTACCATTGCATTTTGGATTTTGCTTATCGTAGCTTATTCACTGCATGCTCTCCTTCAAGGAAAACTTGTATGCTACTAAAATTACGAACCTGCCCCTAAAATTGGCCCAGCCGATATGTGAATACCTTGGTGCAGTTGACATTGTAAATGTCTGCTCGATAATTCCAAGCTGGCAGTGGATACTTCCCCTGCAAACTCCTTACTCATTTTCTAACAAGTGGAAGTGGGTCGACAAACAATTCTGCACAACTCTGCATTCAAGTTCTTACACTACGGATTTCACGAAATTTCGCCAAGCCACTAAACAACACTTTGAACAAATGAAATTCGACCTTCAGCTTTCATCCATTCGAGCTCCTCGGGGCACTTTTGAAAGAGTAAATTGCCTCCTGGTGAAACCTTTACGGCCTTTTCCGAGCAGGTCGAGGGATGTAGCAGAGTGGGTACGGCTTTCACAGAGCCCTAACGCTTTGTCCATGAAAGTAATGAATTCTAACCGTCCCACTACGGTAAAAATCGACAAGATCCATTCCAGAACATTTCTGGTAGGAACAAGCATTATTGGCCACAATGGATTACCCTGCACCGTTGTGGGTGAATGCGAAAAGTGTCAAACGGAAAGAAAGAGAGCGCTGGCTGTGTATGACTGTGTCCTCCTTGTGATTAGGCTTTCAGTCCTTTCGGAATTCAGTATCACAATAGGGACCATGCTGCAGGCCATAGTGCCAAACTTATCGCCTGATCAGACTCTGGGAGTGGTAATTATGGAAGACGTGAGTTGTAAGGAGCAAGTTGGAATGGGTTTCTTCATGGACTGCTTGCGAAAACTCGGCAGTGTGAATGACTCTACTCTAATGGCAGCACCAATGAATTGGCGAATGTGGTGCATTCAGCTGAATGAAAGCTGCATTACTGATCGCAGCGATATACTCGAATGGGTGTGTCGAGATGTAATCTGGAAGAGAATACAAACATCTGAGTTCCACTTAGCAGCAAAACCGAGTGAAGCACTTGACTTCCCTGACTGGTACACATAATTGCCTTATAACAGAACCAAAATTAATACAAGCATTCCCATACCAATTACACTGACTTTTCTCTCGATGAGTTACAGCTCTTTATGATGAGAGCAGGGTGGGTTATCGCAAAATAATAGCAAATAAAGAAGCCGGCCTGATATAAGTATTATGCCTCTATTATAGGAATACATTTAAGGCCGTAAAAATTCAATGCCGTTGGTTAGATGAGATGCCATCATAAAATGCGGACTTGTCGATTGTTTTATGCTGCTTGCTTCATTTGCGATGGTGGAGCATTGCACTATTTGTAGAATCTTGGGACTTCCTTGAAGGCAAAAGAAAGCATGATACTGAGGAAGAATATGTGTTTATTAAACAGAAAGGGACTGGGGCTGCTGGTATGGCCTGGAGTTCAGTCTACTCCATTAGGGCGACATGGCCACCCAAGTGACAAAAACCAAAACCGGCAGTCAAAATAACAAAGTACTACACCAATGCTTGTGTTTTTCAGCTTACATCTCTTCATATTCGGAGGTGGAACAAGTATTTGCGTATGCGACACAGGAAGAACTATTGCTTCCTAATTGCGTGCCTGCCAGTAATCTGGCTGCAGCATAATATCTAAAAAATACTTCTTTTGCTGATACATTGGGAGCAATCAATTCATTTGCGGAATATAGTAAAACCAGTAACACACGGCTCACGTTTCGAGACATCGATGATTCCGCCAGAGTCCATTGGCGTGGCCTCGCAAGAGTGTGGCTTACTGTGACTCTAGAGTACATACTTTAATGTTCACGAAACTTGAGTTCATGTCCTCTTACTTAAACAGTAATCGGAGGTGCTCATCATTGCATGGGATGAAGAAGCTTATTTGAACCGGTAATCTGCTTTACTTGGTCCTGACGCAAACTCGGCGACTTACCGGACTGCTATTGAGTGATGGTTAATACTGATCTGACAGGATCTCTCATTTTAAGCCTGTGTTCATCTTGTGCTAGGATAGCCCTCCTCTTAAATGAAGCTTATTTACGCTAAAAATTAGCCATGGTAGCCTTTTATGCCAAACTTGGTTAAAAATATTTTTTATATTCATCTAAGAATGCAACAAGTCAAAGAAAAGGTAGATAACTTATAAAAAATGACCTTACAGACTAGAATTGGTATGTAAGAACGGTATATAGCTCAAATGCGCGTGATTATATTGGTAGGCCGAATATAATTGTGCCCTTGGGTCAATGTCCTCTACTTCGATCCCTAACTTAGCGGTAACCAAATCCAAGAGATGTGAAATGGGCTTACCTGCATTTAATGAGGGGCTTGTTATGGCTTTTAGGCTGCAAAAGTCTTTTGCCAAATTTTGCTCGGACTTGTGAAGAACTGCAGTAGCCGTAAGCTCCGCTTGAAAATCGCCCTAAAAATTTGGCCTATTTCGTTAATTGCTCCAACATTACGCAGGAGAGTTTGCACTAACTAGGATTGAATAGAGAGAATAGAGGTGAATGCTTCATCCAGTGGGTATTCTTCTCCCCAAGTGATGAACTTTGCTTTTATTGACACCAAACTTAAAAATCGAAAAGTTGGTGAGATGGGTGGGAATGCGAGCGGAGATGGAAACAGGGGTGAGAATGTTTGGATTCGCATTAGCGAACAGTAACAATTTTGCATGCACGATGTCAGAATCGATTTGAATAGTTTGATGGCTTAATTTGACGCCATTTAAGGAGCTTGGGAACGGAGGACAAATATAACAACAATTATATGCAGCTAATCGAAACAAACCCCGGGTGCATCAAAAATGCATTACTGTACTCCAACTCCTCTCATCCTACTCACCATTTCTCTCCAAGCTACTTACATGGTGTTAAAATATTCATCATACTGTGCAATAGGGATTTATTATTAACTCGTTGGCAAAACAGCCATTGGCTGATTTTTGTCCGTTTCTGGAAACTGTCCTTGGCTGATCTTTCTCAATCCCGGGCACTCGCATATCAGCAATCGTATGTTTTAGAAGCGAGGAATGCTATTTGCAAAAGAGGAGTCAGTAAACGGGACTTAGTTCAATGGGTGACATTTCAAAGTGCTTAGCACTACGCAAACAGTGATTGGCTCTTGCAAGCATTTCTTTGACCATTCAAGCCAAAATCAACTGACCACCCAAGCTATGCGAAAATCTCACATGAATGTTTTACTTAATAATGGCAGCTTTCACGGTACCTTTATACATGTTTGCATTTGGAAATACTTATTCTTTCCCTATCGTAGTCACCAGTCGTTCTATCCATACAGGCAAACACTGAATTTGTGCAAGAGCATTGACTCACGTCGATAACTCAGCCATCGGCTTCTTGATAGTTAAAAGCATCGAGCGTCAGGATAAATGTAAGCTTTGTATGGCCGCAAGAGAGCTCCAATGCGTTGTTTTTTTTGGCATTAAGCAAGATGGATCATTTGGAAGAGGTTCACTTTAGTGTACCCTATTCAGACTCCATGGATTGACAAGTAAAAGGAATGCTCCATATACTGCCCTTACATGTAGCATCATAGAGAGGAAATGGAAACAATGAAAACGGAACATTTGGGTGCAAAGGGCTAAAGGCAAAGTGCTACTTTGGGCTTTCCTCACGTTGAGGGCTCTCTTCACTCGTCAATATGTGAAGGGTGCGACAATGGACGGCAAGCAGGAGACATTAGACGCTGGCATGCCTTGTCTGGCACATGGTCGTATAGTAAAAGGGCATAAAGTAATAAATGGCGCATTTTAAATTTCCAGCGAGCAGCCATATAAACACAAACAGAATCGCAAACCGAAAGCTTAACCTACGAATGCTAGATAAGTAGAGAAACCTGAAATATGAACGCAAATGCGCAGAGTCGTATGACTATTTTCCAATGTGAAACACTAGTCCTAAATAGCTGTAAGGCATTTTTTTCTGGTCTAACAAATGCGATTTGTTTGGGTTCTTCATTTTTGCCCATTTTTGGCCAAATATTTGAGCACACTGCAGAACCGAATGGATAATTGTAGTTTTGATACTTAAAAATTGATTCAACATTGTTCATGGAAGTTTAAAAGCAATAGCTAGAGGGCAGAATATTTTGACTAATTGCACGATGCATCGTAAAGTTAAAACCCAGGTATAGAGTTGCAAATTGAATTAAACGGGTGAGTTAAATTCTACCCACGATCCACGCTAGGTGCCTGGGCAATAATCATGGGTGAAATTATTGGGTTTTTAGTGCGATTGTTACAGGAAGAAACTCATTCTTAGCCTCGGGATCCCTACTAGGTTGACCAAGCAAAGTCGGCCTCTCGTTCGCATTTCTTTGACGTTGACTTTCATGACGGTCGTAAAGTTCCTCGTTGCGATTTCAACAGCACTCGCTTAACGACATGCTGATAACAAATGTAACTTAACTGAACTGTGTTCCATCGAGTGCAAAGAACAGGTCCATCAGCCTGCAGTGACTCAAAGCTTTACGCAGCCTTGGTGACTTCCTGGATTATGAGGCCACCTGCGACCCACACGCACTGCTCATAGCCATTATTAATGCTGCAAACCTTGCCATTTCACCAGGATCAAGCTCACTCATTGACTAGGCTGTGGTCGTTCTGCTACAAATTCATCCACACAACAAAATATGTTTTAACGGAATCGGTTAAGTAATGAACACAAAGATTTATTGCCCTTCTGCAGTAATATACCCAACAATCAACTGTTGTCGCAGTGTCATGTAACTTGGGAGCAAAGATCACCTCAGCGTATCGGCTAGTCTACGCAATGTGAAAAGACAAGCATACGTAAAGCTTTAAGCGGCTAACCTATGCTTTAGCGGTAGCCTTCTGGGCATATTTATACCCCTTAGTAAAAATTTGGATAATGTGATCTTCGCGATCTGATGTGTGAGTACATTTTGGGGTAAAATGGGATAATATGGGAGTTCAGTGACTTATCCTCACTTATTGATAGCTGTGAGGCAAAATGTGAGGACCTTGCTGAATGTCGAGTTATTAATGTTCATCGTTACATCAAAACTTTACAATTACGACCACGAATGCTCAACTACTTGGCAGCTGTGCTCATTTTATGTCTAACATCTGCGATCGACGCAGGCGACTCAGATTTACGATTTTGGGATGACCCGCTCATTTAATTGCCAGGTAGATGCGATGTTCAGACACGGAGGGATCCTAGAGGTGCTTGGACATAACCAAGAGAATGAGCTTCAGAACTGCCACCTGAAATTGCTTTGGGACTTTGTAATGTGTAAACTCATGACACTTCTGGTGCCTAAATAGCAATACACGAGCCTCGTTTTGGCATCCGCGGTGATGGCCGACATATGCACGGGCATTGTTTGGAATGCTTACCTACTTTTAAACTCGTGTACAGCTCTTCGGAAGAGAGGTTCTGCAACCGAGGATCGCTAATCCCATTCATTGTAACCATTGGGTTTTATCGCATCAAAATCACGCGTTTGGGCCCTGAATTGCCTTCCCTGGTCTGTTTAGGTTGCAAAATATATGCCAAATACTTGGATGTGCTACGTGCTTTTGTCTATCCTTTTATCATAAATGATTTGCACATGGAGCTATAATAGCCGTTTCCAAGCGTTTTCAGCGTACTTTGCTTATATCTGCTTAAATACAATGCTGAAATCCGCAATTTTTAAGAAAGATAATTTCGTCTGCTAAATAATGCTGAAAATCGACGAAGTTCTCGTTGTGGGAAAAAAACTGCATGGATTCGGTGGTACTTGGCTCAGATATCAATGCATTAAACATCACCAGTAATTCACAATATGTTAATATGTTACTCTCTATTCGTTCATTAACCCCGACATGCTTATGCAATGGTAGCAGCATCGACAAGACAGATTTCCCACTTCATGTTTTGCTCTGCACCTCCCAGATCACTAGCTATGCGGGTTTTTGAGTGCATGGGTTTTATTATGCCTAACTGGCTCCTCGTGCAGGTGTTTCTAAGATGGTTCTCCAAAGGAAGTATGCCTCAATTAAGAAGTGTTAACCAAATATGCAGTTGTGCTTTACTCGGTGCGCATATGACTCCATCACATACAATAATCCAATTAACTGATGACTGCTGTAGGCAGTTTCATTGACTCTGCATGTTTCGCGGTGTTAAATGTGTTTCGTTCCGCGCAGAGCAACATCATCAATCGAGTAAAACTGCAATATAATGTTGCTTTAAGCGCTGATGAAGCCAGTGGATAATGGATTGACTCCTTTAGCAATTTCGTTTGATCATGAGAAGATAAGATACATATTGGTCACATATTACTAGCGAAACAAAGACAAGTTTGTTTTAATGCAGTGCCTCCTAGTTTTATGCCGCATCATTGTATGAACTAGCGTCTGGTTTATATTTTGCGACAGAAGTACACTTCCATCATACGGTCACCTTGGAAGCGCTTGCATGAGGGATCGCTCACGCAAACCAAAACCTTTACTATTATAGACCCTTAAAATAGCGGTTTGTTTGGTGCGTCAGTGCTCCTTTACACCTATCTAGCGCTGAACAGTAGTAGTCACGCAAGCTAACCACAACTGCTATCCCACTTTGTTCCTACTTACATGCACGATTTGCCATTTTATCAGGCGATGGATATGCTTACATGGTTTTAGAGTAAAAATTGTTTGCTTTTCGGGAGTAACTTAGCTAGCATTAATGGTTAAATCGCTCCATTGGCTTTATTATTGCCCTGATCATTAGCCAAAGCATTCAGCATTTGAAGTAAGAACACTGCGTGTTACGGGTCTCGATGTGACGTCTGACATACTAGGTCGCAGTTTTGTAACTATGTAACAAGTGTTTGGGTTTTTCCCGTTCGACTTTGTGGTGGAGTTTACAAAACCGATTGCCCCAAGGTCTAAAATACAAATAACTATGGCATTAATCAGCCACGACAAACATGCTTGAGCTTCTTTGCTGATTCACGATGCTCCTATTTGCTCAAATGCAGTTGGCAAATTTGGTGCGGTAACATGCAATCCAGCACAATTTATGTGTAAATCTATAAGTAGTCAACAATTTTATTGCTATTTTAAGCACTTTTAAATGTTCATTTATGCATTTTCGAAACTTTGCATAACTACATTTTAAGCATTTTTGGAAGTTTAAATAATATTTCGATTATTACAGACGCTATTTATTCAAGGATGCAAGTCATCAACACAACACTACCAATAATCTATAAGCAGTTATAAAATTTCAGGCATTATCTACCCTTTCGCTAAATCACTTTCCTTAAAACTAACAAAGCTCAAATGCATTCGTTTGGATATACCTATAGCAACGTATTTCGGCACTATGCCTTTATTTCCAGCCATAGTTTCTAAAATGCACTACATATGCAGAAAATAGTAATTAGAATTAAGGCTGTAGTTTCCACGGGATGTCCCATAAAAGCATAGTTATAGTGTTATCGTTACTGAACTACCATATCAGCTTACAAATCACCGGTAAGTCAACAGTCTACGATGCAACGTCCTGAGACCCTCTTGAAGGCAAAAGAAGGCAAAATACCATGGCTAAATAAATTCATTCAATAGGCAGAGGGAATGGGACTGCTGGCATGGTTCAGAGGCCAGCCCACGTGGCTAGGACAACATGGCCACCTAAGTAACCGAAACCGAAATCAGCAGCCAGAACAAACAAAGTATTGCATACGAACTGTTTGAGTTGTGGTTTTTTGCTGATGAGACAGGGTCTACATTTAAGCGACCACTTCGAGGAAACTGCAGTACTTTCGTGCCACTTCTTTTTACTGGTCTGTGACTCTCTCTACCCAAACCACAGTCACCTTGACCCTCTCTGCTCAAATAAACTTTAAGGCGGTGGGTTTACTTTAAAAGCGTGGAAGATTTCCTAGCTACTCGTTCAGATCTGCTGGTAGGCTGGATACAGCGGTCAGTATTTTCAGTTAGCAAGGTCCGCGAACGATGCGAAAGCATTAATAGCTCAAAGTGATCAGAATACCTATCCAAGTGAAAAAGACTTGTAGCAACTACTTATTCCTGGGATGCATAGCCTCCTGCCAGTCTCAAAAAAATAGCAACGCTTCCAAGTATCAACCACGTGCTTAACTTATAAAGGTTCCATGCGAGCTGACAATAAAACGTGAATAATTCCAACCCGATTCGTGACAAGTACGCATCTGATGCACCAAAGGAATGGGTCGGAGTGACCGACTACTTATCGAGGAGAAATAAGACAGGATGATGGGCAGATGCTTGAATCCGTGATTAATGATCTAGTAAATAAGTGCTAAATAAATGAGTAAGTCGAGACGAAAAAGCACAAGTGGGTGGATAAAAACGAGACTGAAGATTATTTTGCAAGATGGGCAGCTAGATGGGGGACCTACGAAAGCAAACAAAACTGGCAAGACAAAAGTCGCGATCCAGTGTCTGCAAGTCAGTCAGTCTTTCCTAACTCGGCGGCGTTGGCCTACAACCGGTTGAGATCCTACTTCAATTTAGTAAACTCTACTTTTATAGCCATCGAGACAGCTCGAATGATGGCAGTTGACTCCACTTGCTTGCAGTCGACTGTCTTTAGCCCCTTCGGCACAAGGAGCTACGAATTTCTCATGTGTTGCGTGCTAGCATTTAGCAGTGTCTTTACCTCAGCTTTTTTGGTATTGGTTACCGTGGTGTAGAAAAGACACCTGCCCCGAGGAGTATGCATTGCTAGTTCAGCCTTCAACCGCTCCTAAGTCTCACATGCTCATGTAGTTTTCCACCAATTCTACTTGTGTTTTAGCCTTTCATCCGGTTTTATTCGCCTTCCAACCCCTCTAGAAATGTAGAAATCTTACATAAGTAAACAAGATAGTAGCTAGATCAAAGAATGCGCGGATGGATAAATTATTCGGCTGATGATTGGATAGACTAAGCGATATAGCTTAGGATTTTTGTTAACTAAAGAACAGATTTTCTACAACAGTTTGCGGAACTCAAAGGATGGCACCCTTCTCAATGACCTGGAAAAAATAATTGGAAACCCCAAATGGAGGCTGAAATAATCCGGTAGGGGCTAGACAATGAATTAAGACGGATACCTAGTGAGTAGACTTTGCTTCTGAACGGGCCTCTCAAAAGTGGCATACTTATCATAGCGCATTCCAAAAAATTGTCTGTAGCGCCAGTCACATAGCTTTAATCACCAAAAAAGTGTTCCGTTGTATCCATCTTTACTAAAAGTCACCTCAACAGAATTAATTAGCAGCACGATTAAAGCTTTTTCCATTTCATTCAAAACAACGCAGCGACAAGAAAACTGAGCTAAAGAAACGACCAGCTAGTGCTGCAGAAATAATAGCGTTTCTGACTTATCTTTTTGGTGGTGGGTGGGTTCAATAAAAATCGAAGACTAGCTACTTCAGCCATAACTTTGGCAAAGTCAAGAGGAAGTGTAAATTTAACCAGCCATCAGAAACGCTTTTTAGCATTTGTGCCTGATGATTGTTTGGGCAAAATAAGGTGGTGTTCAAGTGACCACGAATCATCCCTACAACTCCTGCTAAATTTTGGGCCCTTGATTTGTAACTTACTGAAATGCAACACGCATTTTGATGAATACCGTTCATTGTTGGTCAAAATAACACACCCTTAGAAGATGTTTACCTTTTTGTGTGCAGGTTGATTATGATGATGCTTCATGCTCAGAATTGGTCTCAGATCCAAAAAATTATCGAATTTGTTCAATGTAATACCGCTTGCATTAAGGCTTTTGGGCAAACTCGTCCGATGAGGAGGAACAGAAACGTCTAAAAATGCAACCTCCAGGTTGGCAATGTCTTTACTGAACTAGTGTTTAGGCACTCTTAGATGGAAATCAAAGGATAGAGACAGAAATGCGAAACAGGTGATGAGACTAAATCGATCATCAATCGTTCGCCAACTGGAAGAAAGTCATTGTGCTGGGACTTTTGCCGTTTTGCACTTAAACAGGATTGAACCACAAAAGTAAGTGAATGAGCTCGTATTAGTCACCATCACCAACATCACCACCATTCTGCACTTAAGCGTCACCTTTGGGAATGGCTTTCTTCTCCCTTTATGAGCATTCTATATTGAATCCTGGCCGTCAGACAATTTGAATACACTATTATTTTCTCCATTATCAAAGTAGTTTGTTTTATATTTTTGCATCAATTCGCTACTCGTAAATGGACGTAGCACTTTGCTTTCTTTTCTATTTTATTTTTTGACCTATTATTATTATCAACTGAAGCCGCTATCACGTTAATGGTGTGGTTGCTTAATACGTAGTGCTTCCAATTTATTCTCTGTGGCGTTGATTCCCCTCCTTGTAGTCCTTTTTAATGGCTTGATGTCTGACTGTTCCTTCTCCCTGTTAACTTGAAAACTATCATTATTATCACTAAGAAATTGCCTAAACCAGCTGTATGGTTCTCTTATTTTCTAAATATTTCCTGATCATGATTAAGCTGGTCAATGGATTTTATCCTAACTTTTAGTAGATTCGGCTCAAGTGATTCCTAGTTCTTTAAAATCTCAAATGTATATGACTAAGAGGTTAAGCTGCTTAGTCCTCATTTTTCCCAATTAATACTAAGGTTTGCATGCTAATAACCGAGTAAGAAGGGATTTCTGCTGTTTGTTATTTTAGTCCATTACCAGACGACACTTTGTTCTTTGAAGAATATTATCCATTCTTAAGTTCCATGGCAAAGCTTTTGTTTCTTAGAAGAACAACTAATTATAAGAGCGACTATACAGAGAAACAGAGTCCCTCTCGTCGCTGTGGCTTACAAAAATGGCAGAGATTAAGCCACCCACAGGCTCTGGATAGGATATTAGGGTTCTCGCACTTCGCGTCCGCCTCATAGCCACAAAACTAAGTGGGTTAATTCGTTTTCTCAGATGGTAATCTGTGTACTTAAGGCACCTGGAGAAGTTTCTCAGATCATGAAGTAGAGATTTAGAACTTTTCTCACTCGTGTGGGAGATTTTGCCTCCGCAGCAGGTATTTCAGTCCATTTTTGACAGTGCGTTATCATTTGCCTCATTTTCCTTCCCAAGTTTTGTAAGTCAATCAATGCAACGCAGTTGTAATCTATGAAAGTAATTAAGTGGTGTTTCGAATACCGCTAGGGCTCTAGCTGTTTCCCCATGAAGACGTTATACCTCCTCTTTCTTACATTTAACGGTGGCCTCAAACTACTTGTTACCATTCTGAGATGATTACTCCATTTACTTTTTGTCGATTTTAGGAGCTGGCATAATTTTGGTCTTTTTATCATGAAAATGTTGATTGGCTGCCATCGCGTTGCTAAGAGGCTAATCAATCCGTGTCTCCATATATTTGTCTGCAACTGGTATTCGCCTTTTAATCTTTTTAGCTGGACTAAGTGTTTAGTCAAAAACAGGTTTAATCTAGACAGCCTTGTATTGATATCACAGACTATTACAGATTTTGCGACAACCACACTAATCCACCTTATCTATCCCTCCACTTAAGCGTTTTGGGTAAGAAGGCGGAGGAGATGAAAGGCCGCTTTATTTTTACTCCCACTATTATGGACTTTCAAACATTTTGAGTTGCAATGGATGATTATGGGCTCCTATAACAAAAAATTAGTTACCATGAAATTCTTTCTTACCTGAGGAGAGATAAAGTTATTGTTCTTCATCTATGGTTTAACAAATTTTTAGGTTTTTGGAGTGGCTAATGGCTATAACTTGATGTATCAATCTAAGGTGGAACATTAGTGAATTCGCACATCTTGTAGTAAGCTTTTCGTGCAAATGCATTTTAGTTCTTGCTAATTCTGGGATTAAACGAGTCGGCATACAGTCACTGCAGGCAAAATGAACAATGCGATGGCATGTAACCTCTAATGTATCAAACTGAATTAACAGCTGCGGCTGGCCTACTGTGCACGTAAATGGAGCCAAACTTGACCTATTTGGGATAAAACGTCTTCATTCATAGCAGTTTAGCTGGTTTTAATCTTCGAGAATACGGCAAGGGTTTCGCATTCACGCCTTTTTAGTGATTGTCTCAAAAAAGTACGAGTCATCGACTCGCCTTCTTAGCTCTGCTTGTTTATTGTGCAACTAGCACAAATCGGGTCCTTTTTTCTTTCCATGAGATTCAAGATATCACGTACGAGGAGGTAGAGTGAAGTCGGTTGTTAAGCATGTCGGTTCGACAGAGTTATGACAATAACCGCTTTGAGGAAGCATCACTATCAAATTTATCTCAACCGACTTTACGCGGGTATGCTGTTTTTCACTCACTGCATTTAACAACTTTATAGTTGCTTACTGCTGTTACTTTGCAAGCATTCTATCAAAAACTGGCTCTTACTTCCGTTCGCCGAATTCCGAACAACTTCTCTTTTCTGTGGTTGAGTGCAGCCGGCTACCCATTAATTTTTGATTAGCACAACCAGAACCAGGCTTGCTTGGTTCAGCGTAACCATTTTATTACGCAGTGTAAGGGAGCAAAACTTCTGTCCATTGCTGTGCTGAGTTTAGGCGCTTCAAAAGATATCACTGCATTAGGTAGCAAAAGAAACCCACTTTTTCATCTGACAAGCATGGCATGTAAAATAACATAAGGCGAATTTCTTTTTGCAGGATAATGAAGCACAGGATGAACTTGCTCGCATGGGGTAGCTTTGTGTGCCAAACAACCTTAAACTACATGCACATACATAAAACAGCTTTTAACCCGGCGTATTACAAATGCGTCAGGTCAATGAAGGGGAAATTGTGCTGTTTGTTGGTGCCAATTGGACAAATTGAGCACTTAAGGATTGAACTGCGGTGATCAACTTTACTTAAGAATGTTATTCCAGTCATTTCATCTTGAAAAGATTGCATACAAAGGTGAAGTGCATTAAACCAAAATGCTGAAACAAAAGAGGGTAGATAACACTGACGAAGCTATAGTAACGTAGGTGATATTGAAGGCCAATGCAGCACCTCAAGTAGGGTTGACACTTTTGAGTATTTTTTGAAATAAATTTTAAGTGCCCGCTCACATGGGTAAAATGAGGTAAACATCATCTAAGGTCAGTCAGAACTCAACAAAAATCTCCTCTTATGCAAAGCTTGCTTTCAGCAATAAAGATCACCCATTATTAATCGACTTATTTACACTCGTATATTTGTTCCTATTTCCGGTTTCCTTACGTTGCTTAATTAATTTAGAGCATCAAATATTTTGCAACAATAGCCAATAATTTTATCTAGTAATCACCATTTGATTGCAAAAAATAATTACACACCGGTTTTTTAATCACTAGACTATTACGCTTAAAAAATTATATCAATTCACTTCAACTATTAATAGCCTAATTCACAAGCGTATACATCGGCGGAGTTTAATAAATGTATTACATATGACATCAGTATGGTAGTCACTGCAACTGCGGTCTCAAATCAGCCTTCTGACCACGTAAATGACGTAAGCATGTTAAGCAAAGCTGTTTTGGCCAAAATATTGCTAAAAAAATTTAACGTGGAAATACCGCATATTTTACGCTAAGTAGTTTTTCGTGCCTACAAACCAACAGACAGCAAATATGACAATTTCGCCCAATTAATCAATAAATGACCATTGCAAACGCACAAAGGGAACAGACAAAGTGTCAAAAACAGATTTTTGAATAAAGCAAATCTTTGAAAAATGGCCTTATTCCTATCATCACTCTAACTGCATTGATTTGGTTTACACAGACTGACCTCAAATATCCCGCCTAATGTTATGATTGGTCTGAAGTGGTTAATAAAATGTCAATCAACGGTAAAAATTATGTTGACCCGCTCCAATGTAAAATGCCTTTAAGCATCTATTTTTGTCTAGGCATTATTGTAGTGTTTGAAGGTGAGATAAGTGCATTGGCTTTGCAAGATTCGCTTCAAAGCGTGATTCATATTCTAGCAACCAAACGCTTTAAGAACTTCGTACGATTGGCTTGTTTCATGATTTCTTGCAGCCCTCCAAAGTTTACTTCATGACAAAATCAAGTAAGAAAGGCCAGCGCTTTATCTGCTTCTCACATCCGTTTTAGTGGCTTATTTTTAACTCGTTTTGCTATAAAGTGCATATGGGATTCAGAAAACAATGAACTTCGTCAAGCTGCTGCTTATAAATCTGTCCATCCAACGGCTATCCTACGCAAATCTCATATTCAAGTCAGTTGTAGTGAGAACAAGAGTAAATGATAAATGGCTGCTATGCAGCAGTGAAGTTGCACGTGCTTAATGACCAAATGCAGTACGCAATGCTTGTTTGAAAGCTTGTCATTCAAATCGATGACTGAAAGTAGGCAACCCATAGAATTTGCACACTCATTTATCACTGATGAAGCCAGAAACGGTACTTTGAGCCAAAATCAGGCAGCTTATACGCCGGGTGAAATCCTAAATGCCATTTAAACATCTGCTCTCGAAACGTAAGGAGTAGCACACGGCTCCAATTTAATGCCGTTTTGGGTCGAACAATGTGTGCAATGATAAAAATGTATATGAATTATAACAGATGATTACTTTTAAGATTATGCAATCAAGCACAAGTGATATACGCTGGCGGACCAAATTGCAAGCTACTAATGGCAGTCGGTCATCAGTTCGCAATAATGAGCGGCATCCGCTGTTGAGCAATGCGGTCTTTGCCAGCTATTCCAATAAAATATTAAGAAAATGAATATTAATTTAATTAAATACCTTGCATCATGGCAATCTTTAAAAAAAATTTCGCTTATGGTACATCACACTGAAGTACAACCTTACGTATAGACGGATACTTGCACATAATAATCGAATATTCCGTTGACAAATGCGTCTCATTAACCCACTTAGTAGCAATGTTTACACAATCCTTTATAAAAACATGAGCCTATATCATATGGGACACGTTATTTTATCATTCGACTTATTTGCTGCTCGTAGTTTGCCAAAATAAAACTTTTCTTTTAGTTTTCGAATAATATTTTAAGTAACTTAAGAATGGTGCTTTGCGCAATGAATGGCGTTCTAGACATAGCAAAGTTGCTTTTAAAAAATTGCAAAACATTTCGTACTAACGACCCATTTCAAGTGGGAGACATATATTTCAATAAACAAATTTCTACGGAAGTTGTGGTGAGAACTGCACTCTGAGTGGGCAAGAAGATTATTGTGTTTTCTTATTGTTTACTTATTATCTTCTTTATTGATAGGCGTTATTCATTGCTTGACTAAGGCTAAAGTAGAAAACAGTAAGGTTTATCTTGCCCTCCATTACCTAAGAGGGATGTCAGTGAAAGAGCCTGCAGGCTTGGTTGAGACAAATTCGATATGCAGATTTGTGCATGCAAATGGTCATGGGGTTAGGCGAGTTCAGAGAAATATGGCAAATGTGATCCACTTTGCATCATACTGCGATTTCCCTTCTCAATTATCAATACATGCAAGATAGGCCAATGCGGACCCTGTAACTATAAACTGCAAGTCGAATACATTTTGCCACCCGTTAATTTTAATCGCAAATTGCTTAAACTGTACATTCAGCCTATTTTAAATGTGAAGTTTCCATGACCCGTACACACGTATTCTGGTACTAGAGATTAGCGATCACACATATTTGATCAAAAGAATCAGCTGTTGCATCGTTTCACGCGGATCGCCTTAATTAATTTAGGACTGACGAACTTTTCCGTAGGACCATAACATATACAACTCCGTGGATACGATAGTATCCTTTGACACGCAATTTCATCAGCAAATGTTCCGAACCGTTTGCGAGTGATCAAAGATTGAAATGAATATAATTTTAAGATCGACTGGCAAGAACAACAAAACTGCAAGCGATCGAAGTGTGGATGAATGCATAAAATGAGTCATTAAAGTTTGGTAGTAGCTGATGCATTCACTTTTATATAAATTAATCATCCAGTGTTAAAAACTTGATAGAGACGCGCATCAGAACCATACAGATGGTAAGAACAAAGAATGTTATGATCGTTGCTTTAAAGATTAATAATTTTGGCAATGCCTCTAGGCTACTGGCAGTAAAAGAGCCGAAATAGGCATTTCAATAGCGTTAATGCTGAGACTTTGAATAGGTAAGAATGTGAGCATTTTTAATGTTTATTTGATGCACTGAGGTTTATGGCGGCACTTTCAACCTCTTCAGTAATGCTCTGCAAGGCACTGTGCGTCAAAAGCTACTTTTCTGTTGTCACAAAGGCGATCTAGCAGCACCTTGTAATTTTGAGTGCAATCGTACTTTTATCATACTTTATCTCTTAAACAGCACAAAAATTGTGGCTGTTGGTGACGAGTTGGTACATGTGACCCTGAAACAAGCGGCAGAGTTATGCAGTCACCTGATCGCGATTAATTGAATGAGCCCTCATGTGACAACGGTCTGTCAGTTTCACGGTTCTCTGCTACTATTTGTCAAACTGAATGGAGAATGGGAGGAGAGGGTATAATGAGTCTCTACATCCAAGCTATCTATCCATGTTCTAAGAACACAGCGGCCGGGCACACTAAAAAAACCGTCGTATAGATCGGGCGAGCGCACTGCCATCTTAAGGCCCTGCTCGAATTAGACTTTTGCTGCGCTTTTTGTGTGACATCGTCAGTAAATAGACATTAAAATAAGCAAAAGTCTTAAACAAATTTAACTTTCTTCAGCTCTTAAAAGGAGACTTGGATTAATTTCGTTAGGCAAAATCGAGTAGAGAGTCCGAGAAACCTAACTAGATATTCAAATTTATGTCTGAAACAAAGTGAATTTGAATAAAAAATGAACTCCTTAGCATAAGTGGATACATTTGGACAAGCTTAGCTTATATTTGACAATTAAAGATTTAATAATAAAATGCTCAAGAAGTGCTGGTGCCGTGATTATTTGCAGCCAAATATAAATACGGTTATCGCTTCGCCTTGCAAGTTGACCTCCTGCAAAGTAATGAAGAATAACTTTCCTTAAATCTATTCTTAGAATTATGAGACAATTAGATGCAAAGTTTATTAAAGATTCCATATTTTGTGTGTATAGTCCCCCTTCCTAGTTTAAAGTATGCTAGCAAAGCTTGGTTTGTTGTCGCAGAATGTATCAAAGCAGTGGTACAATTCTTTAATCAAACAAGGTATTGCGCATATTTGTAACTGTCGTCAGTAAACAATAAAGTTCGCAACTCTTGTTAGTGGTGCATTTTTTAAATGGGTTCTCTTCGAAAAAAGGATACAGACATTTGGTGAGGTTCCTAAACCTTCGCTCCACATGTACAGTTTTAACAGAAAATTTAGGCAACTTTTAAAAATAGATGTCAAACCTTCCATGGTCTCAGCTGAGCGCGAGCAATTGTATACAGCCCATATTACACTGTACGAACGATCCTTAGCGCTGTTTGACAACAAGATTTGTGAATGAATCATAAGGCTTACAAAGTTTCCCACAAAAATTAATGTAATTTGGAGAATTGTCCTTTTGATCTGCTTTCCAGAATAGTGATGCTCCTCCTGTGCTCATACCAAGATACGTGCTTTTTCTTTGGGGAATTAAGTTCAAATAAGATTCCTCCGTTTCCTCAAGAACATATTCTGGAGGAGCATACAGATATCGAGAAAGCAAGCCAAATGGTGCTCATTACAAGCGATAATGCAGAAGATTTCATTATTTATTTAACAATGAGGCCGAAAGGGTAGTCATTAGATGGTGGCAGTAATTTTGAGCTTTTGGGTCACGTGCACATCTCAGAGGGACCGACGAAGAACGAAGATGGAAAAATATGAATGGTTTTAGAAATGGAGCTTACAGATTGTCATCCGCTTTTAATCAAACCGAAAATGATTCGAGTGAGGTTTTATTTATTGCAACTTATAAGTAGCAAGGTAACAATGAATAACGGTAGTGTTTTGTTACTTAGAAAGAAATTGAGAATATAGAAGCACAGGGAAGTCTTAGAATCGTGATTCACTGCTTAAAAATCGATTTGATTGTAACAGTGTGCATGTTTTACGTAATGCACCTGATGTTTTTTGGCTGACAAGTGAATGCTAGTTTGGCGTCCGCATAGCACTTCCCTTAAGAAATATTTGCCCTTAGGTGTTTTATGTGTAGGTATGAGGGCTTTGAATCCCGCAATGAATTCCTGTAAAAGGCAAACGCTTGCGCAGTCTAAAACTGAGCATATGCGTTATACTTGGTTCGGGTCCTTTGGAGAAACTTACCAAAAACCAGGCAGCCTATGCCCATCAGAACTTGGTGATGCGCTAAAAGATTATTGGACTAACTTCTATTGTTATTACCACTTCTTTGGGAGGGACTGTGAGCAGTTTGCCTTAAAATCAACAAAACCATTTATATTTGAAGGAATATTTAATGGTAATTTTTTGTGCTTGACGATGCTGCTTTGACCTTTAGGTGAGCAGGGCAATGAATCTAATAGATGATTATAGCTTGACACAAAATGTGTTTATGCCCACTAAAACGAAAAATGACGTGACTCTACAAACCAGCATGATTTACATGCGCTTGCCTGCATTAATTGGTAAAACGGCCATTGGCTGACCCTGTTTAGACCTTAAACCTTTCTGTTAAAGTAAACAAAAGATGAAAGCTGATAAAAGAGACCTATTGTTGCCTTTTAAGAACTTTTAGTGACGTAAATGTTGCATTGAGTCTTAACTCGATGCCGTTTGGTTTTGCTCTCATTGCTCAAATATTATTTGGATTATTTGGAAACTCAAATAGGGAGGTTTTATTACCGGTATTTGACGCCAATTTTGGATTCGCATCTAGCCAAATGTCCTTTTCGAATGTCTAACTTCGTTAATGTTATGATTTTTTCCTAGAAGAAAGTTCATTCTTTTTTATTAAACATAATATCTGATTATCAAGCCTATTTTGATGCTCAAGATGTATTGCATAGGGTGTTTTTCGTTGGGTTAATACCTGTTTCCTATGCCGCTAGCAGCACTACGGAATGCACCGCCTTGATAAAAAGTGCGTCTTTGTGCCTGTGTTGCCTGCCAATAATGTGAACAAAATATTAAGTGGCAGTTCGAGCTTGTAAAATAATCCCAAAATACTTGACTTCACACGAAAAGTATCTTTGATTCGGTTGTCTCTAGAACATAGTTTGTCATCCATTTCTCGATGCGTGACATTTACAAACAGATTATTTAAACAGATCTAGGTCCCAAAACCAAAAATATAACGCCCCTTTTTCCTATATACGCTCTTATTCCTGCGACGATTCATCGTATTTTTGGACTAGGTTCCGTAGTATATTTTGCCTTAAGCATTGAAACAATGATGCCACGCTCTATGGACAGTTTTCAATAGACTTATACAATTCTTATCTTTTCGCAAAGCAATACCTATATTCCAGCAATCTTGTGGAATCCAGGTCCTTGTTATTTATCTGATTAAGACCTTATAGGTCTTTGCGAAACTGTATAGGCTCTGTTTTGTTTTTACCTTTCGTTATAATTAAGGGCTTCATAGTGCTCTGCATTTAGCTTTATACGATCCGCTGTGTACCTAATGCTAAAAATACTTTCCGAACTCCCCACATCACCCCCCTAATTTTTTATGCAGAACCACTTTATGCATAATTTAGGTTTCCTTTAAACCGAAACAATCTGCTCTTGGTTTCTTTGAAACCATAATGAACGACTTCTATCGCTTTCAATATATGATTAACACGAGGACACAGAATGCTTTATGCCGTCGTGCTTTCATATTAGACACACCCATTGCAACTTATCGAGTTATTCAGCTTATAGAGCAAATCGAAATTTTTACTCTGTTAATGAGAGATAAAACTTGCTTATCCTTTCTTAATGTTTGACATTTTAGATGTCCAAAGGCCAGTTGGTCGCCGAACACATTAAAATAATGCTCTCATTCCCTTACCTTGCCTGACCACCCCTGTCCAACAGATGCTTGTACCAATTATGCTGAGCTTTATTTACAAACCCAGAAGGCCACCACCAATTGTCATTGTAAAGGTTGGTTAAATTTATCCATTCAATATCTCTTTCGAAATTTCCGCAAGCCTTTGGAACCCATGGTTTAGGAAAGCCTCAAATCATTTCGATGTTTTAGCGGTACAGCGAATCGTTTCTGCCATCATGACTCGTGTCATTATGCAAAAGACTCTTCAAAATGGTAGGAAAGTGATTTCACAGGAAATGAGTAATTGATAACAGTAAGTTAGAGGGGATATAAATAAGGACATACGTTTCGCGAAGGTGCTAGCTTGGATTGTATCGGTAGTGACGCGAGTGCTAACAAGACTAATGTTGCAAAGCAATCCTAAAGATTTGAACGTGCTCCAGATAAATAGCAAATAAAGAACGAGTTTAGCTCAAAAACCCAAACAAATCATTAAACACCAACCGTTGCTAAAATTGTAACTCTCTTTTGCTAAATTTAAAAACCTTCGGCGCTTATAGCATCACTATGCTAGCTCACCAGCACCACCATTAACTAACCCTCATAATTTTACGTCATACGCTAATCGATTTCCGTCAATTAATTTTGGTTGGCTATAAATTTTTTTAGTCAATATTTGTACCCAATTTGTGCTAACATCGAATTTTTTAGCACTTAGTGGCTTCATTCAACGAAAGGCATCTGAAGTAAAATCTGGCGCCGTCCTCTGACTCATCAAGAATAATCAAGAAATTAGCTTTGTAATTCGTTTGCAGTCTAATCACATTTTCGTTATATGATCGTTGTGAACACGACTGCAAGAAGGAATGTTTGCGCGCACCGAATTCCTTGTTATCACAAACAAGTGCACTTAGTAATCTCCTAGGCCAGCGAGCGCAGCCTCACAGCTATACAGAACTAAAGTAAGTAAAGTGCAGTAGTACACAGGTGTGTAATGTCTCAAAGAGGGAGTCAGTGCAAGGAAGGAACTGAAGCGGGACATGGGTTTTGGTAACAGCACTGCCACAACAAAAGGTGATAAATAGATCGAGAAAAGGAGAATGAGCGTCACAGTAAGAAACTTAGGGCTTGGCAGGAAAAGCCTTAGTTAATAGCGTTAGAGCAGGCATTTTAGTACAAATCTATCTTTGGGATTTCTGGGCATCCGCGTTGAATATATCAGGGCATATTTGGGATGTTATATGCACTAATTCTGATAACACAATTATCCCTCAGGACTTCCGGTACGACTAATTCCAGCGACTTATGGTTTTCCTCTGTATTGATTTCCTCTAGAAGAACAAAGTGAGAATCAACAAGCGTATTTAGGTTGCATTTAGAGGCGAATCTGAAGAAATCTGACTTACGCAAGTCCTCATCGACAAACAGTCAGACATTGTAGAGTCCTCCAACACGGTATGAGGTTATTACATAGTTGTATGGCGCAACCCAATTTGTACGATTTCGCTCAAACGATCCTCTCAAGTGCAAATTAGTGCAAATGAAGTCAATTTTCATGTGCCTATCTACAGGTTGGATGGTATGTATATGGATGTTCAAGTAAATAAGTTCAGTTAAGAGCACGATTTTTGGAATGGGAGTGAATGACATTAATCAAACCTAGCGAGAATTGTTTGCTCACTCCTATAAATATATGTGTGTACAAGGCTGGACGCGAACATTTAGCATTTCCTGTTTCGACAGTTACATAGCCTGATTGGGGGAGCATCGGAACTCATTTGTCTCACTATATATTAAAGTAGCACCCCTAGCTTACTTGAAAACTTGGTTTAACTGCGCAGTCCATACTCTTTGTTAGTGAGGCAAACATGGTCACACTAGTCTTATGACACACAGATCCAAAACACTATGATCGTTTGTAAACTTTATATGCAAAGCTGTATTTGTAAAGGTTATGAAAGCAAAAGGAACGTAATTATTCTACTATTTTACAACGGTCATTTGTAGTAGCAAACTGCTGTTTAGAGTTGAATCAGCTTTGCCATAAACTAGAGTCTGTTTATTCGAGTCTGAATTCTATTGAGCTTCAAAGCAGAACACCTACAGACATAAGCCTTGTCCAAGTATCCTTTTCACCGATGCACGTGAGCGGAGATAGGAGGCCATACCGTGTGCACACGAGAACGATGGCTAGCCAGTGAACACCGCGGGTAGCTCGTTTTGGTATCAGTCAAGGCTATTTTTGGCAATTAACTGAGTGATAACTCTATGAATGGTGTGGAGCAATCAAAACGACTAAAAGGAGTGCGCCTCTTTAAAACTAGTTGCACACCCCTTCACCAAAATCATGTTTGTTCTAAAATTCCTCTTCTGCGTTGCAACAAATCACCACCCTGATCAATCATGGGATCGGCAAATAACCATGTGCCCCTTAATTAAGTGGATGTTACAGAAGACGCGTGAAGGTTTGACTGATGATTGTAAATAACAGTGATGTCAAAGAACTCTTTTTGCCAAAAGTTCATCACATTTAGGTGATCCAAGCTAATCTTTTTTCTCGAGTTAACATTGTGGCTACGGTGGGACGTGTGGGGTCAAAATTGCTGCAATTTACCTTACGTAATTGGTTCAATAGGTTTGCACTTTGCAAATGTTATATGTGTGCTCTTCAAAGCATCATGTTCACCTCACAATCCCGCATTACAAAACCTAGTTTTGTAGCGTAGTTGATTAACCGAATAGAATTCAGGCAACGCTTGCTGACCTTCTCATTCCAGTATATTTTATCAAGATTTTGTGACTGGAGCGAAATTTAGTAGCTTCTAAATATGAGCGTTTCGCCAAATAGAAAGATGTAGCACTTAAGAATAAGGGGAAAAGGTGTAAGAAAAGTTACTCGCGTTTTATGTATGACATGATTTTAATGGTCCACTTGCCGTTTAGTACTTCATAAGGCATGGTAAAGTGGACAATGACACATTTAAAGCAAATATAGTGCTATTAATTGAGAGATGAGTGTCTGCCAAGAGAAAGAATAGCATTGTGCTCACTTAATTTGCCAGAAGCGGGTTAAGTAGTTAAAAATATAATTTGCTCATTTGGCAAGCAAAGTTTTTGTTACCTATCCGGACTCACTAAGGCAACCAAAGGCCTACAACTGGCTGTCCACTGGGCCATAAAAACTTGCTTGCCTTCATGCGATCACCTCATCATTGAAACAGCGGGAGGTTGAAACAACAAATTCCGCTTCCCAATCTGACTTTCCAGCTATATGGAAGCTTATTCTACACCCGTGGTAAATAAAATTAGTAAGAGTGACTCAAAATCATTTAATGTGACACCTTTTCTACCTTTTTAAGTCCCAACACCAAAAATACTTCCATTCTGAATACACTTGGGTCATGCTCAAATGTTAACATGCACGCACATACGCGTACGTGCACACATGCGATTTGACCGCACTGTCAGTTCTGATGGACAGTTAAGGCGACCCAAGCTAGACCACGGTGCTTCAAGCCTGGCTACACGTTTAAGGAAGGGTGCTCTCAAGATCCACAAACTAGCCGTTCACGGGCTCAGTTATCCAACCCCGTGCATAAGATCTGTGTCTCCATGGAAGCACAATGATAGGCGGGAAATCAGCCAGATTGCATCTTCCCCCAGGCATTTTACTTCTCTCTTAATAACCGATTAATGTGGTGATGCGACGGCTTGGCTTATATATTAATGACCTATGCAAGAATTAGGGAGACGATTCAGGATATGGCAGTAATGAAGAATATCCTGACTGGTTCTTGCGAATGCCCAATAATGTGACCGTTTAAAGTACCATATTAAGGAAATGCACTTTATAGATTTTACGAACAATACGTTGGTTTTTGCAAAAAACATGAATATGGCTAAGAATGGTTTTTATTAGGAACACTCGATACAAATAGGAAAGTTAGTGCATTGTTATCATGGCAGTTGTTTGCTATTTTGGTTTCTAAGGGCTGATGCTTTATAATTTGTGATGCCTTCAGTTCTCAAGAAAGTCGCCGAAGAACTTAAGGCCTTTGAAGGAAAGTATTGCTAGCGTACAGAAGAAATGAAAGGCGATTAGCACGGCCCTCGTGCAATGCCAGTGATTAGAAGCATGACAGGCGGAGGCTTAAGTATCTGCAAGTTTAAAAGTGTGGCAGAACAAATTATCAGATCACCGCAGTGTTTTTTGACAAAACTGATTTACCTATTGAGTTGCACAAGCGTTTGCTTATAAAGGCTGCTGCAAAGAATAGTGGTACTTTTGTGCATTACACAAAAAACCGTGGCAGCAAAAATATCCTCATCCTGGCAAAATTAGGCATTGAACCCTCTAATGCGCTCTCAATACCAATATTTGTAGGGCTTGATAATATCTGTTGTATATTTTGAGCAAGCAACCTTCTGTAAGTCGACCAACTTGCACTAGAGTGGCCATCGGTGTCAAAACGCTGCCTGCTTCCGTACCTATAAACAGCGGATTAAAAATTAACGAATGTAGTTCAAGCAATAAAACCTGTGAATTGAACTCGAATGCGACGATTTGGAAGATCAGCTGCCAAAGCGAATTTATATTCCTTTAATAACTGTGGATCATTGTCCTTTAAATCCGATAAAATAGAAGTAGTTTGGTCCATTCGTAATTTTGCTATTCCCTTTAACTGCTAAATGTATAACGCAATGCAAATAGGTTATTTTAGACTTGGATACTTCCAAAATATATAAAGCTTCCTCGTACGGAAACAAGCTAGTAGGTACTAAGAAAATTAAATAACTTACCGGATCGGTCGTCACCTATGCACTTGACCTATTTGTTGAGTCAATTTTGAAAGAGGTTTCGAACAAATAAGCCTGATGGCATGCTAGTAGCAAAACTAGCCAAAGTTACGCTGCATAACAAATATTTTGTTGGCAACAAATAATGGGCCTGCAGTCTGCAGCGACTCAAAACATAGAGTAGCTGTTATACCTATTCGAGTTCCCAGGTACCGTCTACGACGCATATAAAAAGACATCTACCATAGTCGGATGACGAAATTTTAGGCCAAGGTATTTATGTATGGGAGTACGGAAAACCAAACCGCAAGCGTTCTCGGATTTTTTCTGAATTTGCGCACCCAGACAGCCAGCCACTTTAAATCAAATTGGTTTATATGAACACCATTTACTCATAATGGCACTCGTGCACGATGTCCACTCCCGTTAAATATCTTCTACCCTCGGCTACAGCCGCAGTATAGATACTGGATAAATGCAAGAAGCATTTTCAAATTAACGCTTGCCCTAAATAACTCACAATTTGTCGATCCATCAGGTGATATTCTGCTTGCTCAGGCTCAAATTGCATGCCACACAAATTAACGAGGCTCCCACATCTGATAGGTGTGACCTATCAGGTGGTTTAATTGCTAGTCGTTGCAACTGGTGTCGTGTATTGCCACAGGGTCAGACACCGCGAGCTCAATTCTATTTATCTTGATATGTGTGCTGGAAAAATGTCGTTTCAGGATTTTAATTTGCTTTCAAAATAAAACTTGTTATCGATTTATCATGGCAACTAATATTTGATAACTCCGTCTCTGATTAATAATGCATTTTATCCCTGACGTTACCGACATTTGGCAATAAAACGTGTACCGAAACGAAGAGGAAATCATTTTCTCACCCGCATCACCAACATTTTTGACTTTTTTGTGTCTTATCACTGCGCTATTCCAATCATTGTCGTGCGACAGTGCCTATCTACTTATCACTTGTCTAATACGTTTCACACACTGCTGGTTTGCATGGATCTTGTCTCTGAAACCTAATAACAGTGCCTCACTTCTTTTGAAATTTGGATGTTTAGTCTCAATTATAGGTGATTATGTTGGAAAGTTGTATATTTGCATGAGACCCATCAATTCAATCCTAACTCATTTTAACCTGTCGCAGTTCACTTTATTTTAACACCTTTCAAAGTGTGTGCTGTCTGTCACGAGCTGAACCTCCGTGGATGTGTGGGACTGAGTTTAACATCGGCACACATTCAAAGTACTCGGGGCTAAAGTTGCCCACTAATAATCACTTGTATAAAACTGAGAGGTCATACACGCGAGCAAGACATCAAAAAATAACTTTTGAGCATAGATGAAGAGATTAACATGCACTGATATGATTGGACCAAACTGGAGACTAGATCAATGCCCTAGTTTCATTTAAGTTGCAGTAGCTTTCATCATGAAGCATGATTTGGACATTGTTATTTGTACATTTGAGTGCGCAAAGCCTTCATTAAGATTCGGTGACACACCACTTAAGACTGCCATATTTTTTATTAATTGTCTTCCTTGCCACTGGCACTACAAAAGTGGCGGGAAATTTGTTTTTTCCTCAGTGACGACGTCTGCTACTTATGCATCGATTCATGGCAAGGTCTGTAAAGCATATTTCTACGAAACAAAATAAAACACCCGACTTGTACTCACAACGCAGATGTTGGAATTCAAATCAAGGGCAGTATTTTTCTACAACATTAGTAGAATCACAAATGAGGGTCTGGGTGGGATTGCGCTTGCCAACTGCATTTTAAAACAGTGCCTGTAATTCAGTGCTTACAAGTACATGCACAAATTTATACCTGAAGAGGACATTAAATGGAAATGATTAAAGTTGTCAGTAGCTGCGGCATGGTACTACCTGACTACTATCCTGAGTCTGTAAGTTCGGCACTTTAAGAACGCCTTTTGATAAGGAACCAGCAAAAAAGGAAAGGATGAGCAAAAGACGTGTATAGATGCGCCCAAATCTCATCAGAATCCACCTTCTAAAATAAATCGTAAAAACACAACAAATGCAGTCACCTTCGCAATCAAAAGTAACTAAAATATTACAACCAAAAGTGAAATAGTCTTCCTTATCTTTTACGTACGTCAATTGCCTCGTAGGGGAGTTTAGGCGGAGGTGAAGGCACGCGTTTTTACTTAGGGCATGTCCTTAATAAGGTGTGAGTAGACTGAATGCTAATGTGTCTTAATGGTACTTGCCAATCCAAATTTAAAAGACGTTACTTTGATACCTTATTCAAATCTTACAAATGTTGAAGCAACTGCCATTTATTAATGAGTAGAGGACTTCTTGGATCACAAAATGGAGCGGAAAAAATAATAAGCGGTCGAAGTCAAGTGTTTGCATTCCATGACTTAGCATCTGCTATGAACGGAGATACATGCCGAAAATGAAAATGACGCCAGAGCTCTGCACACCTCCGACAAGTTGGACTTATTCTCGCTTTGGCGCGAGGAATAACGCAGACCGGTTTGTCTATCAGTCAGGCCGATATTGACAGTTCGCTATGGGCATCGATTGATTGGAAAGAAAATTCACATCGTCGTTATAATTTCAGTGTGCATTACTCAAATGCCTGACGATGCCATAGTAAATTCGTACGTTTGCGGATGCTGATAAACGCTGAATGGCATGACTGACAAGTAGTTACTTTGGTTGACCCATCGAGTGAAGACATCAGGCTAGGGCACGAGAGGACTGCCGATCTCATGCGTACCGCTCCACACGTCAAGTGCCGCCTTGGATGGAAGAGCTTTGGTTAGGAGGAGAGTGATCAGCACAGATAGTAAAAAGCCATCTTAAAATACAACTCCTTTTTTTTAGCGGAATCTGTTTAATCCCTGGTTGCTGTTGCGGTTGTTAAAAAGAGAATTAGAATTATGGACAGCTAAGATTCCTGCATTGATAGTACTGTTCTTACGAGCTGCAAATTCTTTCTATGCTCGAATAGTTATGACAGTGAAACCTTTATTCTGTGTGTTTTAATAGGGAGCGCTATTTGGCTGTCCTAAGTGGCTAGATGGATTTTGACTCAAATCCAGCATTCAGGGCCAACAGTTGTTAATTCAGATTGCGCACATAATTTAACGGGGTTAGTCATTTACCATGACCGATACCATAGACATTTGTCCGGTCAGAGAGAAACTGACACAAAGCATTATGAATGATTGACACTGGTTTCATACTAAACCAAAAATTAACTGTAATGGACTGCACCTGGTTGCGCAGGAACAGGGCACCCCAACACAGGGAACAAACAAGGCATAAAGAGTCTTTTCTACATACTCAGTGAAGGCGCAATCATGAGTACAAACCAGAGGATAAGTGCGGCTCCCACGCTAGCACGGTAGCTATCTAGAAGTGCGATTTTTGAGAGATGGGCCCAGAGAATGCTGAGACAACGACATCTTACAAGGGGTTTACATAAAATAAAGCTTAGGCGACTCGCTGCTGGCATGTTAAACATGGATACATCTGTGTGTTGGTGTTTTTTCTACCTCATAATTCAAGTAACAGCAGAGGGTTATGTAAATATAACGTGATAAGCTCACAACGGCAGCCCTTTACTAAAGTATCTTTACTCTAGAGACAACGAACATCTGGCTTCTAGAGTTGTGCATTCTGACTACCTTCAACCTCGGTTACGCCTTAAAACATTTCGTTCTATTCTCTTTTCTGCCATTCTCATATCTTGTCTTTCCGCAATTCTTCTGTTATATTCTCTTCCACGCACCTTGATTACGTTCGCGTTCATTCGCGATCGCAAGGTTTATTGCTGTACGTCGACGCCAAGAAAATATGAGAACAATTGTCTGAGAGAATGCCACCATGGTGATAAGGAAGATGAGCAAAGTTGACAAAACGCTGTTTTTTCCCCAATGTCCCTGAAAATTCTTTGCAAATGATTAGGTCACATGCATTATAGGACGCCTCAAAACTTGCGTTCACGTATAGCTATCCCAACTAAAAAGTGCATCGCTTGTTAGCTTACACGCTTTGACACAATAGTTATTTGTCTGTCCCCCGACTGCCTTGTTTGGGATCGCATTAGGATGAAAATTTCTACACAAACTCAGTTTTGCATTGCTCACCTCCATACTAAATTGGTAATCAACTCATGCCATTATTTTGCAGTAAGTGAGCAAAGAAAAGCTGCATGGTTGTAATCTAAGGCGTATTAGCCCGCTAGCTTGAAAAATGGACTTCCATGCAACGGGTATACCGGTTCAAACACTGCAGTCTTACATTTATTTCCTTTAAATTCACTTATTGCCACACCTACCTGTCTGCCTGCCTATGCAAATAGATGGCGCGAAATGCTGTCCATTTCATGCACTAACTCGAAAGCTTTCCTGCACCACACGAAACCATTGGCTCTGCTTTTATCAAATGAACCATCGCTTAAATTGCAGGACAATTGCAAGGACGTGTCTACCCAGCCATCCATTAAAATGCAGTCACGTTAAGCAGCATCGTTGGGCACCAGCGAATGAGGATGAGAACATGCTGCAAAATCAGAAAAGATAATAAAGATTGTTATAATGCTTGCCATCACAATAAGGGCGAGATGTAGCACACTTCGTGATATATTGTCAGCGTAGCCGCGGAATGCAATGCACAATAGTCGTAGCTAGTCTGATCCTACATTCCAATTTGATTCTGCCAAAGTAATTGTGTAATAATGCCATTTTTAACTTAAGTTTAATTTTCCCGGTAAGCGTTTCAATGAGAAAAGCACGCATGCTATTTTAATCTTAGTAGGTGAAGCCATTCCCACAACGTGATGCCAATATTTAACCAACTAGTCACTCAGGTAGTGTTCATGGTTTAAAAGTTAAAGAGTGTTTTCTATGGATTCTTTCAAAACTCATTTTTGTCTGCAAACTAAGGCTGATATTTCTTTATGCCTTTAAAAGTAACTGATGAATCCACCAGTTAGCAGCTGCACGTTTTATTTGTTGATCAGAACTCGAATGCTTCATTGTTCTTCACCCCGAAGATAGCAATATTTACCAGAAAGACAAATGACCTCCTGTCTGGTTTGTTGTCTACTGCAATCCATCGGCACAGTAGTTGACCAAGAGATCCGCTTAATTTTTGCTTTGCCTTTCGCAGCTTTAGCACCTGAGGATAAGTTGTGGGGGTAAACCTTACTAATCCGCTTTCTTCCAAACCTTCCAATCTTTATGATGCAATGAACACATGTGTACACAAAGACCATAACATTTGACTAAATTGTTAGGTCAACTGAAGGCTGGTCTAACAATTTGATGTTAAGACATCAGCTGGGTAATGTTGGCAGCATTTACCAACTGTTGCAAGCATCCGTACCAGATATGAGTATGACATGCTGCATGATCGATCATGCTGCGACAGTGGCAGATGCTACATGGCAGACGACACCACCACCAGTCTCTTGAAGGGCTAAGGAAGGAATGGCAACACTACCATTTCACGCACAATATTCTGGTGCCACTATCAAATGTTAGCTCAAGCTGCAGTTTAATGGGACTGGAAGATGAGTATTCAAAAAAATATAGAGGTGCAAAAACTTTGCAACAAAATATGCAAGCAAATGCAATGATTTTGATATCCAAAAACGGTATTCAGCATGAATCCGAACTCCGTATAGGACTGGAAATGGCGAACGGTTTTGAATATATGGGTATCGTCACTTATTAGCACCTACTCACCCATTGTGGATCCATCTCTTTTCTCATTAAGACAATGCTGCATATCAGCAACGCTATGCATGCCTGAATCTCACCCTCAACGGCACTTCCTTATCTGAGCTGCGTGGACCTGACTGAATTCAATAGAAGAGACCAGTTAGGTTGCAATAGTCTTAGGGCCAATAACTTCCATCAAGCTCTTCTTGTGAGTGATACGAAATCTAATGCTATTACCAGCCCCAGTCCTCGTAGAATTTAGGTGATTGCCACTGCAATCAATTTTGAGGGGGTGTGCATAATTAATTTTGGTCGCCAAAGGGAGCGGCGAAATGCGGCTCGCTGAGGACGAGTAAATGAATTCATCTTAGAAATCCATGATGGCGCCTTAATTCTACCTCACTTTGTTGTCGGCTTCAGTTTTGGCGATGGATTACAAAGAGGAGGATTAGATGTCATGTATGTCATGCATGTAGCTGTTACATCATAGACTGCTCCAACCAAAATTATCGGCGATTTATTTGCATCGCAGTTACCTACTATGAATTCCTCCTATTCCTCACAGCTAGGATTACTGGCAATAAAGCAAGTGAAACGCTAAAGATGTAGAGAATCAAGGCAGACGCGTCAGTTGTGATAGCACTTTCTTAATTTTCTGTGCAAAATAGACATACTATTAAGGACATCGTGTATAAACAACGAACTTCGTTGGAACACATGTTAACAACCACGTAGTTGCAATGGAATCAACTTGTTTGTTTATATTTTAGAGCAGAAAATGTAGTTTGCGACAAATTATTGAGCAGCACATTAGAATCATACGCACTAGCTTGCCAACAGGCAGCATTCTGATAACCGCTTTTCAATCGGAAATAATGCATGCAAAGCGCATTACTTTCTCAATCAAATTACACACCGAGTAGGCTTTAGCTTAAGATGGCACTTACGCAAGGACTATGCAGTTTCAAATTTGTAGAAACCAAAGAAAGTGGCACTCAGCTAGTTTAATCAGATTGCATAGTCCCCACTTAAGTTTCAAACATTTCAGCTCAACTGAAGGGCCTGAGAACCCACGCAGTGGGAATGACAACTTCATTCACTGCTAATGGGAGGGAGCTGTTAATCTGAATTCCCATAAGTACATCCAGATAAGGAAGAAAGCAAATATGGAATGCTGCAAATTGACAATATCTTGAACTTTTGAACTTTTTGCGACGCAATTTAGCTTTAGAAACACATTTGTCTACATTTTGGATACCTTGGCTTTGTTTCTCCGCAAGACCTTCGAAAAGTGCCAGCTTCTTTGGCATCCCATCCTCCTCTGAATAGTGTGATGGGAGCTCCAACTATGGATGCATTCATACAGTTTTGTTAATTCTATTTCCTTTTACTTCACAACCACCCACTTCTGTCTTCCCAACTATCAATGCAGCTATTCTGAATGTGCTCTTTAAAAGGTCGATTTGCCTAGTTCAAGTTCTTAACGTACCACTCTCTCACTGACTTCGGCAAGTACAACTGCCCTTACATTTAATTTATGCTTTGGAAATTTGCCAAACTAGCACCCGTTTCAGTATCACAGTCGCAGACTGTTTTACCCATTGTTCATGCACCGAAAACATCAATCATAACTTTCACATTTCTTAGGCTAATTGCAAACAAATAAGGCGAACGGCTGATATTTAAAAGTATTGAATCTGCCACATCTAAAAATAGTTGCTTCTAACAGTTATTTACTTTACCCATTTTATGTACCACTAATCAAATGAAATCAGTCCTGAAATTAGCGCTAACATCGTTTACTGCGTAGCAATTACAAGCTTTCATGAGAGTGAAATTAAGGTGTTTCATGCGTAATGACAAGATGTGAATTTGTTAAAGTATTTTTACATTAACCTGCATAAACATGTCTGTTACCAAAAAATGATCGGTAGTTAACATAGACACTGTTGAGTCCGTGCTACAAAATGAATTCTGCTTATCAGTTGTGCATCAGGGCACAAGCCTGCTCCAATTCCTAGAGTATTGAGTCGCTCACACGACAAAGTCATGGCGGAAGTCAACCACTGGTCCTGATAGCTGCATCATAGTTACATAGTTGCGTTGGCAGAACTTCTGCTCATGGTAGCTTACCTGCACGCCCAGGTCTACGGACTGGTCGCACGAGGCTGTTCGACAAACGACACATGTAGCAACTCGATGTGAATGCTACTCGATAGCCCACGAACTGACCCTAACCGGCGGCATGTTAAATGCAGACCATGAGAAAAGCAGCTGACATCATGATCTTATGTCCTCGAAAGCATAAGCCATATGTTTATTGCACTCGCGAAGCCCAAATGGAAGAATGCACCCTCCTCTGACGAAGTAGCCTCCCGGTTTCAGACCAGTCCAATTGAAAAGGCGAAGGAAGTTTCGCTAAGAATCCGATTTTATGCAACAAACATCGCGTTTGCTAAAGATAACTAAATAAGAGGAAAATTAGACATCTGTATTGCAAATCCTTGCCTTTAAGGATGCATGATAAGTCTTTTATTCTCCTTCATTTCGAATAGTAGAAAAAGAAAGGAAGAAATCGTTGCGCATTTTAACCTCGCAAAGACGAAAATCACATACTTGTTGCATTGATAACGAGGGACAAAGATGCCTACCTCTGTTTGGATTCCAAAGCAGGGGATAGATTAAAGCTTTTTAATCACGTCTTCAAATCTTCCTCCTTCAAACGAATAAGCAATAATTTGACACGTTTGGCATTAACACAGACTTGAAGAAATTGTACTAGGTGTACGGTGTCACAGTAGTGAGTTAAGGTCGATCCAAGCTGACTTTTTGATGCAAAGGAGCCTGATATCTAATGAATGAGAGTAGATGATGAAATTATATGGATCAGCCCAACTACTCTTACTGTAAGCTTTTTGTTAGTAGAAAAAAGACTGAAATACTTGTCGCAGCATTTATGGGACTATTCGAAAGTCTCAGAGAATAACATTACCCTTAAGCACCTAAAGCAAGTTTTTCACGATCCTCAGGAACGGAATCACCTTTAGTTCTTCCTTCCTAATTACCTCCTTTCATTTAACGCTATCACACCATAATCCGTTATCTATTCACTTCAACTTTACCGCAATTCATATTTATCTTAGAGACTTGGAGTATGATCTGGAAATGACAGTTGCTGGTGCTCCATCGTTGAACTAAAATGGTAATACCGCCTTCAATCTCTTGCTATAGTACCATCAACTTGATCGTCAGACCTGAGATCGCTGACATCTTTTCTCCTTCTCTTGCTACAATATCGCCCTCAACGCTCGTGCAATTGTCGCCTCTTGTTTGAAGACGCGCAATCGCCGTAACTTCGGACACGTCATCATTATCGTCTATCTGTATTAGCTAATTTTCCATCCTAGTAATTAATTTTGCTTGCTAATTTAAAGCCTCTGTGTACTCATGTTTTGGGGAATGCGGATTCACAGCACCATCTACGGACAGTAAGTCAAGGCTGAAGCATTAATGGCTCTTACTGCACCAAAATCAGGGACACAACTGCTGCCTTCTCAGTACCTGTCGATGAGGTCATGGGTTTGTTAACTCAATTTGTTAATATGCTATCAAGTGCCTAGACATTGGACATGGTTTAGGTGAGTGGGCTTTGAGAGTAGCAGGAATTAGCGCATAAGTGCCCTTTTCGAATACTATGCATCCAAGAATTCGGTAAGATGCCTGGCAGACCACCCTTGGGTGCACTAGTTCTTTAAAAAGGATGTTTATTTTTGCTAGGAGTTATAATTATCGAGACTGCTGTCTGACTATCGATTGGGTTATATTATGGTCTGTCAAAGCCTTTTATCTATGGAATAATTGGCCAAACTATTCATTTCTCAAATGGGTTTTCAAGTTGCAGTCATTTCGTTTGTACGCCGTAACTGCGATATGGTCCACGCAGCAAATTGTTGCAGAGCCCAGCTTGACCACATTGTGCAGACTAATTTACTTTGTAGTCAGACATCTTTAGCGGGTTTGCTTTTAGAGCTCAGCAAAATCTTATGACCTGTTATTTGTGCATTTAATTGTGCCGAATTATAGAGGGCCTAAGAATTCTAGGGCTAAAAGAGATTTTTTGAAGTTTCTAGTAGAAATCGTTGTATTTACTTATTATGACCTCCAGAACCGCACATGTCAGCATTGATGCGATACTCTCCACTGCCCTCGATTTGGCTGAAACCGGTCTATGTCCGACTCGTCTTTGAGACCAAAGCGGAAGTCAGCTTTATGCCAAGCCATTCCATGTAGCGCTTGGGAAAGAGGTGATAGACAGTGGTAATCAGAACGGTTTGATCCTGATGTAATCAAGTCACTCTAAGGGCACTGCATTTAGGAAGTCACTCGATTTTGAATATCGATTGCGCATCTCCTTTAAAGAATGCAATTTAAGATCAATGCATCATTGGTAACCAATGGCAGCTATCAATGTGCATTATTAAAACGAGCGTCTTTTCTGTTATAAAGCGGTTAACATCAAAGGCCGCTCCACCATCAATTAGTAATGTGCTGGAGGTTGACGTGGCGGCATTGGTGTAATACCTGCTGCATCACTAGCAGCATTACAGGTGTAGGAGTAGCGGGATATAGCCCACCGCAAGCATGGTAACTCCATTGGCGCCCTCTAGGCTGCTTTTTTGGTTGTAAGCTAGAGGTCAAGGAAGCGAATGAAGTCTTAACTAAGCGTATGCCAACGCCGCAGCTTTGGAGATAGGACTGACTGAGTTGCCCCTCGCGGTTTGTCCGTTTTCCTGTACGCACCTATTTCGTCTCTATCCATTCAGTTGAGCTTTTCCATTCTGTCTGCTTCCTCTATTTATCAACATCTATCAGCAGGTGAATTGCGAATTCAATCATCATCTCAACAGTCAATTTTCAATAGACTTAGTAACACGTCGAATCTTCTGATCCGTTTATTTATTGGGTGCCCTGATTTGTTTTACAATTCTTTTGGGTTGGTCGCAAGTTTTGAGGTCGCCCCAATTAAGGTTTTTCATGTAGACGGCCTGTCTTCACTTAAATTTAGAATCGTCCACGGCCATAGCACCTTCATTTGGAAAGCAAATAGTTCGAGTTTGGAATTAACCGTGTTTACGAGGCTAAAAAATGTGATTTGTGTCATAACACATCAGTTGACTCTAATGCAGTCGACTATGATTCGGTTCTCTAGTTTTTTAGTCAGTAATGCGTTCGCCCCATTCGATAACTTCACTCGATTTTACAAATTGAGCGTACGCGCAGTCTATTAGCGGGGAAGGAAGAGTGGCTAAGAAACCATTTGCGCTTTCAAAATGAGTTCACCGCTTTGAAGGCTTGTTTGACTGAAAAAGATCTGTTCGGTTTGGGCAAAGGTCAATGTCAGTAAGAAATAGCTCTTTGTTAATGTGCACAATATTTTTTTGCTTCTTTTTGATAAGAGCGCTAAATGACAAGAAATGAGGTGGTGCAGAAGCGTTTGGCTTCTCTCACAGTTGCCGATTATGAGCTTGCGACCTGTAAAGTGAACCCCTTTTCTGAGTAATTGAGTCCTTTATTCGCACGCATAATTTCCTTCAGGATCGGTTATTGCTGGTGTAATCTTAATGGGGACTGGAAACTTGCTAACATGTGATTTGGATTTCGCCTTCTCTTTGTCCTCCTTGTTTTGCCCTTTAGACCTCATAACTAGCCTAAGCTCGGCATGATCCATATCAGATTAATTGCTGACGTAAAGGCAGGTTCTTAAGACGTTCTTCTTTGGTCTCCTTTTTTCCCACTTCCACTTTATTGCTTACTGTTCAGTCGTTGTTTACGTTACAGGATTCGTGTCTTGCGTACTTAAAAAACAATATTGGTGGCTGTTAGTGAAAACTCAGTAATACTCATCCAAGGCCACCTTGGGCACACTTCATTCGGGAGTTTTTTCCTTTTGCGGACTTGCGTTCATAGATTATTTGAAATCCTTCTGTTGTAGCTATAGACTATGACGGAGGCAATCAAATATCGTTATCTTCCATCTTCTGTGATTAGCTGCATTTAATTTCTTTGCCTTTGGCTCAGTGGCTGTAATTGTTGCAAAAGTAAACCTTAAATGAATGCTGACGTTTATTCACATTATTGATAAGTGTTGATGGTGGACAAGCTCATTTGCGAGAGCACTCGCGGTGTGCTCAAAATTGTCCTGAGGAGCATCATACTCGAATTCGATGCGTACAGTGAGAACGTGAAGCACAAGACCGCCACTACTATGGACGTAGTCTGTGCCTTCAAACTCAAGGGTCATACCGTCCGAAACTTTGGTGGCTGAAGGGCACCGTAGCCGAAAGGTAGACGGAGTAGTTAGGTAAGATATGGGGTAACGACAATTAGCGCCTGCCTATATGGACTGCAGATGCGTGGGTGGTTAATCTGGTTTTTGACAGCTGTCAACTTACTTCTGATGAACATCCTCCTTCTCCCCTTTTCTCTAAGTCACATTGGTGGATGCCTTTAATTTGCTCAAGTCGTGGTTCTTGTGCACCAGGTCGGTATTTTGACATTAATGACTATTGTAGGGAGTAAGGAAGCAGTAGTTATAGGCTGAAGAATGGATATTAAAATGCGTAAATGAATGTGCGGTCGGCTGTGCGGGTTGATAGCTTTTGACAAGTAAGGAGGATAGTGCATCTGAGGTCAACGCTGGCAGACATGGTGTTGCTATTGCTGATTTTGTTCCTAGTGATGATTGTAAGTGCTAGTGAGGTGCTAGCAGATGGATAGAAGTTCATGGATGAATGACAGTGTACTCTAATGAAGCTCACATGGTCGCTTACAGAACTAGGCTCGCTGGTTGTTTATTGACAAAAGTACCACATTAATCATGCCGATGGCGCCATAAGTATGGGATGAGAGCAGACTCATTCTTTTCATCGCCCCTCCTACTCTGAGCTAAAGCATGCCAGGGTAGGCTGAGATAAGATGAGGTAGGATGTTTTACTCTGCGCCACCTGTCATTATCCTGCATTTGAATACTGAAGTCTTCAGCATAGACTTTCTAGGCAAAATAATGTCAATGGCTGGATGCTGTGAAAATCAGCTCTCTCCCAGCTAGCTGGATAAATATTTAACTAGCTCCTTCAGATTCCCGATGACAGTCAGAGATTCCTGGAACTGGTCTTTCTTACCCACAAGGAGTGTAGGGGCAAGCGTGATGGTGGGATGGGACAACGTACCAGGGTGCTGTTCAGTGCGGTGAAGAATAGTGCGATACATTCCAGCATCGATGAGCGTGAGTGATGATTACAGTTGCAAAACCCAAAGGCTCCAAAAAGTCAAACTAAAGGGGGTGAGCAGAAATGCTGTCGTTGACTGTTCACCTATTTCCGCTGTTCAGCATGCTAGATAGAGGTGGACGATTGCACCACCTACAAGTTTAGTGAGCATCAGTGTCCAAATTCTATTAGTAGTCTATTTCTTCGCAGTCAGTCTAGTCGCCATTGTATGCCTCAACGGCAACACCTTCTCCTCTACATCCAAAAAGGCTTAATTTCTTACTCCAACAGCATCTTTGCCGCCAAATTTTAGGTTGCCAACTCCAAATCTACATCCCAGAATGGCTTAACATACTCCTGCAAAGGCAATGAGTACATTATGCAGGCCTATAATAACACATCCAAATGAAGCTATTGCAGTATATGGAAGACAGAGCAATGTATCACAACAAGAAGACCATCAAAATAATTCATTGTTCTGGTGAGCAAGATCTTGCGTACTGCTTTAATGGTAAACATCTAGGTAGAGTGATCGAACGTCCGTACTTCAAATGCCACAGTGGAGTGAGCAGCAGTGGCGAATGCAGACAGGATTTGTCTTGCTTCTCATAGTCGGTGAGAAGGAATGGAAGCACTGGATGTGCTCCACCTCAATGTACCTCACTTATCAATCTGCCTTCACACCATAAGCTCAATGACATCAGAAGCTACAGCATAGTACCTGCAATTGCAGCCCCACGTCTAGGCGCAGCTGGGACTATGAAGCTGGTAATCTGCAAAATAGTCAAGATGCAGTCAATAGTGGTCTGAAGGGCACACTTGCGTCCGAAGAGAGCCTCCGAAACCGCTACCTGTCAGGAATCTACAGGTGCATTGCAGGCATGTGACATCCCCAACATCTTACCTCAACTCGATTATACACTTCTCAACAAATCACAGAAGGTTAAGAACAAACGCTGATCAATTCACCTTCAAGCAGTCACGTGGGTGCAACCAGATGATTCCATTTCCATCAACTTTTTGAATTTCGCAAATCCAACCACGTGCAAGCGACGAATCATCTTGGTTGTGATAATAGTGGTCTATTTCTCCCCCAAATGAGGCAGTCCACAATAGTCAATGCCCCCAACACAAACCTCACACACCACCTCAAAATCACGGAGCGTGCAATTTTGCGATGCTCCCTTTCAGCCAACAGCCTCACGGGACGCCAGCACTAGCTACCAAAAGACAGAAGCCTAGAAACACAATGCCTGACACTGACTGTCGGGAAATGCGCGTGAACAAATTTAGAACTATTCTACCTGGTGACAATCAAAAAACCACCATCTCATCCGCAAAACACTGTTATTCTAGACTCAAATTGCAAATGCAAGTTTGTAAAACCCCTGGCCAAATTGTTGTGCTTCGCAGACTCCACCATTTTGCAATTACACTCACCAACGTAAACAGTTAACATCACTTTAATTTCTGCCTCTAAATCATGCGCACATCCTGAACCACGCACTGGTCATTGAGCAGCACACTTATCTCACAGTCGCGACACGGTCTAGACAAACCGCATTCGCCATAGCCAACCGCTTGCAAATGCAAAACTGCAGAAATATTACAGAAGCGAAGTAAAAGGCCTTCGGGACCCCCGTCATCCTATATCGGAGGAAAAGCTGCCTTCCAAGGATTGCTGGAAAAGCTTAACATCCCCGGCTTCCAGAATTGGAATCCTAGCAACACAACCAAGTATTTGACTAAAAGCACCGAAAAAGAGGCTTGTTACACATTTTTATCAGTTGATAGCATATTTACCTGTAAAAATTGATACACGCTACAATACTTAAATAACCTATCATAAAAAAGCTTTCCTGGTTCTCCAGACTCCAAAACTCCTCCGGCGGTTAAGAAGTTCTGTTCTCCGACAGGTCTAAGTAGCGAAAGCCGCTGACCAGGGTAGAGTCCCTCGGTACACTCAGATACAAGCACTCTACAGCTCTGGGGACTGATTTATAATCGGCTCTTCTCAATGCTTAACACAGACAAATTTACTGGTCGCGATATACGATTGCCAATTCTGCGAAGTTCCGTGCTTCTTATATGTTCTCACAGGAGATAATCGCCCAGATTCTTACTAACAAGTTTGCAAAAGTAGCTTTTACAAATTTTAAATAAATGTGTTAGCATACCCTGGAGAATTCGCCAATCAATCACGTCAGGAAGCGTGCGTCAAAGTTCTGACAATTTCGAACATTACGAGGAAAGCTACAGCATGTAAGCCAAATCCGGCCTAGCCCAGCGCTCAACAATCCGGAATCGCCAGAGATTTACACTTTTAAACTTAACGCTTATTTACTCGTCAGACAATATAAGATCCTATGAGAAGCAAAGTCACGAATAATAACAGCGGTTCTTCTAGATTGCTTAATTACCCAACACGACGAGTTGGAGGGATAACCAAATTACTTGCAACAAATGACCAGAGATGAATTACGGGCCACTCATAGTTTTAGCCGTGACAGCATAGGACATTAAAATAGTCACATTTTTGCTATAAATGTCAGTTCTGTGCGGCACAAATGAAGTGAATGCCATGCACCATTCTTTACCAAAAATCACCTTGCTAAACATACTGCTGTATTATTTAATTATTAGTATCTTTGACCGCGCAAACATTTTTTGAATCTGCTACTGAAGAAAAGACTGGTTCACCTTTTAAGTGTCCTGTTGCAAAACGGGATTCGTTTACATTGATAGCTGATTATTGTAAAATACGAGGCGGCATGGCATTGAGCCAAAATGCTTAAACTCCGCATAGAATACTTAATGAGAAAGTTTTTCCTCAATAAATTATGCTTGACTAGATTTTGAAGTCTGAACATAGTAATTTTTGCTGTTGTTTTTGTAGCTTAAGTCAGCAGTCATGAAAAATTTTCCACTTTAGAATCGGAGCACTTATTGTTGCAGAACGGAGAAGAGATGGTGATGAAAAGTGTACCACTTGCAATTGACCGTATATTTATTTGACTAAGTCTATGTGATATACGATCGTGCATTTAAAAAATATGGTCTGCTATCGATGCTTATAGCTTATCCTTACTTTGTCCATCGGTGATGGCCCGTATAAAATATTGTGTAAGCACGTTATGCACGTTACTATTTTAAATAAAAAGATCCCATCCACTAAATAATCGTTACTATTTGATGCGTCTTTAAGAAATGAACTGCTTTAAAAATCACTGTGGTAGTTGAATTTTTGTCTAAATACACTTTCGCGCAAGATATGACCAGCAAACTCGACCCTCATCAAGAAGCGGACGTTTCCGCCACTGAGGAAGGCGAGAAGTCTAGACGAGCACAATTTTGAAAATAATGTTCCCTTTAAAATCCCTGCTTGGTCCTATAAAGCAAAGCTTATTGATTTTTCTCTCGATTTATGCATGCTGCTGGAAAGATGGCAAAGCGATATCACCCACACTGCCTCCAAAACTGGTCTCAACTCGCCACTATTTATATACCTACTACTGATAAGATTTTAGCGAAATCTTGTTATGCTTTGACTAGTCAGAACACTGATAAGCAAATTCAGTTTGTCAACAGATAAGGAGTACCCTTTTGACTCGCATCAAATACGCGGTTGGCTTATAATCAAGTTTTGCTGCTGTTGCTTGGACTTTTGACCACCACTTGCACATTCCAAGAGTGTTTCTTTACCTAAAAAGGAATACGAGATGCCCTCAAATCATCATTCCAGAATATGGTAGCATGGCAAATTGCAGTAAAGGACAACACCATTGATATAGAATTTTCGCCTTAACTCACGTTTCTTGGATTACTGGCCATATGAGGTCATTAGATACGTCGAGAGACCTAAATGGACTCCAAGGACCACTAACTCTAGGTGATCTTTATTTTTGGGGCGTATGCCATAGCATTATTCGTGTATTTTAGACTATTAAATGGCCGACTTAGAATTGCATTTTATATAGCTTTTATGAGGTCAGCTGCAATCAAACTAGCTTTATAACTTTTACAAAATGGAAAATACTTTTAGCACATAAGTTGACTTCAGTAGTGATAGAGCAATTTCAGGAGCTTATGGCGATCAATTTGGAAACAAAACAATTTTGATACCTTGTCTACTTTGTTAAGACCGTGCTCTTGAGGTAATCAAGCATACTTAAGATTAGAATTTCACCATGGTGTCTACACGCATGTTATTAACCGTACCTACAAATCTGCATACACCCACGAGTTTATTTTGAGCATTTTCACACGTTTACTGGATAAATCCAACTTTTCTATAATGATTTTATCATTTTTCCCCAATATACCTTCTTAGTTTGTCTTTTGGGTAGTGTTAGATGCAAATGAAAAATTTATCCTCAGCTGCACAATCATCACCGACGGATGTGAATTAAAATTTCTGAATGAGCATTTCGGATACGAAAGTATGTTTCAGCATTAATATAGCCATTTTAAGAGCTGACAACATTCAATTCGAAAATAAAATAAGTTTACGCTATTGCACACGTTGCATCCTTTCGCCATTACCATCGAAACATCGTCGGTTCCTCCCATTTATCCTGCATTATAAAATTGGCCTTAGAGAAGGAAGCATGTGAACTTAACAGAGCAGTCATTAAGGCTACATTATTGGCATTTAAGCGCTGACGGAAGTTCAGGGTATAAAGGTGTCATGCAAAACGTGGCCTGCAAAGAACACGCCAAAGACTGCACCGGATTCCACAATTATGACAGCTGGTAGATCTACATTCACTTGTTTAACCACTGCGAGTCCCTCTACTTCCGTGGTCCTGGTTTCTGCGTGAAAATTCTCGTAATCTCGCACAAATTTTCACTCACGTATTCAAAACTCATCACAAAAAAGAACGTGCTGAAACGTTAAAGGCGAAGACTATTTTGCAGCGTTTAACGTCTTTACCACAGAACCCCAACACAGTAGCTCATACGGCCCAACAATACGTGGTTTCACGGAGTGCATGTAAATGCTCAATTTGCTTCATGGGTCAAAGATAAGCTAATCCATTGGCTTACATTATTGTACATCATGATTATAAGTGCACATAAGTGGGTTGTAAAGGCAATTCTTTTTGGATGAGAAATGTTTTACCAGCTCTGCCGCATTTTGTTGGCGACTCCATTCTCGCACAGTGACTTTGCACAGACAACAGGTGAGGTACCTTTTAATGCTTTACGCCGATTAGTATCGAATGTGTTTGTCAATAATGTAAGTAGCTTAGAGGTACTTTTGACTTGCTTATGTCGCACCACGTCACATCGCTTTACATCCTGTCGCAGTTAAATCAACTTCACTATACTGGACAGCCTTATTTATTTCTTTGTTGTTTTACTCGATACTAATCCTCTACGCCCATTTTCTCATTGTATTGAAGGCGCCATTAAATTTACGCATACTCTGTGATCAATGGAGCGTTGCCTGGTTTGGTCTGTGTTTTAATGCATCCATTTGCGTGGCAAATGTGCAAAATGAACCAAGTTTTACAGTAGGTACCCGTAAATCAGAGATGTCCGATGTAACTTCTTACGAATATTTAGTTGGTTACGCGTATTGTTCTACATAGTTGAGGGTAGTAAAGCATAAGTGGGTAGATTTTCAGTTCTGAATCACCAATTCTGCGAATTCTACTCATCATCCTTACTGCTGAAATGCATGAATACCCTATAGAGAGATTGGGTGCGTTGGTAACATGTGGTCACTTTGAATGGACTTTCATCGTCTTATGCTTTTGACGTCTCATCAAATCCATTAGTAGGTAAAGTAACAGACACAGGTCTTCCAAATCACTCCCGTCAACTTGTTACACATTCACCTTGATGCTTGGTCATTACGCATCCATCTCAATTCACATGAGACTTAGTGGAATTAAGGAATCTTCATTACCCTCCAAACAACAACGAGAAATCAGTATATATTTTAATTTGTGCAGACCCTGGTGCTCCACAGAATTTGACTATTGGAAAAATCGACTCTGACACTGTGCGCATACGTTGGGACATGCCGACTACGTCTGATGGGATTATTATTGGCTATAGTGCCAGTTGGAAATTCAACAACGATGAACATGGCCATTTAGATCTCTCCTTACGTTACAATTTCATTATTGGCGATGTGATGCCAAACCTACCCATTTTTGTCACCGTTTGTACACGAATTCGGAAAGGTTTAGGTACCGAAGACGAGAGTGAATATGTTGGTCCCTGCAACAATGATGTGGCGATGATTGCACCAGCCTTGGAAGAAGGTGAGTCCTTTATGCTTGTTTTGCCGGAAGCTGAATGGTTGCTTGAAATTAACCGGAGTTAATTCAAACAAATTCAATGATACTTGTCCATTATTGCTAAACTGAGTCGGCAGATCTGTCTTCATTGCTCCCCGCTGGGGTTTAACCGATAAGGCAGTTATGTTGTCTCGACATACAAAGTTAGCAGCTGGTGGGCGTGTAGAAGTCAATAATTATTATGGAGCGACTTTGTTGCCTTGGATAGAAGGGAAAGACGTGTCTGTCCCGACTCCTGTAACCACAATGAACAGCAGGTCTGCCCAGACTCCTGCAATGCCTTCTTCGGGAGACTCCACAACTGGCGCGTCAACCTCTGTTGCTTTGACCACTGCAATCTTGCTAACTTCCGTGGCTTCAATGCTTGGATGAACATTCTCGGAAGCCTATGCAAATCAACTATTTTAACTGCTGTGAATATTTCAGCTCAATATTTGTAATCATCATACACACCGCTTATGTTTATCGTAGGCTTTATTGACACGAAAAAAGGTCGGTTTGAGGATTATCCGCCTTGACTTTCAATAAACAGTGCAACTGCTTCAAACGATTGTTTAATGACAAACGCATGTCTTAAAATTTTAGTTCTTTCTCATCGATACGCAAACGAGTTCATTCTTGTAGGATCTATTCAGCGGATGAATTGATTTCATGGTTAATATAGTGATACGTGTTGTGGGAAGGAATTGAAGACTACAGAGGCGTTGCTGCTTAGAATTTCAGAAGTTATCGCCGTCGTAGCTCATTCAGTCTCGCGCTGCTGCTTAGGTCATCCGTTTTGGTCTCAAACCTGTCTATTGATGAGCTAACTTGAAGATCAATGGCGTCAGAGCCGCTCATCCACAAGAAAAATTTAGGCTATTACATTTGCTTTCCTCGAAGACTCTGGGTCAGATCGCTTCATGCATCACTGTGTAGGAGCATATTTCTATTGCTCCTGATGAGGTAATCAATGTGCTTTGCCTTATTATATGAGTCTCATTTAGGAGCAAGAAGGAGGTAGAGAACGTACAAATAACTGAAGGCGACAGGAGGCTTTGGATGCGATGCTTGATGGTTGCGCTAAGAATCAACCGTTGCTGGAAAGCCAGCAACATCACTTTGTGTAAATAGCACATATCTCTAGGGGTCAGATCGACACCCTAAAATACGATCCTTGAAATGAAAAGGTGATCTAAAAGCAATAAGGATTATTGCAAAACAATGAGATTGCCCGGTAAGCCTATGAAAAGCCTTGCGCCACTTTGAAAGTTAGTATGAAGAGGAACTGGTCTACCCTTGAAAGAGCAAATAATTTCATTCTCAGACACGCGCATGAACGAGACGTCAAAAAAGTGCCAATCGCTCAGTAACTTAAGGATGGTGTCAGTAAAGGAAGGAAATTTAGTTATGGCTAGAAGTAACTGAACATTCACTGCGGATATATAGCTATTCGGGAATAAACTATCATCCTTTTGTTACTATGCTTTAAGGCTCCATATTCTCTACTGAGCTGAATCCCATCACTACAGAAGCCCTTTGGGCACATGACAGTCCCATGCTCTAATATTGCTTTTAAAGGACTGCGGCTCCATACAATGAAAGATATGGCTTGCTAACCTGGCTCTTTACTAATTGTGTGTTCAATTTTTAAAAACTATGCCTTTGTTTCGTGGCGTGGCCTTCGGACCATGTCATTTGCCACCCAGTCCTTCTGTATGGTCATTAACAGAGAATTTAGTTGGATGCAAGCATAAATTATATTCTGCCTACATCTACAAGAAATAGACCTTACCAAGGCTGCATAAATGTCTAAAGATAACCCAAATTGTAATTTTCATGATGTAATATAGAAAAGGAATGAGGGATATAATCTACTCAGACATGACAAATCAATAATAGAGGTGATTCAAATTAAAGGAAATGACCTACGATCGGCTTAAATGCCTCCCCCTATGTAATATACAGACTCTTTGGCTAACTTGGGAAAGCGATTTATCGAAATGCCATTACGGTCCTAAGGACAGCAAGAACCGAGTCTCAACTCCTGGTCAACCTCGAAAATTGCGCCCCTCTGGCTCGCTTTGAGAACAATCATAATCATGAATTCATGGTCCATGCAATGCCGATGGTCCACCATGTAGAAACAGCACCTCCAAATCTGGCCAGCATCTCAGCGATCAATACACTGAACTCAGGAATAAAAGGCACGCTCTTTTCCACAAAAATCGTGTCATATGTAGGCTGTCTCTTCAGTACAAGTCTATCGGAAACAATTGATAATCCTATAACAAAATAACGTTTTGAGGACCGGAAAGTCGTTAAGTTGTCGTTGATTAAATGCCCTCTCTTCGTATGATACGACTAAATGGATCGAGAATCCGATTTTACATTGCAAGTCTGTCGTGTCTATGTCATCTCACTTTCTGACTTTGGGCTGATTAAGTGCAAGGTTTCACTGTCTGCATCCGACGACACTCTATCCTTTCCACGTCCGCAGGATTCAAGGCGGCAATAAATACATCATCACGTGCGACTACTGCTGAAAGCCTTTGAATTATCACTGGTAAAATGCTCTACTTTGTTGCCACAGGCACGAGTTGCATCTCACAATTTACAGGCAAGGAGTTAAGCCTTATTATTCGAGAGGTTAAGGGCGAAGTACAACATGTAGAGAGGTAGCCTACACGGAGTCATAAAAGCGCATACAGTGCCGTTCACCAGCATTAGACAACGCAACATAAGTTCGGGACATGTGGCGAATTTGGCATGCGGAATAACCTCACATCGCCATAACGGACTTTCCAAAGATTTGTCAGTTCAACTCTTGAGGTCGGAAGAAAGCAGAATCCAAGTAGTGATTCTTATAGACGGTCTGGTATGAAGGGAGTCACACCATATTGTTGTATACACGCAGCAAAAGAGCTTTTGATAACGCAGTAGTGAAGTCTGGTGTGCGTTAATCGGGTTCCCTCGTGGTTATTCGTCAGTAATTCTCTATCAACTTTATGCAGGACTGGAGCTGTTTCGTGCAAAACTATCATCCAGCAGTGATACCGTCGCAACTAGCGATATCATAGACCACAACCAAATACTTACCTATCAGTCCCTTTAGCAATAAAGAATCAGACCTCTGCTTACAATTATCAACTCCTCCGTAAAGAGACTTACTAAATCACTGGTAGTAAGGTAGTGCGGCGTCTCTACCACACCCTCACAACCACCTTGTGAAAGGTTCAGACGCAATGGATGGTTAAAATGAATTAACATGTGATCAGAAAGTAAGGCATTTTCGTTTTTTGCATCCATGTACCTCAGTACACAGCACGTTGCTGCCAGAATAATAGCACATTTCATTGCGTATCACTAGTTGGTACAAATTAAATTGAGGCGAGAAGCAAATGATATCCTACTCCCGCTTCAGATCTAATTGGGACTTCGACACCTTAGTGGCTGGCAAGCATCAACGAAGCAAAAAATTTGCAAATTTTAACAGATCCTTGATTTGCTAATTCATTTTTAGCAGAGGTTCTTTCCTCACCCATGTGGCTGTCATGTGGGATGTCTAGCTCACGTAAGACAACAATGGATCACGTACCTTCAACCATTCCATGTACACAATGAACTTGAGAGTCGTATGCAGTGGGACAGAGTAGTCTTTCCTAAATGGCTCCGAGTAATCCGATGTGGTGACGATGGACTGACGACCAATGATGGATGACACGAAGTAGGAGTAGATGGCAAGTGTGACCACCTGAAATGAGTTAAAAGAAAATTTCTCCTAACCAATCACTTTGCTCAAAACTACAAAATTTGACAAGCACCACAAAACTAAACAACCTTAATTCATTCCACTTTTAGTGGTTTAACACATACACACTTTTTATGGGTCTCTTTCCACGTTTTCCTATTTCGCTTCGATTGATAGCTTTATAGCGGTACAATTAGACATGGTAAGAGGCTTACAGCATTGAAAAATAATTAAAGAATTCAATTTTTACTTAAAGTAAACTGGTAACTAAGTGGTGGCAATATTGGGTGTTGAGTCTTGGATCAACACCAGTGACAGTCACTGAGCAGCACCGCGTGCATTGAGTCAAATCGTGAATAGATCCCAAGACTTTGCCCAAATCCTTTTTTGTCCTTTTCTGTGTCATCTACTTTGCAAATTCCTCCCTTCTCTTATACCTTTTAACTGCATAGGAATGACTTTATGAGTAACTTTTATAAGACGCTATCGATGTAGAATTGACCACCACTACACGGTGGAATGCGCACCTTCGCCAGTTTTGTTGTCAATTAATGCAAGCGTACCTAGAAATCAGCGATTCCACACCAATGTTCGCACTCTCACTGGCGTCTACTGCTGCTGTTAATGTCAAGGAAGGGCTGGTGGTCACTGAAAAAAAGATTGGGACAATATGAGCAGAGGATATATAGAATGAGCCGAGAGGAAGTGTAGGTAGAATGGTACCAGCACTATGGTGCTAGGCATACTAATCAGTAAAGACCTCTCATGATATTTTATGGGTGATAGTTATTACCTAGTAAAAAGCACTTCCTTCATTGTATCAGAAACTAATGATTGAGCTGCTTAGAGGGATGCTAGTGAATGGCAACTTGCCTGCGTGTAGACCAATGAAACGCAAACTTTGTCCATAAGGAAAGGCTTCAGTAAGGACTCTCGGAAGCCACTTATTACCTACAATCCCAAAAACAAAGTCAACAATTACATGTTGAGTTAAAGAAAAGTCAAAGACTAAGTGATGAAACCAAACATTACCTCCTTTCGTCACATCTTTCATCATCGCTTTCAGTGCTCTGTCATTACCGCGTTTATTTGATAATTACCTCTCACACTTTTATTTGTCCAACAAACTTTAAGAGATACGGTCTCATTTCAAATGTCAGAAGTGCATTCTTTTATGCATTAATGTAGATAGACGGTATCTCATTCGTTAACGTGTAGTTATGTCATTAGCTTAGCATCACCTACTGTTGCGATCGGTTTATGCCATTCCACGTTGAAATACCCGCAATTCCAAATGACCTCACAACTTAGAGGATGGCATCACTAGATCTCCTATTCCCTTACTCCTGTTTCATGTGTTACGACCACTTCGGCCCCCACGCAGAGCCTCTTTTCGGTGGAAACACCACTTAGTGCTATTCACAACCGGCTTCAACATCTACCCTCTTGTTCAATTACCCCTTCTGTCTTCCGACCAATATTTACAGACCATGTCGGCGACCATAGAGGACGAGGCAGCATTGCACAGTTAAGCTTGATGGTTGTTTGAAGTATAGGACCTTGGTGTGATCGTTAACAAGAGGGATCTTTCCTTTAATCCACCCATTGTGTTTACCTAAATTAGCTTGGCCAGAGCGTGTGGATTGCGATCGCATCCTTCCTTTTCAGCACGCACCGCGATCGGCGTGGCTCACACTAAGGAAGGAAGAGCTGAGCTGCAACTTTTTCTGTTGAGTTGATCAGGTCAACCTCGCGTTGAATTAGGTTACCTGGAAGAAAAGCAAAATCCCAAGTCTGTATTACCAACTAGACAGAAAAATATTATCCTCTCAACCCACTACATTGCCTCTCAGATAGCATTCATCAGAATGGTACAGGAGACTAGCTTTAGAGCTCATGTCAGGGGCATTATTGGTGACAGTGGCAATGTCAGCATCAGTGGTAGTGCACGCAGACAAACTGATTCCGACAATTTCTTCCTTTATATCGTGTCTTTTGCTAATAATTTAGTAAAATGGGCCAAAAGTTGGTGCGCATTCACTCCTAAGAAAATCCGTAAAGCTTATATTTAGGTGTGTAGAATCTCACGTCTCTGGTTGGAAACTAAGCATTTTTCTCTCTATAGAGTAATAGTCGTAGACCCAATTAACCTTTTCTACTATCGACATGTAATTTAGAGGTCAGTTCTCTGTTATTTGTTGGTTAGAGGCCTTTTAAACAATAATGTTGTATCAGGTACTTGGACACGTTATTAGTTATGCAGACGAGCAGTTGGTCTTGCATCCACTCTACTCATACAAATTAAAAGTGCCTTTAAACGCATTAAAAAGGACTATAAGGCGATGAAACTTGCCAGCCTAAATGAGGTGTTGCGTAGTGGGAAATCCTTTCTTGGCAGCCACATGAAGTCGAAGTATCGTAATAAAGAGGTTGGCGTTCCTCTAACGAACACACGTCCGCCTAATAGCTCTGGCTCTTCCATGATACCGAATCGAATTGTTATCAAAAACAAGAAAACACTAACTAGACGTAGAAACCGGGGATGGAGGAGATTGATATCATTTGTTAGAAGTCGAAGACATACAACACCACGCTTTCAAATTGTTTCTGTTGACTAACCGTCGGAGCACAACGGTAGACGCAACTAACAGCCGCATGTGCAAGGATGAACATGATGAAATCAATGTAGATTGGTTTGATTACACAGCCCTTTCATCTGCCAAAAGGAACAAGTGTTGTCAAGTTACAAGTGTCGTACTTTTTAACAGCGCCGCAAATAGATGGCGCGAGTTTTGGCCAGTTTACAGCATTGGGTTTCATTAACTGGCATCGTAATCAAACTAGCTAATCACGGCAAAATTATTGTTTTACTTAAGTAGGATGTTTTTGGAGAACACATTTGTAATATTAATAAGATTTATTATCCCTTTCTCGTAAGGTATCCCGCCACTTTGGCATTAGCCAGTCAAATGGAGTGCCTCTTAGAGATCTAAAATGCGTTTTAGCACACCACCACCGCTTCACGAATAATTTATGATATTCATCACCAGACCCAGGTTGTATTTAAGGTACGGTCACATTTTACTCAAATTTAAAGAAACTAGAAGATTTGTCTAAGAAGCAGACGCAGGAACAACACTGAGCCTCCGGTAAGAATATCCTGGCTGCATTTTCATTGTCATGGCGGGATGGCAGACGCTAATGCGGAAGTGGACTGAGTGGCTGAAGTGAACGCATACAACTTTACTCTCGCGCTTTCTAACCGACTTGGTGCTTTGGTTGTACATTGAGTCGCTATTGGCCTGACCTCAAAACAGGAAAATGGTGCGGATATGCGATTCTACCAGATTTTAACTTCTCTCTACGGTGGTGCATGCATGAGTGCGTGAGTACGCGTGTTTGTACACTCGCCTTAAGTATATAAATCGTCTAGCGTATTGTCTTGACAAATGACAGTTTGATACGCTGGGTTTTCAAAGTGTAAGTCCGCTACTGGCAAAATCAGGGGCCATACCATTTGTTGACCTTAACAGGGAAGATTATTGAAACGACCACTTTTTCCGCCAATCAAATCGGTGCTAATAACGCGGTAATTTGGAATTTAAGAAAAATTCTTTGGTCATTTTTGCCGATATGCTGAAACAAAAATTTGCGGCACTGCGTCCGCTTCTAGGATTGGTGTTATTTGTTTTCTCCACTTTCATCCGCAATTTTATTAACGGTAATGTGGCCTATTACGGAGAACAAAATCGTTACTTGAGACCTCCAAAATATTGCATTTTTACTAATTAATCTTAGGATGTGCATCATGTTTCCAAAATTTGCATGTCTACTAATTTGCATTATTCTTTCTTTCATTACGAAAAAGACGCTTCCCATCCATACCCAATTCACAGGTTTTTTGCACACATCTCTCTTTACACATATTTGGGTCGGTTTCGTCACAAAATCAATCGTTAATTAGTATTTCAAAACATGTAAATCAGGGAACCGTTTGATCCCGGTACAATTCCAACTGTGCACTTACTTCCATTCGAAGCAGATTGATATGCCTCTGGCCTCATCATCAGTAAAGTCTATTAGAACAAACCCGATGCAAAGAATTCAACCTATTCCTCATCACTAGGCGGATTGTCCATGAATGAGCAATCGGTGTGTCACATGAACGAAGAGAAAGTGAGAACATACTGCGATAATTTGATGTTGTACCTAATTACAAGTTTACCTATGGACCATGTTGCCATCCTTCCATGCATTATATTTGTTAGTCAGACTTCAACGAGAAATCGGAAACCTGACCTGCTTCTGTTTACCACTTTAACATTCTTAGAGTGTAGAATTCGCTCTCTGTATATGAGTGTGCTTCACATTTGCTACTGGTTAGTATGAAAGTAACATCCCAGCCCTCATTGCCAGTTAATTAGATTCAGGCCGATTCTTTACTTTTCTGTAGATACTTCATCAAGCCTCAGTTGATTTGTGTATCATCTTACGCACTCGCAAACGAGTGAAGTCAAGTGTAATTCATTGCTCATACAAGCGATTTACGGGACTATTCATTTAAGAAGTGCGCAGAAAATGCTGGTTTGTGACCGCAGGGAGTCAGCCGAATGCCTTCGTGTAAAGACTTTTGTCGGGAAGTAAACTGAGAATAAGGTGATTAATGCATGGCCAAATGTTGCAATAATGTATAGTGTGTACAACACGGTAGAAATTAGCGCTAAGGAAAGTAAGTTTATTATTTAAATAATCTACAGCATTAAAGGTGAAAATGTGATGAAGAACCAGAATAAAATCACTCGACTAAAAGGGAACGCAAAATTTGGTTGAGGTGACTTCTTTCCTTTATTAGCGTCAACTCTGGAACAGAAAATCAAAAAAATTTGAGTTGAAGCAATCCAAAATCATTAAGATGCTAAGAAGTTGAATGGCATCCACCCTCTCTCCCGAAATGGCTTACAGGTTGTGGAGTGCAGACAGTGACCCTGTAGTCGATGCTATAGATTGTAGAATTGCTGGAGGGTCACTTAGGGGTTGCCGACTTGTCCGACGGCTCAATGACTTCAATCTGTAACCGTCCTGTCAACGACATTTCGTTCTGTATGGAATACTTTTGCAAAACCGACCATTTCGAGTGGTTAGATTATCCGGCTGTTTGATGGCCCCAAATCTGCAGCAATCTTGGCCATGATAGTCAGCCTTATAGATTGTGTTGTTACAAAAGAGGGCATCTGGGACAGCCAATTGTCAGGTTACGTGATGGCAGCATTATCTTACCCTCCACCACTCCCACATCTCTCACTGTCATAACAACTACTAGTTATGCGCTGCCAGTAGATCTTATTCTTTTTTCCTCTCATTTAATCCCTTTTATTTAAGCCATTCGTTGAAGGCTCACCCAACACTCATCGATGTCGCGCAAAATCTGGTGGTGGATATGCCTCCCAATTTGATTAGACTGTCATTGGCATGAAACACGATTAATCAGCAGACACAGAGATAGTAGAATACGATACTAGGTATACGATATTGGCTTGATGTTTTGAGTACTTTAAAAGTGTCTACCCTTGGGATGTGGAAGAACATAAGATCAAAGACTCATTGTGTCCTCGTGCTTTCGAATAGCCTTCCTATCAGAGAGAGTGCTGGTAGACAGAGGCCATTGCAAAACTTTGCTGGTGCTTTCGTTTCCACATAAAGGAAGGACCGTGACAAGTCAAGACAGCGCATTGGTTTGAATTCACACTTCGGGTCCTATTCACTGCATGACGAAGATGGTGAAATTTACATGCGTTTTTCGAGAACCAGCAAAAGCAAATAATTATAAAGCCAGCCATAGCTTTACATTGTTTAAAGCTTTCTTCACTTATACGGAATAAGCGAGACCTTAATTTACGTCTGCAAATTTGATTATTTTAAGATGATTATACATTTCTTAATCTTACCAGAGCAGGTTTCTCAAAATCCTCTGTAAAATTTTGGTATTCTCGATGCTGCTGCATAATATAGTAAAATGCGGGCTTGAGGCCCCAAAATCTGTGTCTATTCACTCCTCATCCATCGCGGCATTAAAAATTTATTCGAAGGCCAGACAAGGCTGAGTCAATAAATTTGAAATAAATTGTGTCTAACGGTTCATGGTGTTTTGGTTAGATAACCTGTTGTCACCAGAAAATAAATGCAGCCCCGATATGCTAATGAATGTTTAGAATACCACAAGTTTGAATAATCTTAAGTCATACGCAAAACCAATTTTAGAGATTGTCAAAACAACTACAAAAAGTGACACATAGGATCATGACATTTGTCAGCTTCAAGGCATTCGACCATTAACACAGTCAATCCGAAAGAGCTGACTTGTTTAACTGATTTTACTGTAATATATGACTCCAACGTCCAATACCATCTTAAGCGTTTGGCTTGAAATGCGGAAACCGAAGTAGTAACTATGAGTTTGCACAACAAAACACCTAACTTTCTTAGGATTTACTACATCACATGCATGTGCCTCATTCAAAAGAAAGCGCCTTAAGCATTAACCCACCATGCCACCATGGTCTATCTACTGATATACCAAGGTGTATTTGCTTTCTAATAATGATAAAACACATTTTCGAGTGTCTATTCGACAAGTTGACCTCTGTTAAAATAGCATTACATTTGTGACAAATAAGGCACAAGAAAGGCTTAATCAAATTTGGCTGAAGAATGGAAGAATTCCATAAATGTACGACAACGATAGATCTTGTTAAAGGGGCCTGCGATTCTGCTGTATGTGCCATACCGCACAGGTACTCATTTACTTTACTACTCAAATTCCTCGACTCTTAGTCCTCTATAGATTTATCTCCATTTTCTCATGTTTAGCCAATGTGTTGTTAATAAGAAAGTAGAAACAAAACATATTTCCATTAAAGGCAAACAGGGTCCAAAGTTGTGGAGCACTGAGGTTGGTGGAAAGTTGGGGGAATCAGAGAAAGGAACACCAATTATCGATGTTGTAAATAATTGGTAAATGAATGGATGGGGTAAATTTTGCGTGATTTTTCAGAGCAAAATTATGAAAAAACCGTTTTTTGAAGGAGACTGTTTTTGAGGGCCGTTTCAGTCATATTTTGCTATTTTCTTAATAGAAGGCTCACATTTCGTAGGTCCAGGGCAAAATAGATAACATTCTTTTTGGCAGATTTCATCCATCGGATGAAAACAGCAAGCTTTTGTTGCTTCTAAGATGGTGGCACTTGCATGCCTTCTAAGGAAAAAAAGAAAACTAGTCTACAGAATCGGGGTGCCGGGTTCTAGACTCTATACTCTTTCGAAAGCTACCCATAGGAGACAAGAATGATCTTCTGCCAACATATTAAGTTTCAAGAGATCAGTTTTCTAAAAGGGCTAAACCGGAGGGAATATTTCAAGGGTTTGAGGTCTGACAATCATTTATGCGCTGCAAGCAAGATGTTATGACCAATGCGGCTGACAATTCGAAGCCAATGTACTGCACCAGCGCGTAGTAGTCGAAAGTTGACTGCATGCTTTTTCCGAAGACATGCAAAGTGTATATTTAACACTAGGTCCATGAAACTATCCACCGATCTCACGAAAGCCGGGAAGAAGATCATGCAGTAATGCTGTTTGGTCATTTAAATTGGCATCAATGAGCCCGTCCAAAAGGTGCACTTTAGACTACTAGACAGGAGCGCCCTTGATTCGAAGTCGAGAAACATATTAAGGTGGTAGTTATAATGTTCAACCTGCCACTTACATCAAAGTGCCTTGAAAGTCTATCTGTATCTAAAAATGTAAGAGTGCTTTGAGCAAAACGCTAAAATATTGTTTTCTTTAGCTAGGCGCTCTAACTTATTTACAACACTAAGCTCGTTGAATGATCAAGCCTTTTTGAATTTGCAGTCCTTTTCGGCCTTCACTCAAATAAATGCTTAAAAAGGAAATTAATTGCGAATAAGAAATAAAAAAAATTGGCGTAATCATCAACAAACTGAGCTTTACATGGTCTTGCATGCCAAATTCTGAAAGCATGTCAAAAATACGTCATTAAATTTTGCATCCTGATAATCACAAAATATGGGTATGCTGCTTAATAGTTAAACCATCGCAAAGATCAAATCTCCCGAATTCGGTTTTGACAAGGCCTTTTACTGATTTCTGGCATCTATGTTCCTTTAAAAGCAATAAGAGTTAATGAAATCGACTAACAAAACTATTTGTTGAGGATGAAAATGTACACAAGTAAGGAGGTATAATGCTGCCTAAGATTTAGACAAACTGATATCTGAGCAAAAGTGCAATAAGTTTGTTGAATTTAAGAGCATTAAAAGCTCGCTTCCTTCTCCAAAATCCTCCTTCCTTAATGGACACAAGCACTTTTCTCTCTCTCCTTCCTAATAACCACATGAAATAGCAATTGAGGTGGCGACTTAAGGGTGTTCGGCTCTCCCAGACGCGGCCGGTAAGAGGATTGCATTCTGTGAAGCAGGTCTCTATTCCAGCCATATAAAACCTTGTTAATGGAATCTAAGGATTCATTGATTTGTGGGTTGACCCCCTCTTTTCTTTCTTCGCTCTTATTGTGCTGACCCATAGAACTCAGCACAGCCTTATTTTTTTGCGTTTTCGGTGCCTTGGTTGCTTGTAATTAACCTGTGTTCTGCATGAATTAGAGCAGAGTAAATATTAGCGAAAGGCGGGCATCCTGACCCGTTTCTCCTTCCTTCTCTCCTTTCCACTAACACTTAGCCATTTATCAGCCAGTTACTGCCCACTTTGAAGGATTTGTGTTTTGTGTTTCATAAAAGACACCGTTTTGGCAACCATTCTGGTCATAAATTGGATCCTTCTTGCGTCGATGAAAGAGAAGAGAGCTGAGTTAACGGCTGACGTACCTGCGTCCTTGGTACAGGGCCTGCTCTAAATACGTGACCAATCAAGCAAACAAAGGCAATATTCAATTGACATTTCAGTCCACAGGAAATCTCGACAAATATGTAAGTTCCTAGTAAAAAAGATACATAATAGTTAATCAATACTAGTGCTCAATATTATTTGCAACATGTAATTTACCAGTAAATAATGCTGTTTGCTATCGACCTCTAAATGGGAAACAAACACGTAGTGCGTCGACAAACATACAGTTTTGTTCTTGTATTTACAATTCATTGTTTCCGACGGTCCCAATGGCGCCTCTTAGTTGCTTCATTAAAATACGCATTCGTGAGTTTGTGCCTCTTTCATTTCAATATAATCCCGTGTGTGCTATGCTCCTGTGCTATGGCTTGGGCATCCTACACTTACTTCACCCAGATCTATGCTTTATTGTACAATGCTGCAGCTCAAAGAATGGATCCTTCTAAAATACGCCTTTTCTTCACAGAGCATTGCGCCAAATGTACGGCATGTGGGACAATGCGAAAAAACATGCGTTCATATCATCCTTCCAGGTATTCCTTCGCCTATCACGCATATTTCATAATGAATACTTATTGTTTCGCCTTTGTCTACTTTACTTGGCAGACACACGGCATGTACGGCTAGACCAGAAATGTATAACCTCTGATACATCAGCAAAATTTGTAAGTTCTTGGGAAGTCTTATGCTAATCCTATGCTTCTCATCATTCACTTACAACATGATGATTGTGATTGCACCAGAGAAGATAAATTACACCAACTACAGTAGCCGTGAACGTAACTCATTTCGTCGCTTGAATTTTTTCTCAGATCATGACACAGCATAGTGATTCCTAATGACAGGTGAGTTGACTGACAACAACCTGCATATTTCCTCACAAGCACCGATTTGTCACGCTCAGCAATCACAGATGGCCTTGGTAAAGCAGTTAACTTACCTTAACCGTATTTCCGTTTTTTCTATCTATCGATGCATGTCTTAAGATGAAGAGCGCGTGATACCATTCTTAAACGTTTATGAAATCGAGAAGCGCTTTTCCTACTAAGCAAGATGCTGATTTCGTGACCTGTGTGCCGCAGTTTTAATGCTTGTTAAGTATTTGTAAATATGTTGATGTCAGAAAGAGACATAAGTTTGCAAGCTCTGTACCAGGTTGAATAGAATACCGAAAGCCTTCCTTCTCAATCCCTCATCCTATTAATGCATGCCTAATTTTGCGGTCAATGTAAGCAAGAAGAGGAAGTAAGGATACAATGGAAGGCTTCAACTTTTAAGGTGATTGTTAAATAGCTACTTGGGGGAACATTAGGAATAAGTTGAATTCAGTGAAATACAAGCATCCGTTGTATCGCACTAGTGAAAGATAACTCGTGCCTTCAAAGCGATGTCAACACTTATGTATATGGCTTTATATGGCCTGCTCATTTAAGAAGCAGCTTATACGATGGCCATGTGAGTTAAAAATGCGAATGAGCTTTCAGACTTTAGGCATCAGCTTCGTTTTTTCCATGCAGAGGGACGCAAAATGGGTGCATTATTTATTGCAAGTGCCTCAATTTAAACAAAATGGAAAAGATCGGTGAATTTGACGTAAAAGGAATAATTGGCTTAGTAAATACTGATGTTAGCCTTGTCAACCACGATGGTCTGTGTCGTAAAAGTAGAGCACCCACATGTTTCCGTTGTTGAACGGAGGGATGAAATAAAGATTAGCACAATATATTAGCACAATACATGTGCAGCGCTAGAAATGCACATGTAACGCTGAAATATTCTGTGCGCACCACTTACAAAAGGCTCATTGTAAGCGACTGCATACGATAATGATTTTTAAATAATTGCACCGGCTGGTATAACATTACGTCTGGCGTGACAGTGCATTAAAAGGAAGCAAAATGCATTAATAGCAGAATAGATCATTTCAAAAGCGAAATTTTGAGAAGTTTAACTATTTTGTTTCGCTTGAGTTTTGCTAAGGAAAATATTTCCCGCTATGTGCCAAAGCATACAAGGGTTTTTACTGTAACTGTAACTCAAAGAAGCTTTTTGGGTTTTTATTACGTTGAAATAAAATTTATTCCTCTAAACTATGCATGTAGACAGTTCTTTTCTTTGGCTACTCTTACTGCGGGAAGTTTGGTTCCTTCTAGACATTTTTATTATTTTATTATAAGGATACGAGGTAACGGAGTTGAAATATCTAGACCAGCGGCGTCCCGAGCTCAGAGGAGTGGCTATTTTGGTACAAGACCTGATTATAATTGTCCCTCCGCCACTCACCCAAAAACCACATTTTATAAAATAAGTGTTGCAATAAAACTGCGCAAAATTAGTGCATAAGCACTTAAGAAATATGCAGAACAACCTACTGTGCATACCAACATTCTGAATCAAACAACGTGACCATCTGTGCTAACTCGGTATATTGCCATCCGCTATTTGCTTATGCACTTATTTTACAGCATTCGATACAGAAATATAGCCCTCCTCGAATCGCTTACTCGAATATTTGCGCAACTCTATAGGCTTATTATATGGTTAGGGTGCATCGCTTGCCGTGGATAATTTTTATGAACACATTTACTCGGGTTTTCATATTGTCAACCCTAGAGTACAAGTTGCCCACGCATAGCCTTAAAATGCCTGCTTAAATGCCGCTCTCTTCTTCTTAGACTAGTCACTCACTGCTAAAAAGGGATCTTAAATTCATGGAAATCGACGGATTCTGGCAAAGGTCGTGAAACCATACAATTTGATTTACTAAAAAATACCACATCACGCGGAATTGAGAGAGTGTTGGATATGAATGACGTAATGATTCTCGCGCCAATGCAAATCGTGATTGAGTCTGTGGATTGGACAAATATGCATACTCACTTCAGCCCAATCTAAAATGTACGCAGATTTTCAATCATGGCTTTGGACCGAAAAGCTAGTCGCTGTTTTGATTTTAAACATCCATTAGGTTGTTAGAATTATGCCAATTATGCGGCATGATGGAAATTACGAAAGGTTTGTGGCGTAATCCCACAGAGAGGAGAACCGAAAAATCGCAGTCCTGATATGCGTGTTTAGCGATCTGTTTCGAATGGGTCACCCAGCCTCGTTGATGGCGCTGAAATCTATTTATGTCATTCATTGTGCTCAAAGATAAAAGCAAAGAATGGCTATGGAATCAGTCTTATAATTGCCATTCACAATTTGCCTTATCTCACCTCGTCTTTGCATTTTTGATTACGGGAACCTTGGAAGGAAAACTTTGTTGCATTTAACTAGTTTGTGGAAAATTGTGTGCAGAATGGGGAGGCAATTTTGAGGCATGACACAAGGCGCGCTTGTTACTTTCGATGTGCCTGAAGACATCCTGGTCGTTCTGTGCACCGTTAAACAAATCGGTCAATACGCATTCTGTTACCCAAAATGTGATGGACATATAAGAATTGAGACGCTAAAGTCATGTTAGTAGCTAATATAAACTGAAAACACCTAATTTGACTGCATAAATACATACTTGCAAACACACGTTTATTCCCAATCGTATGCATAGATAAGTATGTGGATCTCAAAACTGGAAACAGCTTCCTTTGAGACAATAGTCCCAAATGACGCGAGACTTTACGAACTCCTGCTACAAGGCTTGCCGCGCATTCAACTTGCTTGTAAAGAAACTAGGTGAAACTGACCCCAATATTACATAGGATTTAAGCGCAGAGAAGAGTTTGTCACATAGTTGGCCAGAACGTTGAGTAATAGAGGCATGTAATAAAGTTTGCAGTGCTTCACCTGCATCTTTGTTGAGTTTCACAGATAACAAGTCACTTTCTAAAGTTATTTTTAGATTAATTTATAAATTTTTTAAGAAGACCCTTTATTATACTATGTATTTTGGAAGACCATTTCTGTTTACGTGGACTGATGTTCCATCATTTTCTTGTCAGCACTGAATGAACGTACTTTGCCAATTCGTAAAGCATGGGCAAGAAACAAAAGAGAGTTTTTCGCCGATTCAAGCTACCCACGACTTACGTCATGGTAAGCACATCCCTCATCCCACTGATTGCTCTGCACTTGGTAATTTCTGCTCGGCATTATGTTGCATCAAGAATGAGCGCAATGATTTGCGTGCAAATTTTGAGTCCTTGAGTTTTAGTGTCTACCAACCTCTGAATTCGATCTAGCAGAAATGACACGGTTTTGTGGTGGCAATCCTGCCGGTCCAGGGAAACAAAACACGCCTCGGTTACACTTCAACACTAAGTTTTAAGATGAAATTTCTTTGGTAAGTCCTGCCTGGCGGTGGCCATAAGCGTGTTCTAACATATCGCCTACTCCAACAAATGCATTGGTTGCATGAATAAAACGCCTTTAGACATTTGGAAGTGTGTTTCGTACTACACTGCTTAAGGTGTATTTTAGGTCTGTGAAACACAAAAGTAGATATTATGCCTTTGCAGTGTAAAAGGCCTGTTCACACAGAGGTCAAATTTTTATCGACCATAGACAGTGTTCATTTTACTTCCTCGGTCGACACAGGCTATCTGGTTGATCAATGCAACACCATAGTTAGGTCAATTCAAATGTTTAACTCTGATTCAGTCGCCGAAAGTATAGGTGAATAGTAAAGGAGATATTCCGTCTTTATACTTATGGGTTTGATTTTGGCATTTTAAAGAATGTGCAACATTGCATTGTCCCCCTTATAGCATGACATTCTCCCTGTTAACATTTGAGATGCATCAAAATCACCACCACTTTTTTTATGCATAAAAGTAACCATCAACTGTTGCTTGGATGTGTAGAACTGTCAGGCCTGTTATTCTAATGCCATCTGGCGGACTTTGGACCATTATAAGGTGGTTAAGCTGATGAGCCAGCTAATAACTATGAGTCCGATTCCAAACATTGCCTTTTAGAGGAGATGGAAGGAAATACAAAAAAAGGAATGTGACAAAGAAAGCGTTTTAGATGCATAAATGTCACAAGCTGGCAGGTAATGTTAAAGCGACTTATTTTGCGCTTTTTGAAGAGGGAAAGAGACTACTATGAAGTCCACATTAGTGTCAGCCTGTCAGTCATCAGTCAATCGATACATCATTTGGTCAACAACCCGTTCGGTGGCAGCCCTCAAGAGAGCCTTCATCACTTTTGCAGTTGCACAATCAGAGGCAGTCAATCAGACAATCATTTGGTCGGCTTACTTCTTACTGGTTACCGGTATCGCCATTTTGCTCGATGGTCACGCAGTCTAACGGCTTTCCATCTCTCGTCGCACTAAAGCACACTTCTTATTGACTATGCGGCAGCCTATTCACTTTACGCACCTCATTAATTCGTCCCCACTAACAGCTTCCGCTGCCCATTCTCCTATTTATCCTTCTAAATCGAGCCGGTGTTTTCCATCTTACCTGATCTGATCTAATTTATCTAATAGGAGACAGAACGCTATTGCGAAGCATCACTGAGTGGTTTCAAAGCCTACAATGATTACGAGAGCTGAATCAGCATTGAAGGCCTTTTGGCTAAAGTTGTTGATTTCAGTGCTTTTGTTTCTCGATGAAGTCAAAAAAAGGCTTCAGATAAGGGATGAAGTGAAATTGTTGGCCCCTGTTTGCGGGTTGGTAGAGTGAAAATGAATAAGCTGTGTGGATGCAAGAAGAAACGGTTGTCATTGATACACGCTGAATCATTCTTGGTCGATTAATGATGGAATATACTGATTCGAACTATCTCTGTTTTTCATTGGGGAAGGCAAGATAGCAACTACTTGCTTAAGACAGCGCAAACCCACAACTCAGACAACCAAAAAATAACTTCTTTTAACAACCTTAAACTCGCATCGAGAAAAACCACCAGCCAGATTTTGTTACCGACCAATTCTATGTTAATATGGCAAGAAAAGAAGTACAACGCCAACTCATTTCCATTGCTGCTTCTTAGCTAAAGTACTACTCATTTCCCAGCTTGCGGACCACAATTATCGTTTTGCAGGAGTACTGCTTCGCAAGTGCAACAAAGAAAACCACTAATAAAGGCTCAATGACAATCAAACTTACATTAAAATGCTAGAAATTAAAGCGCAGCATCCCCCTTGTTCTAATTTCAGCCTTTTTGTCTTTTTGCCTTTTTACCCACGAATTTTATGCGTGGGATCATTAAAGCCTATTCCGTCCATTAAGTGTAATACCCCCATTAGCTGTTATCTCTAGTTGTATATTAATTTGCACTGGATTGCGTTAATTTATAATATTGCAAGTTGCAGAGGTTTAGTTAAGCTGCTGAGCTAAAGCGCCTTAAACCATTAATAAACCTTTTATGCAAAAACAAAGAGATAACTTATCAATCTATGCATATTGATGCACTGGTGGTCCCTACGTGTCTGCCCTTGAAACGCGTGGGAACCCTCCCAATCAATATTGAATAAAATCGGTTGCAGACAAGGATACCAAATTAATGACTCATTTGAATCGCACTATTGGAAGTTTTGTGCGACCAATGGTAAAATAAATTATATGGCATAAATCACATTTTAAGTGATCACGTAGTAAGATGGTTTCTTTTACAAAATCACTGTTAACAAATGCCTATTAGCCAAGACAAAGCAATCTATTTTTTCTTGCTATAAACTCTTCTTAGAGGTGTAGGTGATGATTAAAAGAAAATTAATAAATGCATGCTTACTAGAAACACTAGTAAAGGGGGTCGAATGCCAAGCTCAGCGTGACAAAGGGACAAGTCCTAAGAAGGATGCAGCAACGTTTTTAAAAGCTATCTTGTGTGTGTATAATGAACAGGAGTAGAGTAATATAAAATTAATATTAAACGGATTAAGGCTGCAGTCTACCTCGAAGTAAATTTCGCCTAGTCTTCTGTAGTCGCAAAGATGGCGCTTCTTATTGGCATAATTTACAAGCCCTCATTTAAGACAGCTGCATATGACACTCAAATCTGATTGCTAATAATGCACAGCGTTGGCGTGGTTTTATTCGACTCGAGCGTCACGATGACGCAAGAACTGTTGTATGAAAATACATTCGACTTTCACAAGTCTCCTAATCACATGGCCTTCGCTATCCTCATCTGTGTAATTTCGGCACTTGTTGTTGTGCTCTGATCTGTGCCAATCACATTAGGCATGACGGCGGAGCTAAAGTGCATAAGATACAATGGAGCATGTACTTAGTCGTAACTCTATCAATGCTTGCAGAAGCGTCTTTCAATAAATGCTGTTTTACTTGCTAAATTGAATGGAGGCATGCGAAAGAGGAGTAGTGTATACTTAATGGAAAGGGCATTCATTGTACAGATACCCCACCTCAAAGGCAGATAGACAGTTAAATGTCATCAGCAATGCATTTTGCAACTCTCAGTCTATCTGTATCACCCTCAAAGGCTATTGTTACACTCACTACTCATTCGCCTTTCACAAATTATGACAGCCGCACGGAGGTATTATCTCCAGTTAGTCATCAGTTTTACCACTTATGTCTACCAGTGTTATTTGCTGAGTGGATGCTTGATGAAGCAGATGTAATTGTTTATACTTTCCAATGGCATGCAGAATGCATATTACTGAGACCGTTGATGTCCTCTTTATTTGACTTAATACGTTAGGCTGAGAAAGTGATCTCACTGCTCTAACTATGCTTACGATCGAGACCATCATTATACAGCAGAAAATGGCACTATCTAACTGAATTAAGTGGCGAAATCACCATTCCTCACGGCACTTGTCTTCATCTGCACTCCGCAGAAGGGCAGCAAATGATTTATAAAAGCATATTTGAGATTGAAATACTACGCAAAAACAAAAATATTTGTGCCATATAGCTTCCATTGTTTAGATTTAAACCCATCAGAAGTATACATGCGTCTAAGGATATGAGACCATGACCACTATGGCTGAGCAAGCTTTGCTTCATTCGAATTTCATACAGCTGTGTTCACATTACCCAGTATTGGTTCCATACATTTATCTCTTTTGCAGTTCACAATTATGACCAGACACAAGAAAGGAATTCTTCTATATTAAGGTGGATAGTATTCTATCAGGTACCAACTGAAATTTTTCTGTTGGATACACGACTTCGTTTATTGGAGTCTGACCATGGTAAATGAAGTTTGTTTACTGTCGTAGGGTTCTTCTTCACAGCAGTTAATGAAATCCTTTCCCACCGCAAAGGAGCTGCACCTACTCTATGGAGTGCCGATGCCGTTATTTCGTCTATTTATTTAGACGAGTAGACATTCAGGAAATAGAAATGAAAGCATACGATATCCTTGACTCTTGCCAATTCCACCGAACTGAAATCCATTCAGTCAAGCCTATTTCTTTCAAATCCACCCAAGTGTAGGATATGGCCAAATAATGGTGACGCAATGCATCGTCACCATAACACTAGTTCTAAATGGCAATCTGCAGTGATTTATGCGGTTTAGTTTTAGTTAAAATTTCTGTGTCGCCACATTTTGAGACGCTTTTGCATCTAATTTTTTAATATTCCTTATCTTCTTGCTTTGTGTGCCAACACGTTTAGACTAGTGCTTACAGAATCTCTAAGTGCACTACTCTAATAACCTTCTCATGCCTCAATCTTATGCACGATCCTGTATCTTGTGATTATCAACTTAAGTAACAGACTTAATAAAGATCAATGCCATCTTACTCGTTTGAAATAAAAAGTTCTACAAAAGTATTTACACCAGAACATGCAATCATTGCGGACTGATACCAAATGGTTGCATACTTTTAGCAGACGACGAAAATTGTGTGCTCTATAAGCAATACCTTTGCTGTAAACCTTTCAACTTCCCTATTCTAACTCATCCTCCATGGTAAGAGATGCATATCCATTATTTTTTGGTGGTACAGTCAAGAAAACATTAGGCGTCCTGTAACGTTAGAGGTTTGTAAGTTGAATTCGCTCTCCGAAATAGTCTACTTTGCTTAGGTAAATCTGCAGCTCTTATATATCTACTTATTGGAAATGAGCATTGGTTGTGGATTTGGCGGGGGCGCATGTAGCTAGAGTTTGCACAACTTGAGCATGGTTTATGATAGAAATTATAGTTTTGCGCTTAGTACAAAGCTATGGCTTGCAGAAGAATAAATTTGGAAAAGAAATTTATGGAAATTGGTCTGAATGGACCTTTGGAGCTGTTAGCATCCCAAAATGTCCTAATTTGTTTCGCTATACATTTGAAGTTATAACAAACTTTGAAAGCAGTCCAGTTAAGGTTAACATCCTAACGCTAATTTGATTGCTTGCAGAATTCCAAGCCTGAATTCCAGGAGTTAGACTTCATTCAAGCCCCTTTCAGGTTTTATATGGCAGTCTTCTTTTTCGAATGATTTCTCTTTTTCTCGATGGCACTACAGCAAAAGAATATCAGTTCTTCATCGTCTCCTCTTTCACACATAGACGATTGCTCGTTCAAAAATGGTTTGGAAAGTCCCTTTTGATGTGGCATTTCTCAAATACACTAGAGTAAAATAAGTGCTTTTTATTCATTTTGGTGGTCTTGATGGCTTCTCCATGCTACCAATTGACTTGCCGCACTGATCGTTTCGTTACTCACACCCACCTCGTGCAGCTAGTGCAGTTGGCCAAGACTCGAAATGAAATATCCAAAATTTAAGCCAGTATGAAGAAGAATGAGTCAGTGCAGATTAAATTGGAGGTAGTTTCAAATTCTGCTCCAAAGTAAGCTAATACGGAATTCTCTTACGCGAGGTGAGTCCATAATAAATATTCGAAACAATAAAAAATCGACCATTTCGCAGGCTTACACTGTTTAATCAGCAACCCTGCCTAAATAACATTGGTTTTTGAAGCCGAATGCGATCAAGTGGAGATTTGGTAACATGTGCTGCTCCCATACTCGCACTCATGGTCAAAATGCTGAGGGATTCGCCTGCTTTCCCACAGTTTTTGCCGGCGTGCTTGAAGCTCGTCCCATTTATCCATTTAGGCGGATTCCTCTTGCACTCGTTATGTAGCCTATACTGTGGCCGAGAACTTATTTATTATGATGAAACGCAGATGCTCCTAGTCATTCTCAGGGATCGCTTTTCTAACATTAAAGACAATTAGGCTGCTAAAGTACAGGCCATCAAAAGGCAGTTTGGACAAATTATTGCGTGGGAGAAGAAAACCCATAAAATCCTGTATATCATTCGCCTGATTCAATCATCAGCCTAATTCTGCTGCACCTAGACTACAAATGCTTCTTGTCAATTACGCACAACTTCAAGAAAGTGCCCTTCGGTAGTGGGTCCAGGAGGCAGCACACCTCTTACTTCGTAAGGTAAGAGCAATGGCTTTCAAAGGCAAAGATGCCTTTTGTTTTCACTAGCCATAATACAAAGGACAGGCCGTCAGTGGTAATATGAGGAAGAGTTTGCTTTTAAATGCATTTACAATATGTATGCCTTTCCGTCCGATAAAAGGCTAAAACAAATTGAGGTTGTGTATTTGACAATCTCGCAAGTCATCTAAAATTCATAGCATTATATATATATATATATATATATATATATATATAACTGATGCTTGTTTCCCACTTTCATTAGCCTCTGATTTTGCATAAACATTAGCCAACAATTTTGCATAATTTTCTCGGCTACCTTTGCTCGACATCCACTTCATTTCAAAAAGATATTTTGTTCAAGACCAAAATTTAGAACATCCTAGCAAAGACTTTTTTTCCAGTCAAATCATCACTCAAAGCACAGAGTTCACCGCTAATATGCAAAACCTGGTAAATTGTACTAACGCTACTCAACATTGATTACGATTTCACAGACAGTGGAGGAGTTGCGAAGCATAAGACTCCCACTCGAATGCTAGACTGCTAAAATACTTTCATTCAATCAATCGTAACTCACAACTTAGTCAATTAACGGAGGACATTAAAGGTCTTGACTACATTGATGGTGATTCTGCGAGAACAGCAGTCTGCCCTGCCCAAGCACGGACACAAGCATAGTTGTTTCGCGCCTAAGCTCACTCGTTTTATTTAGCCGATGCTGCATATGAACACTGCTGTGCTTGCTTGATTTCGCCCTCCGAGCTACATAAACCTGATCTAAACTCAACGGGAGATACCAGAGAAGTTGAGATAATCTTAGTAGACAACCTGACTTCCATCAACCACTCCTTGCGCTTCTTTACATCTGCCTTTAAGGCTCATATCACTCTCAACCCTCTTAGAAGCCGGGTGAATGCTTTTATAGCTGATTCGGAAGGTTTGTGCATAGATAATTTTGGTAGACAAATAGAGCAGCACAATGCGGCTTCATTGAGTCGAACATAGATCCAAATATTTACCTCCTATTTTATGCATTCCTTCTTTTTACTAAGTAGGAAATTCCAGTAGTGAGAAGTCTCGGCTTCGCGGGAAAATACGCGGACAAAAGATAGTCCAAGATGCAACTAGTACTTCAGATAGTTCAGATGCGCTTTCCTCTTAGTTTCTAAACAATCGTAATGTGATTGGGAGAGCACGCTTTTCGCCTCATGGCTTGAAATTCATGCTGAAGGAAGGCTTACGATAACAATCGACCTTTGTGTCAGCAAATTTGTTCCTTTCTTTTAAATGCAGTTCGAATGCGCATGAGGTACAGAAGGTAGTTCATTCAACAATGGTGATTCCGCAATCCTTGGTTTTGTGTTGGCGCGATGAATACGAAGGGGCTTGGTTCTTGCGTGTCACATAGCAAGATAATGGGAGGGGAAGCTACTTATAGTGTCACACGCCAAGGAACACGATTGGTTGAGGATTGATGTTAACCGCAATAGTGTGGTTCGATGGCAAGTCATTAATAGCACCTGCAGTTGCTAGTAAGAAAAAATAGCTGCTGTTCAAAGGCTGGAAAAATGTATCTATCCTCTCCAGATCGAAGAGTTCGCACATTTGTTTTCGGTACGATTTAGCGCTTAAAGCTGTAGCCGAAAGGAAAAGGGAAAGTGGGGGCTAAAGTGACTATAAAAGATCAGATATTGCGAGCAATGCTGATTACTTTTAAGCCACCTTGGATATTTACCAACAATTGGGATGATTGGGAAGTGATTGAGACCCAGGGAGGTCAAAGGCATTGTTGATTGATTACTTTGTCACAGCCTACCCTTACTGAGCATTGGCCAAATTCGAGCTTTGAATGCCAGAAGTGTAAAGAGGTCACAATGAGGTCGAGGGGATAACTCAAGAAGGATAGAGAAAATCAAGAGGAACTCAAGTCATTATTTGTGAGTTTTTAGTTGATATAAAGGCTCTCAATTTGAAAATAAATGACACAAGTGGGAAGCAAGAGATCAAAAGTGGTGGAAAAGGGGTCCACCTAAAGGATCGCAAGCTTTGATTCGGCCGCTTCGGAGACAGTCGAATAATTCTATGCCGCTTCTTCTATCGCCACTTGTGCATCCGGAAAAGGCAACTATTCACTGATCTTTGACCCTTTCTGCCGCAGTGAAGCACAGCCTATCAGTACAGCGGTCAATGCTTTTAGTTAGTGAGTTCTGCAAATGTGACGAGTGCAGTTATGCTCCTAAAGGACCATACGTCCAATCGAAATCGAATAAACTTTGTAACAATCGCTCAGCTCTAAGATATATCGTTTCTAACTTGCTTAGTCACAAAGAGCTATAACATAGCAGTTGTTTTAGTGTGTGGTTAGAATAATCTCTTGGTAGGTTATTATCCGCACTTAAAGGACAGCTTTTGGCAAGTCAGTGTGTTCAGTTCTGATTCAATCGTGCAAATACAGTCAGGCGGGGCGAAATGCGCAAAGACGTCTGGTCGGAGGTCAAGTTGATGGCGCTCAATTGAGCACGCTCCTTCTAATTCCAAACTAACTGCTTTCCCCTCTTAGCATAAGTGCCTTTCGTCAGTGTTCAATAAGGTTAAGTCAAAGGAAAATTTTGAGTTTCATTTTGCCATCTTGTTGCCATTTTGAGAAAAACAACTCATAAATTTTGCATTTTCCTTCATAATGCAAGGCAGGTTCATAAACGACAAATCCCCTGCACCGCGCATTATCTCTATGCGCTCCAAATGAACCATGTAGGTGTGAGATGGGTAAAAATCTGAATCTGATCCTGAACAAGCAGGTCAATACTCTGTACCTAGGCAAACCACATCCTAAATTCTATTAATTTGCAACCTAAAAATATTTCAGCTACTGCAATAAGAACATCTAGCCTTCTTATATCAGGGTTAGTAAAAGGGAAGGAATCCCTACACCATCATTCCGTATATTCTTTGCACAACTGCAAATTTCGATAAATTGCGATGTGCAGCAGAACAGGCCACCATTATCGCTACCTGTTCCTATGGATGTGAACTATATGCAAGCACTGCTACTCTCCGAGTTATGTTCGTTTTCACAAAAGGCAGAAGCCTCATTATTGGGGTTAGATACGCTTTTTTCGAAGCAGTGCATAAGATCCGCGGTATCATAGCGGTTGACGGCGACAATGGAAGTAGCAGCAAATAAATTGCACACAGGTATTCATGAATAGTGATGAATCATGTCCCTTATTCATTATTAGAGCTCTATATGCACGCATGGCAGTCAAATTTCATGCATACTACACTAGAGTCGGTTGCCAAACTGCTGTAGCGAGGCATTATGGTCGCGAGCAGAACAATCAGGAACCATTTTCTCAAGGCGATGGAACTACGGCCTTAATTAAGTTCACAAAGATTGTCGTCCTACTCATTACCTTGTTCCTAGTCTCGGACGAGCTAGCTTCGGACAATTCTTAAGTTATTTAATGAGAAACTCAAATTGTTTATCGTACAATGGTTTCTGACTGCAACTTTTTAACATTAGATAACGGAATCAATTGATTGTTCGGAAAGGATTGGATGGTAGTAGTCAAGGTAATGCTGGCCTTAGATTTTTCATTAGCAATCTGTTTTTGCTATCTTTCTGACGTCATTCCATGCATGTTGAGATATGCCGAGAACAGAAGCTGCTGTGGACTAAGGAAAAGTGCAATACTGGAAACACTTCGGCGTAAACAGGAAGGACCCACTTGAAGGCTCTCTGTACTATGTAAAAATTTCCTAAATGTATTCATATAAATCATACGAAACATTTAAAGTAATGAGCAGCAGCCTACATACATAGCACTAATTGACTTGCAGGAACAATAAATGCTGCAAAGATGCTTGCGATCCTTGTATGCATGCCAATGTATGCGTCACAGGCACCAAGATAATTGACCGCGGGTGTCGATTGCCAGCAGTGGATTCTGACTTGCAGGAAACTAAAACGTGAGTGAAATAAAATAATGTTGATACATGTAGCTACTTGAGAACTCATCTTATTTTTGCCAAAATGGGTACCTGGCAATCAGCCGGTATTACTTTAAGACTGTTATGCGCCCGAATGATAAATATGATGACTGGTTTGTCAGTTGAGTGATAACAAGTGTCTTTCAAAGATTGTTCCTACCTGACAAAGCTCAGATGATATCAATTTCACGATACATCTAAGGAATACTTTGCACAAAGAATAGTCTTACGCCAATAGCTTACTGTTTGTGTAGAAAGTGTTGCATCACGAAGTAAAACTAACGATTTTGTTAACGAAGTAGCATTATGCCCAATTTTGTCGGGAAAATTCTTGCCACAAATCTATAATTTAAAAGATACGAAGGACATACATAAGCAGCCATTATGAATAAGCTTGAAAGATTAAAAAACCTACAGGGATGTCTAAAACGCATGTGTTCGACCAGTGTAGCCCAGTCTTTACAATCCTCATAGCATTCCATGCAGTAAAAGCGTAATCCTGAACCTGTCACATTCTGACCTAGAGCATTTCGCAGTAAAATATGAGTCAGAACGAGGTTGCATGCGACGGAAAATTTATTATAGACTAAAAGAGCGGCGTTTTTTAGCTAAATTTAAACATAAGAACCTTACAAATGTGGTCTTCAATGAGGTGATCGCGAAAGGACTCAAATCCATTAAATCTTAGCGGGCATTGAGGGCATGCGTAATGGTTTGTATCTATTTTTTTGGGTTTAAAGTGCAATAATTAAGCCGGTTTTGACAAGCACATAAATGGAACAGAATGCCTAAGATGTCTTTTGGATTCACTTACATATTTGATGAAATAAAAACCCGGCGAAGGTTTCGAATGCCACCCAGCAAATTGGGCATAATTCGGGAACCCTAACTTAATAGTTTGAAATGCAAATAAAGTAGATCATTCAAAATTTTGGGTTGGATTCAACTTAAGGTAATGAACTGAGCAGTAGAGGCACAAATTTGCTCAATCGGACTAGTTTTTAAAAAAACCTGGGTTACGTATTTGACTCTGTTTAATGATAAACTCATATGAAACTAGCGCATTTTTGCATGTTTTGCTACCGTAAAGGAAACCTACCTTGATGGTCACGTATCATATGTACCCGAAATGTGATGCTACTGTTGAATAGCACGGAGCACAACGAACATGCGTATGCATCCATTCTAGTGAAGAGCTTACACCACACTCAACACTCCCTAGATCTACACAAGAGCAAGTCTCAAAGGATTACTGATCGCTTACGTTATTCTCATCATTGAAATAAGCGCTCTACAAATAAACTTAAGTCATCTTACTTTGCTTGTCAGTGCGCTTTAATCTGTTGCAGCTGTTTATATGCATCTTCTGCAGCTTAAACACTGAACATGCTTGTAAATTTGATCATGTAAATAAATCAACTTTTGCCATACTCTTACGGTCAAAGGCATTTTTGAGTTTATTTCGCTAAAACAGGCACGTATCTAATTAGCAGTATGGAATGCGTTGGCGCAAAACACCTCAGAAAGCACCGTGGCAATGGTATTTTGGCCGTGATAGCATTGACAATGCGTTCTTCTCTTACACATCTTATTTTTTCATCAACAAAGGCAGCGTTGTTGATGGCGATGGATGCAGTTAACGAAACGGCATTTCAGCCAAATTGCTTACATTAGCTGTAAGCTGTTAAATTCTGCCGAAAGGGTCTGGCTATGAGTATACGATCTAAGAATACATCAAAAGATCTGCGATACTACGTCGAATCAGACTAGGGGCATTTTAACATGCAAAAGACATTTATTTGGGTACATAAGGAAATCTACGCTAGCACATGCATTTAGCTTATTCATGCTTATTGTTGGTTTAATATTTTTAATTTTTACCCAGATCACTAGGTTCATGAAAATAATTATATCTAAACCCCTATTTGACCCTTTTTGGTGCGCTAAAAATGCCCGAAATACGCTCTGCGTGCAATAAATAAATGCATTGGGTAATCAACTTCTGATTTATTCGCTTACTTTCATTTTATGTGTGTCTTTCTATTTATTATCTTTCATAGCTAACTCTTTTAGGGTCAACTTTGACCAATGACCATCACAAGCTCTGAAACATTTAAGCCTTTTTGAATGGGTAGCCAAAAAGCTGAAAAGTTGGTTAAAGGGATTAAAAGAGCAGTGTAGTCTAATGGATACAACCGCACACCTCCTCCCTAAAGCCTCGTCATTGCTAAAGCATTATCGGAGACCAAATGTCCATGCTTTTATATTTAGACTGATTCGCATTACTATAAGTAGCAGGGGAACTATCTGTATGCAGTGTCGAAGGAAAGAATCTGGCCACTTATTCATTTCAAAAGCTAAGGCCTGGCCGATATGATCTAAAAATTTCTATAGAGCGTAGCTGTGACATCTTGAGGTGGTATTACCAGTAACTAGCTGTATCCAATAACTACACTTACAAACCAACAAAGTCACTTTTACTAGTGGATGTTGCAGAGCAATTGGCGGTTTCGCCTAATTAGAAACGCCACTACGTTTTATCTTTCAGTCAGATTGGGACCGAGCTATGTTCTTGGTCTAGCTGGCTATCATCGGAGTACTATTTTTATATTGCGCGTAACGGCGAAGTAGCGATGCCACCACCTGACCTGAGATGATTACTGTCAAGAACAAGAGGTGGGTATCCAAGACTCTTGTCGTTTCCAAAGTTTGTCCAAACAGTGCAACCCTTAATTCTTACCCTCTTAATAGAAGAATTAATGTGATCTCCAATTTTTAATCCTAATGGATTGAGTCCTATGAGGTTGATAAGAGGCACGCGTTTGCCTCGGACGTCATGCAAGAGAAATAGAATTCTTGCGCATTTCAGTAAAATCACTGAATTTTCCGCCGGGTCAAAAAGCCCTCGGTTTCTGTAAATCTTGATAGACCATTAACTGCAAATGAAAATCGAATCCAATAGACTTGCGTTTCATCACCGTATCTTTTTTATTTTTTCAACAGCACAAAGGGAAGGCGTAGTTGTTGGTCTGCAGAGTCGATTTTGGGCTTGTCTAAATCACTGGCAATGCTAGCACTGCTAAGAATGAGAACCGAGCAAAGTTTCTACTTTTTAGTTTGCGTTCAATCTCAGTTTCTTTGCAAAACATAGGTCACTACTTGGACTCAGCATCTAGGATTTCTATTCGATTTCTGCCTTATCCTCGTCAGGATACATGCTCGTAAAATGTAAATCTACTTTCGGCCATGCCACATATAATCTCCCTTGACGTTGGAAGGGGCAACAATGCGCTAGCCTAAAGCAGTTAACGGCACATCTCGAGATGTGAGCACCTTCGCCATTCCAAAGACTGACTTTGAACTGAACAGACCTTAATGCAAATGGTGAGCGCAGTAAGGGGCTCACCTCAAGTACCTTAAATAGACGTAAGACAGATGGATAAAAGCTGGGTGAATAGACAGCTAGCTAGACAGGCAAGTAGACAAGAATGGCGGAAAGTAGATGACTAATTGTCAAGCATTATTGTGCGATTGCGACCAGTGCACTGAGGAACCCAGTGATCACTAGTTTTTTAGTCAGCGATGTGTAAATGCAGTCATGATTAATCAAGTTGTGGCGGCCCCTTTGCCTTAAGAAACTGGCTCCGTACCAGATGTTTAGTGATGAATTGCTCTTTTCTCGTTATAAGAAAAATTGTGCGTTTCTCGTCAATGATCATCAAGTCACGTGAAGGGAGGTCGACTGCTGTTCAATATTGTAGAATACTAGGGCACCAAATTCAGAGTTAAAATATGTGAATGCGAGCCCTTCCTAGAACCTTCTCTACTGCTGCGTAGAAAGAGACAAGTTATTACTCTCATAATCGCATCATATCCGCAATGTTCAGCATAATCTCTAGCACCACATCATCGTGGTATTGATGAAACAGTAAAAGATCCAACTGCCACTGTTAGGAGGAAAGTGTGATGCAAGCAAAAGAGAAATTAATCAGTCGTTGCAGGTAGCACAAAAGTGGCATTTCGCTCACTAAGTTGTTTGCCACAATAGTGTATCCACTAGAACACCATAGGCGATTCTCTTAAAATGCAAAATAAAAAAGATGCCTTTTTATTTTGACGCCAAACAGAAGCTGGATAGGGCATACTAGGGTGACTATCAATAGTTATGCGACTGGTTATAGTATAATGAAAGAAGATGCGAAATATAGTTCTCTGCTCTTCTAATGTGTGGAAAGATGCTGTGCTACTGAGCATGTCATGGAGTAAATAAACCGGCATTCTCGAAAGAATGGTGCAATTTTGCGAAGACCTCAATTCTCGCCAAAACCCTAAATGGAATTTTGCTTTGCCTAGATTCAACTATCCTTAAAGCAACCCATATGATCACTCATTTTACGTAGAGATGAGATAAAGCAACACCACGCTGAAACAAAGGTAGTAGGTTAAAGCAAACGTTTATTGTAGGAAACTGTTGCTTAGGCAAAGCGAATTAAGCCGGTTCCCTTCTTTGCGTTGGTCAAAGCATATTCATGTGCGTCGTAGGGGGTAAGAATCCAGAAGTAGTTGGTAAGATAAATGTATAGGATATCCGTTTAAAAATTTTTTAAAAAGGGGCAGTTTACACAGTTTTGCATATCCATAAATAAAGATGGTGTCCACGGATCATAGGTGGATTTACTTATTCGACTCGGGCAGGTTTTTCTAGTTGTGGTGGCCATACTGCGCCCTGCAGAGCTCGTTCATGCACTCTTGCAACTTTGTGTTAGAATGAAGGCTTTAAATTTAATGCCACAAAAGCATTCGAAGTTAAGCTTAAGGAACGGCCTCCAAAATGTACGCAAATAGGGACTTATAAAGAGCGGAGTACATTGGTGGCGATTTAGTGATTGCAAAGAAAGTAGCTAGCTGCCAACCTTATACCTGGTGATTGAAATTTTTGAAACTGTAATGTCGTGGCTGCCTACGGCAAAATGATTCATACTTGTTCCTTCGTGATTACTGGTTTGTGCAACAATTCAGTGCATCAGCAACGTGAAGTTGAGAGCACGATGTCGTTACAACGATCTGTCGGCACCTTGATCTTGAATCTAGTAAGCGGTGTATTCTAAATTTTCAACAACATCTGAACCAGAAGTTTGTCTTAGTTATAAACCAAGCATTTAGAAATGGAAATTTCATTCCTAATTAGCTGAGAGTATGAAAGAGTCGCTAAATTTGCAAGGTGACTTATAAGATGGTGCACGGTTCGCAAGAGGACATTAAGCCTGATGTGGTTCAACCGACTGCCTTGAAGAATGCATATATGACGATAAAGGAATTTAACCTGGTGAGTGTGCATACTTTACTAAAAGCTGCGGAGCCATCCATTCAAATCTACTTCCCTCAGGTCCTTCTTGTCACTGATATAGCATTGTGCACCGACACTTTGAGTTTACAAATAAGGATGATTAGCACCTGTGATTGCATTTATCGACTCTTAGTAAACACTTTTAACATTGCATGCTTTGCGATGCGCACTTCTTAGAATGCAGGGGTTTGAACGGCATCCGCGAAATACAAGCACAACTGCCACTCGTAACAAGTAGAGTGTATTCCACTTGTTTCAGTCAAGACAAGTCAAATGACGGGTCGATTAAAAGCGCCTTTATTCTTTGACGTTCCAGCTGAAGGCGTTGAATCTTACTCCTATTTTCTTTTGAAATGCTTACCTAGCAAATTTTCCATTTATCACTGGATCCGATGTAAATGCTGAGTTGTTGCGATTGACGAATTTCTCTGTGCTGATTGTGAATCATCACTGACCACTGTCTGCTGTCAAGGCTTTGAAGCGCTTACATCTAACCACCTCTGTCTGAAGCGGAATGTGGTTAAAACTTGACAAAGTGGTTTGAGTAAAGCCATCGTGGCTAGCAGTTTTTGTGGCGTTGTAACTCAACCATTGAGAAACTCTGGAATCCAGAGGGTTCCAACAGGTATCTAGAGTAATGCAATGACTACCAAAATAACAACTAGATATGTTAAAAAGTGAGAAAATTATCAAGTTACTACTTTAATAATGCAATTATACTGTCTTTAAGGTGCTTTGTTAACGACTGAGCTGTATGGCTTGGAACGGGTAATGTTCGGCTTAAGTCAAAAGATTGCGCTGCCTGCACTGCGGTCTCTGTCAAATATGAGAACTTAAGATATTGTGTTTGCCAGATAGGTTTTGTAGTGTTTCTGCGAAGAATTGAATATATGTAAGTTTTTTTTTCCTTATGAAGGCATTTTGTTCTAATCATGATGCATGTTTTAGGCAACTATGCTACTTGAGGACTGACAAGGAGTGTGGAATGTATTACGTTGTTTGGAGAATACTTGAACATAAAGTAGTTAATTGCTATAAGATTGATGATGGAATGGCATTAAAGTTTATTTAAACTTGAAATTAAAGTACTGATAACTATTGGCTCTGTTGAATGGGCTCTTATAGTAATGGAACTCGTGGGTTACAATGGGCACACGCATCTTAGAAGACGTATGTGGAGATGGTTAGACATTTAATCTTCCAACTAATAGAATAAATGAAACCCGTTTATTAATGCCTAAAAATAACGCTAGGACAGGATGAGGTCAAGCTCAATGACATAATTGGCCGAAGTGTGGATTAATGTGCTGCGCGTACTTATAGGTGCGAGTGTGCCAGGGGTGATTGACCAGCCATTCACAATAAAACGTTGCCCATATATAAGCGATGCCTTGAGATCATGAGCTACCTATTCGCAATGTGTCTGAAATTTGGTTCAAGCGTTACCAATGCCGACCGTGATGTCGTCGTTTTCGTAAACCATGCGATTCGACCTTTAGGGCCACGGCTGTCTTTGTTGGAAGAGGCTCTAACCAAATTTGAGAATGCATGTTTGGCTTTAGTACATCCGCATGGAAATGGCATGACCATGACTTTTTATTTTAGGTGAACCCCAAGTTGTCCGAGTCTTGTGAGATCATCCCCCTCTCCGGACATCATTGTCAAAGATCGGCAAGTTTTGCAAATTATTCTGCGCAATGGCAGCATTATTGTGTCACGAACTTTCGCAAAAAATATTGTTAATGTCCTCTAGCTCAATGTTTTGGGTCAACTCAAGGCGTTATATCTACACCGATGAACCTGGAGTTGGTTTAAATATCAAGATCTTTACAGGACGAGGCTATTTCACTGATTGCACTGAATACCACTTGCCTCCTAATCCATTCCACGTGCTTTTCACCCACTCTTCTTCCTAATCTCATGGGTTCCCGTGTTTGCTATGGCTAAATGTCCTATTTTTGTTTGAATATAAAAGCCAAACCTATTGTTTTACCCTTTTTATTCCAGATTTTCGTCCCAACTGGAAAAATTGGTAGTGACACAGCTGATAGCCGCAGCATCTTAAAGCCTTTAAAATGTGAGTACTCTTTGATAAATGCAAAAATAGTAAGATATTAACTAGCATTTTTGAAATCGGCTAGAGAATAAGCCTTTAGCCAAATAAGAAGGTGAGGTATGGGCTAGGCTTTTCATTTTAGGGTACACCGAATAGGCTGTCGAAAACCACTTCTCGCGCTCGGAGCCATTGCGTCGGGACCAAAGGATGCTGTATGGACGAAGACGAATTTTCCCATCCTTAATGCTATTCTCGGTGCTTTGGAAGCCCTCTGTGCTGTAAGACGTGCCTCTGAACATGCCTTGAATGCTATCGTTTCCAGCCGCTAGAAATGAGCGAGGTATTTCCCGAAAAAGCAAGGAAGTTTGATACGCTCTTAGTATTTGATGTCTCAGAGAATATACTGAGGGTGGCATACGCGGTGGAAGAGGGGCGGCGCGTGGCCCGCGATATCGCCGGATCTGATCCGGAAAGAATGTCAGCCCTACGAATCGTGGAGTACCTACAGCAGGAATTCGCCTCTGCACCCGAGGTGGTAATGCTAGTCCAGGAGATTGATGCCTATTCACACCCTCTCATAGCAGCTGTTAATAGAGCCGCTTCAGGTGAGTCAGCTGCTCTCCTCATCGAGACATTTGAGCTTTGCTGCAATCCTAGAACGCGTCAATTACTTTAGGAGCTGGGCGTCACAACGGAAGGGTGGTGCAATTGACGTCCAAGGGTGACTCAACGGCGGACACGACGCTCTTTCTGGTCGGCAAAGGCATCACCTACGACACGGGTGGTGCGGATGTGAAAGCAGATGGTGCGATGGCAAGCATGCATCGTGATAAGAGTGGGGCCGCAGCAATAGCAGGCTTTTTCAAGACCCTAAGTCTGCTCAAACCGAAGGGTCTCTCGGTACATGGAGCAACGGCCTTTGTTCGCAACAGTATAGGTTCCGACAGTTACGTGACCGACGAGATAATCACCTTGCGTGCTGGCCGGCGCATCCGTGTGGGTAACACCGATGATGAAGATCGTTTGGTTTTGGCGGATTTGTTACATGAGGCGAAAGGGCAGGTGATTCCGGCGACTGCATTAATAATTGACTTCGTAATTTCGATTTATATTTATGATTATTTGCACCAAACAACCCTTTTACTCCTCCCATTCATTATTCCCAAAAATCAAGAATCTGAGACTGCACATCTGCGTGCGGTTATGCTATTTCGCTTTTGTCCTTTACCATCAGCACTTACAAACATTTCCAAACCTTGTAATTGTAGGCAAAGCAGACTGTTAATCCGTTCTTATTTACATTCGCCACACTGACTGGCCACGTGATTCGCTCCTACGGTTGCTACACTGTAAGATATCCTATTAATTCAATGCTAGACTTGTAGGCATGCGCAGCAGAAACTGCATTTCCTATTCAGGCCATCATGGACAACGGTCCCACACGCAAGCAAAGCGTCGCAATCGACCTACAGAGGGCGGGTGATCAAATATCTGACTTGGCTGAGGTGCTAATGCATAGCATTTTAGCGCTCCACCAATAGCACAGAAAATATAAAAGGGCTAAGGTTAGATGTTTTGAAATTACAGATATGAACGATTCGCAGGGAAGACTATGAGGCGGTTAAGGGCCTTACTGAATATGAAGATTTACTCCAGTGCAACATCCTCCCGAGCAGCGAAACCCCTCGAGGACATCAGTTTCCTGCCGCTTTCATGATTGCTGCCAGCGGTTTAGATGAGGTCATTTGCTTTTCTGCTCCCACGATCAAAGACTTGTTTCATTACATTGCATTCAAATAACTATGTGGCCTTTTTATTTACCAGCACAACTGCAGCAGATCATCACTCACAACTTCCACGGAGCCTAATGTTTAATTGCCTTCTTGCCTTTTCGATGTGCAGCACGGCCTAGACTCTGGTAAGAAACAGCTGCCTTACACTCACATCGACATTGCTAGTAGCGCTGGTGACATTAACGTCCTACCGACAGGCGCTCCACTACTGATGTTTGCAAGCATGTACATCCTTCTGCGCCTCTGAAGTCGGCGACCTGGACTGGACATCGTCGTTAGACCTTAGAATGTTTCGTTGTTATAGACTTATGTGTGACTTAAACCGCTTCTATTTCAACCTCAAATTATCATTAGAGTTACCCCTTTTACAAGGTTCAAATTAGCATCCCGGACAGAAGTAACGTCTGCCTGGATTGACTTGAATGGGCCATCCTATAACTTGGGCATCGAACTCCTTCACAAAGGTATATATTAATGAAGGCGGTTTCGCTATGGGTAAAGGAAAGAATCGGAGCGTCGTGTCAAAAGCGGTTTATTGTCATAGCATGGGCTTTATTGCACAGTTCTCTTCTTAAGAAATTTTTGCGTACCCGTCTCCATATTGGACATGCTAGTATGTTGCGTGATTTAACATCCACCGGAAATGAAATCTCTGTTGGAATATCATTCGACTAACTAATGACTTCGCTACTCTAATGACAGTCACGTGGAGCAGAGATTGCAAAGCAAGTGCCATTTAAATGTGAAAGTTGAGAATAAGAGAAAAGTAAAACTGTGGCCTCTCGTGATCATTTCTGCTTCGTTTTATAAAATATCATGCATATTCGGGCTAAAGAATTGACAGGATCAATGCATTGCTATTTCAGTAAATCTACTTAAACAAGTGCACACGCACGACGAATCTCGGGATAGGTTAAAATTGGCGAAATGGGCAAAAGATGTTTAAAAAAAACTAACTCTTAAATCAGCGAAATACTGCCAATAACCGTAAGTTGCTCAAGAATGCCAGCTAAAACACTAATTGTACTGTCAGGCAAAAATCAATGCTTTTTAAGAGAGATCTGTATAGGCGTGACTTTGATTTTCTGATTGCAACAATCGAAATTGTCTTCCTTACCTAAATAGCTGTGACAAAATTTTCTGCAGCAGAGGGGTACAATGTAGCCAGAAATGAGAAGCATGAAGTTTCGAATTGTTACTCAAAGACAAAGGTACCTTTGCCATAATACTCCTATTGTATGGATTCATACTTATCAGAAACATGCATGCATCTAAGAATCTGTGAGCCCATGATCACTATGGTTGGACTAGCCTCGCATCATTCAAAAATCCTGCAACCATGCTGATTGTAGCCAATATCGATTTCGTGTGTCCAGCACTTTGGATATATTGCGATTCACCACATGTTCCAATTATATCCGGGCACCGATTGGGAATTCTTCTAAATCAAGGCGTGCAGTGTTCTACCAAAAGCTAAGTGCAGTTTATTGATGGATACATGGCTTCGTTTACTGGGGTCTGACTAAAGTATGTGAAGTTTGGTTACTACCGTAAGGTTCTTCTTTACAGCAGTTAATGAATCCCTCCTTCAGTATAAAGGGACTCCATCTACTTCCCGGGGTACTAACGCTACTATTCAGTCCTTACTGAGGTCTCATTATTACCTGAAAGTAAAAGCAAATGAAAACCTCAACCGTTACTAACTTGAGGGTTCGTTCGCACAAACTCATCTCTCCCAATTTCATCCAAGCGCTGTATAGAGCCAGAGAGCGTTGAGACAGGACAACGTCACTATAAACTTAGTTCTACATGGCGATCATTAGTAATTCAGGCATTTGCTGTTTATATGAAATCTCTGTGCCACTGCTCTTTAATGCGCCTTTGCATCTACTCCATAAAATTCAGTAGGAGCAGCAGAGCCTTAACAACAAATTGTTCCCTTCCGTTGTCGCAAAAGAGAAAAGGGATCGAGTTCTTGACAAGAGCGAGAACATAAGCGAAGCAAGGTATAGCACCTACGATGCGTAACTAAAATATTCTTTTGCGCTGATGAACAAAATGACATGACTTGGCATCTTCCCCACCTTTTCTAGCAAAATGAAAGGAATGGGTAGCAAAGAACTTACCACCCTTCGTTATGGCGATTTCGAAATTGTCTTCTTCGTGGAAAGGCTGCTACGGAAGGCGGTCTATTGACTTAAAGGAAAATAGGCACTGATTTCATTAAACATCAGTTAGCACTTGAGTCATGTAGCTAGGTATGAAATTGCCAAGAGTATTTATTTTGTTTGAGTAATAATGCCTTTCTGGTTACCTTTGTTTTGAAGTGTAGATTTAATCCTAAGCAATTAATATTGTTCCTTTCCATACTTCCATTCAATGGTGCTTAATGTTTAGGAAGTTATGGCCCCCCAACACATTCCTATTGATCTCGCATTCGCAAGTATGCCAAAGCTTAGGTTATGGACCTAAAAGTACGTCGATTTACAAAGATCTTCATTAAAGGTTTTTTAGTCCTATTTTGTGCACCGGTTCTAGATTAGGATTTAATAATTTTCGTTATGGTTAATTGAGCTGTTTAATACTATTAACTTTCGGAGCTTGCTTATCATAGCTTATCTGCTGCATACTTTTTAAGGAAAACTCGCGCGGTACAAATATCAGAAATCTGTCTTTGGACTTGGCCAGCCGATGTGCAGATGTCTTGATGTAGTAGACATCGTAACTATCTGCACGGGATTTTCAGGCTGGCAGTAAGTGCTCGCTTTGCAAACTCTGCATCCCTATTTTAACAAGGTGTAGTGGATTTATAAACAAGCTTGTACAACTCTGTATTCAAGCTACCACACTGTGAAGTTTGCCACATTAAACCTTTTCAACCTTCTCCAATACGGTTGCCAATGGGAATAAGGAATGCAACTGGGCAGGTACAGCTTTTTCGGACCCCTAGAATTTTGTGCATGAATATAGCAAATTCTAACCGCTCTACAGTGGTAAATATTAGTATGATTTATCTTGGAAGTTTCTGCTGGATCGCACATTTTCCGTCACAATGGATTACTCATTGCTGCCGATGACGAACATGAAAGGCATCAAAAGGGAAGAAGATGAGTGCTGGCTGAGCATGACTATGTCCGCCTCATCATTATGGTTTGAGTCTTTCCAAAATTTGGTCTCACAATAAGGATTGGGCTACAAGTCGCCTGATCAGACACTAGTAGTGATACTTATGGAAGATGTAAACTGGGAGAAGCAAAGCGGGATGGGTTTCTTCATGGAGTGCTTGCGGGAACTCGGCAGCATGCATGACCCAAGCCTAACGTCCACACCAATGAATTGGCGAGCGTGGAGCATTAAAGTGGGTGAAAGTAGCTTAACTGATCGCAGCAATGTCAAAATATGTGTGTCAAGACATAATTTGAAGACAAGTGCAAGCATCAGAGCTCTCGTTATCAGCAGAGCCAAGTAAAGTACTTGGCTGTCTAGACCGGTTCGCATGATCACCTTACAGATAAACTTAAATTCAAGTATTCCCATGCCCATAACACTGCGGTTTCTATCGTTGAGCTACAGGTCTGCTGTGACGCGAATGAGATTATTTATCACAGAGATTTTCGCAGCTGATGAAGTCGAACTGGTGTGTATTGCACCTCTATTAAAGGAAAAAGTCAATCACAAAGTTGCTTGCTGAAATTTGATAGCGTTGCTTTAAGGATTGTTGAATATGGACCGAATGAAGCAAGGTGGTATAGTTTGCGCATATGTTAGGGCAGTAATTTTTACCATCATTGATTAGATGAGATGTTATCGTGAAATGCTCTTTGGTTTATTATTTAATTTAATCAGTAAGATCACTCAAGATGACGGAGCATCACATCAATGCTCGTGTTTCGCGGCTTATATTTCCTTTAAGTCGGAAACGAAATAATTATCTTCGTGCGCGGCTCAGAGATAACGACTGTATTTCAATTGCGTGCCTGGTAATAATTTGATTAACGCGCCAGGTAAGTGCAGTCACACAAGGCACTTAGCTTTGAGGAAATTGACGGGGGTTACCAAACGCTTGCTCAGTTTTTATGCTTAGCATTCAGGTGCAAAACATTCTAAAGATGTTTAGACATATCTGAGAGACTAAGCATCAGAGATACCACTTAAGCGTGTTTTACGACTGCTTTGTGTTAACTCATGACAGCCTAAAAATCATTTAATGAAGTGTTCTAGAAGATCTTTTAAACGTCTAAGCAACAATCCATGAGCTCAATTTCAGCATCTGTGATGCCGGCAAGCATTTGCATAGGCACAGCATGGAATTTGAGTACAGATTGGCGGCAAAAAATAGGCTATAGACCTTTTGTTACGAAATTCCGACGACATTCTGTGACCAAGGGTTGTTGGTTGAATTAATTATAACAATTTACTTCCATCCCACCAGAGTTGCACTTTTGGCCTCTCTGGTTTCTCGTACGCAGGAAGCCACTTATTTTGAATTCAAATTTGCCGGCTAAAGGTCACGTCATGCCATTGCTTCACTTACCAAATAATCGCAAAGCACATCTGGAGCAGATTCAATCGGTCGTGCCAACACTGAGGGTGTAAATATAGTGCAGCCTTAGGTAGGACGATTTCCAGTGGCTTCAATGGAGTGTAGTGTAGTTTGCTGCCTTTACGAAATTAATCGGTCTTACTCGATGAGCGGCAGACCATCGCACAAGTTGTCAAAACTGGATGCATGAGAGCTTCTAGGGTAGTTTCTCCTCAGAATGATGCTTAAATCATTTAATGCTGTTGCTTGTCTTTCCTTAATGCACGAAGATCGAAATTCTCAAAGCTCAGGGAATGGATATTTTTGTAATGCTAAAACAGTTCTTGTAAAATCTTATCATGGAGCTGCTAAGACCATTTTTAATCTGGTACCCGCATGAACTCCTTAAGTCACCCCTATCAAATCACCCAACCAAAGGTATCAAAAATGAAGGTGTGGAACGCACTACCCCTGTTACATAAGTGAAGGCTCTAATTGCGCAGAGTGTGCAGAGTTATCAACTCAAACGCCTCCAATTTTTTTCTAAACTCATGTCGTAGCAACCCCATTTTAACAGATTAGTCCAGTCAATAGAGCTTTGATCATGGCGCTTGGCACAACACAGCCGCTACTTCGTTGGCATGGTGGCCAGAAGATGAATGTTGTATCCTTTAATGCTCTGAAGGAACTTTATGGGACAACTCATCTCAGTTGATTTTATCCACCAGCTTTCTGACAAGGACTGCAATAAGTAACGTCTGATGAGGTTCGATGGCTCTTAGGGTGATTTTCAGATCGTGATCAGATAACTGCGAAGGATCCAAGGCATACATTAAGAAATCGCAGCAGCCAGGTACATCCTTGTCTTTGAAAGACGGACCCCTTCGGGCAAAAGTAAGCTTGCGAATTCCGACAAAATGTTTTGTCAGAACAAGTTTGCGCAAGCAGCCACGATTTATTTGCAGTTCATACGTGCTCGTTGGAAGACAACTGGGTTGGTAAACCTGCATCGATTTAAATTTAACTGTGAATTCACGCGGTGGCAGCCAAGCCAAAATTGCGCTTCTAAAAATCAAAAGTGTATAGGTCTTTGGCTTCGCTCCTGCGGCAGTTCTATTTATGTGCGTCGGAAAGTGTCAAGTTATGCTTCGTGATATATAATAGCTTCTGGTGCGTTTCGAAAAGAATTTAGCGCAGGTTGAGGGAAGAGCATTCGGCGAAGACATTCGTCAAGCCAGGTCTACTCAATAATGTGCTGATATAGAACAGTGAGGTACTTCGACATTGAAAGTATTCCCCTTCATTTTAGAATGACCACGTAGCACTTTGCTACATCAAGAAAGTCGAGGTTTTAGCGTATATGCAAAGCCAATTCAATCAAAGGTTCGGTGATTTTGAGACATGGGCTATTTCGAGCCTTTATTTTTAAGAATGAACGCCATTTTTGGTGGTGTAAGGTGTTAAATAGACTAAATACAATAAAATGGAGAAATTGGTTGCGTTTATTGAGACGCGACCAAAGTACCTCTTACAACGTGACATAACTGCGTGAATTGGACTTTTAGATATAAGATTGACCATCAGAACTGCTACCTCTATTTCGCGCTCATGACTGGTAGTCTAACCTGCATTTATTGGCCCGCTTAATGAGGTATCATGGCGCCTAAATGCAAATACTGCATGAAATCCTCCCAAGTATTTGTGATAGTAACAAACACTTGCATTAACGTCCCTCGGAACCTATGTCTGTTTTTAGAATCGGGTAGAAGTGCTCAAGAAACTAATTCCAGATTTTCTGCTATTACATTCTAGCTCACTGCGGCGGCCATAGGGTTGCGATCTCATTGACTGCAGCTCTTACTTTCCACTGCACTAATTGGTCATGCCTTTGGTCTTTAAAACACTCACTGTTTTAGTTTCCGAAGAAAAATACTGTCTCGTAAATCAAATGCCATAGCAGATATCATGTCACGCCATCACTTTACGCACCCAACAATCGTAAACTGCATGCAGAACATGATTGACAAATGTCGGAGTACCTAATAGAGTTGAACTTTACTTTAGGTCATTTTATATGCTGATAACTTAAAAAGCATTCGCTGAATTATAACTTTTTAGTGGTTACTTTACGTGGGCGGGAAACGATCAATCAAACGCCATCTACTTTGTCAAAGAATGTCAAAATTTGAGAGTTTTCTTTTCAAACGATCGTTAAGTGCTACCGGTTTATCATCTGTTGAATTTATTTCCGTCCCAAACCTGCAGTCAATTCTTCAGTGCATATCAGCAGACCCGATCGGCGTTCCTCACACGCAACCTCCCAGGAATGCTGTTAACACGAAACTGTTAATGAAATGTTCACTGTTCATTCACGTTCCTTTCATTTCCTTCCTCTAATCGAGTCATGAGGCGTAAAACAAACGATTCTTGCATTCAGCCTAATTTTTTAATCCTCACGTGCTCTATCTAGAGCCCATGTGCATGTATTTGCGCATAATACAAAGCTACCTCAGAACACTGAAGGGGTAGCAATTAAAAGTGCCAGCATGCTCTTTTAACTCTGATTGTTACTGACTGATATTGCGATTATTGGCAGTATTCTCTCATATGCATTAGTTTCACATACCTTGCTTGCCTTCAGAATAAAAAAGATAATCACCCACTCTCCAACTTGAGACGTTGATCCCGCTGATGGCTTAGAAGATAAAAAGCTCGTTTCTGTACTTCAGCTGGCGAAATTACAACATCTATGCATCATCAGACCATGGACAGAGGTCATCACTGTCTTTTACGTGTCTCTACGCCTAACAGAAAATAAAGGGCCCCAAAACGACGTATCACTGCTAAATAGGCAAGCAGGATTGCATTGCTAAATTTGGATCATTCTTGACTGTAGTTTTTGGCAGCTTGGCATGCAGCTGTTATATTTCGCACAATAAGGACTGGGAATGGAGGATTTTATGCCACCGGCAAACGTAATCTCGAGCTGTCTATTCAACCTTTTTGCAGCACTTTTCAACAAAGAAGGTCTTTAAGATAGAACCTCCATTAGGGAGGACCATAATGTGCTTCCTTCCCAGTTAATCCTTTACATGCATCCAACCTGAAGCAAATCCGTTTCGGCCCTCCTTCTGGTCATATCTTGATCGTCGGAAATTGACGAAACGCAGTGAGCTGCTAAGCATGCAGCAAGCAAAGTCTTGTCCGCCAACAACTGTCGGTGACAATAAGGTAACAGGTAGTTGTAGAGAAGTTAGAGGAGCAGATCACTCCCAATCATCTAATGCGTACAGTAGAGGGTAGCATCCAACTGAGGGCTGCAACAAAAGCAAAATTGCTGACCTCAGTAGCCAATCTGAGGGTTAGCACCATAGCGGTTTTAAACGGAGCTGTCATCCCTTTTACAGGCCGGCTGATTGCAAAGTTTGCTCTGACTGCAAAATGTGTCTGGTTTCATACGCATTTGGGAGATAGTATTTTACCTCACGTGCCATGGAACGGAAAGTACTAAACACTTTTCTGACGCTACGCTTACCTCAAATTTTAGGCAAGCCACCTAAAGTTATACCAGCCTTTGTTCCTTGGTGTTTATTAATGCGTTCACATCAGAGTTGCTTAAAGTCAGAATGATGAAAAGAATTTGCAGTATATTTGTAGGCTTTTACCAGAGCAAAGATATACTAAATGAAGAACTAAGGTTTTAAGGAGAAAATGGCAGCTTTACGAAGCTTGTTCTCGCAGCATTCTATTAGCAGGAAGATTAAGTCCGCTGGCATAGAAAAATGACATGTTAAGCCACCTTATGGCTAATTAGTAAACGCGAATAATAATTAACGAAGAAGATTGAAAAAGGAGACAAAGGCAAGAATGAAGGATGACGGTCACTGTGATGTTGGTGTTTCTTTGCTGGCATTACGCATCAAATGAGGTCGCTATACTTAAATATCACTTTAAATTTATATCTACTCCTCTCAATTCAAAGGAGAGGCTCCGTTCAATTTCTGGCAAAATTCGGTGAAGCCGCTGCTGTAAAAGCTTGCTTACTTATTTCCAGTTTTGGTAACTTTGATAGTTAATTATTTTTCAATAATCGTTGATTCTACACCTTTTCTTTTAGACCTGCATTTATATTTTATGGATAAAGAACATTCAGTCACATGATCGATTGTATAAAGGTGGTTGTCTTGACTATTTATTAGTCCCATGCATGCGAATAAAGACATTGCGCTGAAGTCGCATTGCATCATATAGTCTAATTCGGCAACGGAATCATGTTGAACTTTCCCTAATGATCAAATAGATTAGCATAAGCTGTGATGGAAACATTCAAACCACCGTCTAACACAACTAGGTCCCAGATTTTACGCATTAGATCGGTGCTCCTGCAAGAAACGATTACATTGAATGACTTATTGACGAGATTAAACTAATGATCAAACCTCGAGTCTTGTGGAACTGTGTCAAACTTAAAATACGCACAGGCTCAAGATCAAACGATTCTGCTGCTGATACCTCAACTCCAATGTCAGCCATAATTGGCGATTGCCCGTGCAATGAGCAATGCTTCTAATAACTAGAAAAAAACTACTACAACCATAAATAACTAGTGCTAAGCAAGGAAGTAAAGCGCGTTTCTGATTCTGGTCCTACAATACCATATGTCTATTGACAAAACTTGTACACAACGGACCCACATCGATCGATATCTCCAAGATGGAAGTCGTCACACACCTCAGCTGACTGCATTCTCGCTCATTAGAGAGAGTTGCTCATAGGATCGTAAGGGTAAGATTAACCGGAATCTCTCCATAGAGGTTAACTTTTAAAGAAATAACTCGTACTAATATGACTTGGGTGCATCATGATGTCCCGTTAGCTAATACTTGATTTCCTTACACTTCCAAGACATCGTCGGTTAAGAAGTTAAGCCGTGCGCCGGCCGAGGTAGCAAAACATGCTTTACTTCATCGAGAGCAGCCTCTGTTAATTGAAGATAATAGCAGCTGCTTCTTAGCGGTCTCTACCCATGCGATGCATCACAGGCAGTGAAGCATAAAATTCGAAAACCAAGACTTAAAAGACATGTCGCGTACAGAAGTGAATTTCATGCATAAAAACGCCTTTGGCCAACAGCAAGTTAGTCAATTGAGACAAACGTCGTCCACTTAGCAATGTAACAGTCTAATTCCAGAAGGACGGTGCTTAACTGTGTCGGTGGAATTCGCATCCCTACATCAAAAAATAAAACTGTAGATGTCCTATCATTATTTGCAGTCATGAAACCTTGCTTAGCCTATAAACTCTACTAATAATTGTGAGGTTGACGCCTAGGATAAAATCACTGACACTAGGTATCCACCTATGCTTAGCTTTTATGCTCATCATGGAAAATGCTCGTTGTTTCACCAAACCGATTCAATGAACACTGTAAATTTGACTAGTAAACAAATGATATAAGCAAGAACCATCCCAATAAAGAATAAGTGTAATACATTTGCAGGTAGGCGTAAATCATCGTTTTTCTTGAGGAATCGAGGTAATGGAATCCGCACTATTAAGATTAATAATTACTTTAACCCCACCGATATGAGGTCCGGTGTTCTTCAGGAAATACACCACAGGATTTGATTCCTGTATTTTTCAAGCTTCTTCATAAGCTCAAAATCTCTAAAAAGAAACAAGAGTTTGTGAGATTTTGCCGGGAAAACATCTTTGTAAATAAATTAAGGACCAGCGTGTATGATGTTGCGGACTTCAGGTGCTGCATTGGTATATAGATTGTACGTGATGGGGAGTAAATGTTCGCACCTCAGCTTGGAGAACGACATTAGCATTGGAGTTGTGTGCACTGCCAGAGCAGCACAAGAAATTAACACAATTAAGCCTGGACTTAGCGGGTAAGACAGATGGAATCAATCCACTGGTGAGCATTTTGAACCGAATGAGTGTATGCAGATAAGTGTGATTAATTTTGCCTCCTAGCATCATATGCAGCTCGCATCCCTCTCCGACTTTACACTTTAAGCAAAATTCTTATTTGGTGGGCATTGATTAGCTCAATCGTGAGCTGTCATTACTCTGCATTCTCAAAAATTGTAGCCTCTTGACGGGAGTGAAAATACTTTAAGTTACCTTTACAAGGAAGCATGTCCATTCGTGACTCACGGGGCAGAATTAGGAACCGTAAAACGGGGATTGATAAGAGGAAGGGCAGATTAGGAGACATGGAAAGGGCAGACGAAGGGCACGCGAATACTAATGATTAGTGCTGCAAAGCTTGGATATTTAAGTCTGTCAACCAATACAGCGTCATCACTTCTGCCCTGTATCACCTTCGCGTTACCTCTGATTCTTCCATTGCATCCTCATCAACTTCTCCTCTCCATTCCTGGCGAATCTTGTGGCTTCTCCAAGGGTAGATTTGAACAAATGTTCACGACTAATGTCTGTGGTTACGTTTTTTTCTGGTTGTAGCAGGGTATTCAACCAAATCAACTCCTAAAACTACCTTTCAGGCCTGTTTTAAGCAGCTATGTGTACTAACTACCGTATATTACTGGTACAGATGCTACTTCTTCCCTTCAATCTTCTTATGCAACCATGTTTCGTGCATATACCTTTACTTAGAAATTTAAACCGATTCATTATTCCGTTGACTAGGTGGATTCTCACATAGCAAGGATATGTAGATTCATTCTTTACTATTATTATTATTATTATTATTTGATTTTTACAACGTACACCCACCTCACTCCTACGCGGTGATTGCATTCACTCACCTTTTAATGCATTATAACCGCTTCATTTGAGGAGAACGCTGTCGCCTTTATGGAGGAAATCGAAATGACAAAATTCATCGGCAAACACTAGGACGCGTTTGGCTCGTGCATACTTCCCTTCGTGTTGCCACTGGCTAAGCTCACTTGGCCTCCAATGGCGTTTGCATTCCCTCTCCCGACTTTTAGCATGTTATTGCTTGGAAAACGTTAACCATATGCATTTAAATGATGTCAAAACCTGATTTTACAAGGCTTTGTTCCAAATGTTAGCGATCCACCCTAATCATTTAGTTGCACACTCTCCGCCAAATGTTCATGCCAATTATGCAGACTACTCTATCTATACTAGTCGTCTATTTATACATCCGATGCTATTTTGTGCAACGGATTTTCAGTTTTGACCTGCGGATGGAAGTCAGCATTAGCATCGCAACTGTCATCGGCCAAAATGAGTTAATGATGGGTTTTGAGGAAGTGCTTAGTGACGAAGAGTAGAATCATCCATTTATCCTGTTGGTGTGTACAAATACCATAATCTAACAAGCCTTGACACCAAACATCTGACTCATTTGAATTTAGGATGCTCGCTGCAATAGATGGTGGACCTGGTAGGTGAAATTTAAGGATCAAAGTGATGATACCCCATAAAATAACAAAACTACGATTTCTTTCTATTGCCGCTTTGCCTTAGGTGTCAGATGACTCAGAACCCAATACGTACTCTTTCTTGCCGATTTGCAAAATCTTTCAGGAAATGACAAAAATACGTTGAGGATCATAAAACTGCTCATTGGTTTGTTCCCCTTTCGGTCGTATCCTGTATTAGAACCACTAATCCTTCCGAGAGTTTCGTTCCTTACCATTCACGTGTCACATTGCCACATAGCTATACTTTGTTTGCAGTGCCAAGTGTCAAATGCTTAATTTTGATAAAACTTGAAATGGATCGCTAGGTATCATTAATTGCCAATGCAGATGTATTTATATTTAGTGTGGTTGGAGATGCAAATGCAGCACAAGAATGAGGAACTGTTACTGTAGCCGCTTAGATGTAGTCGTGATGAGAATTGACGTATTGTAAAATAATGCATTTTAGAAGAATTTGCTGTGTCGGGAGAAGCAATTTGAGGATAATCGTTGCTTATGGGTCGGAGGAGCCTGGAGGAGGTAGTTTGCGCCAAGTTATCTGGAGGTGATGTTGCCGGTGACGTCATTGGTGGCTGGAATTATTTAGGCGGTGATGTTATCGATAATATTGTCTAGAGACAGGCTAGGGTGATTGCAATGATGCTCTATGGAATGCAACTTCCGCGTTCGCATTTGCGTGGGCATGTGCTGTTGCGTTTGACGCTCATTAAATAGGTCGATAAGTAAGTAGGTAAGAGACGCAATGTAAGGTGAATGGAATGAGGAGAAAAGGTAGATCAGGCTGGAGTGCGATCATATGCTGTGGTTAGGGGATGTCACGTGTCACGTGCTTACGCCATTACTGACGCATTTGTTTAGTAGGTGAGGTGAACGCACACAAATATCGTCACGGAGAGCGAGTGCCGTTGGAGTCAATCCGGCGTCATTTGATGCACATTTGCACTGGTGGTAGTGAAAGCGTCGTCTGCTTGTAGTAAACCCAAAAATGTAAAGTGTTGGGCGTTCTCGTGGTAATGAATACAACTGCAGACCATTATCCTCTACCAAAGACAACCGCACTGAATGATGAATCTGTTATAATTGAAGACTGGTATTTATTCTATTTGGGAGTATTTTAAGTACTATGCTTTAGGGTTAACTACAGAGACAGCTTTTTTGCCCACAATTGGCTCTAAATTCGTTTATTCAGCCAATGGAACCATAAGACACCCTGCGGACGGTTTCAAGGCCATTGTATGTCAATTGGACCGTCACGCCAGCCGAGAAACGGCAAACTAGAACCTACTATAAGTCATAACATCAAAAAGACGTTCAAATTCACGAAAATACTTTAATGGGCTCAGTATTCAGACCCATAGAGGAACGGTTCAGCATCAAGCATCGTTGTTACATTGTGTTGCATTCTTAAAAACATTTTGCTAACAGTGATCCTCGTGGTCTGATGCGCGACGCTCCGTCGCGCATACTGTGCAACAATCACACAGTCGTTCCTATTTTTCCGCAAAGCGAGATGGTAACTACTTTCCAGATTGGTCGCTTTCTCCATTCGCTTATACCAGGTCATCTTCAGCATCTGACGGAGAGTAACCTAAGGAGAGGAAATACCCAGGCATCGAGGAAACCTTACTGGCACTGGCGCAAACGAGGACTTAAATTAGAATTTGAGAGAACCAACCTATTCGTTTACATTTGTGTTTTGTCAGCTTGATACCTAATTACTATATATCATCAAGACACCTTCAGTTTCAGTGAAATTCAATTACAATGTCAAAGAATCAGGCTATTCGCAGGCAAATAAGCAGTCAAAGAAACTAGCTGTTTGCGACCTTGCTTACATTTTCCAGGACATATTTTCCATGACTCTCCAAAGAGCCTTTAAATGCCATCACCAACCCTTCGAAAAGCACGACCAATCCTCCGTTGGAAGCGACTCCATCCAGCTGGCACAAAGACATCCCCACCTACCAGATTCATCGGATTTGTTAATTGGTGTCCCTTGCTCTGCATCTTATTTACCATCTCCCTTCGCATCGATTACTCCCTCACCATATAAAATGCCAGACATCTTAAGCAGGTCCGTCTTTGATTTCCTTGCAGTCTTGCTACCTGGCACCACTGCTAAAGAGGCGCAATATAAAGCGAACCAAGTAGGAAAAGAAAGATAAATAGGCTCGACCGAGCCTGAGCATGATGCGTGCCACCTGCATTACGTGCCTGTTTTCCTAGTAATGCGCTCGCGTAACTTCCCGAAGCCAATGCTTACTACGAGTAGGCGATAATATGCGTGAACTGCATCAGATACACAATACTGTGCAAATAGATTCATCAGAAAGCTAATCAAAACACCATGTTCCTAATCTCGAAGTCAAAAGTCAAGGATATTATCTATTATCTGCAAGCGCTTTGAAAAACATCAGGTTTTTCGGCATTATGCGAATGATTACAAAGCTTCCTGTTACCAACAATGATTGCCGAGTTCTGGAGCCCTAGAATGCTAAAAATCTTCAACAGGACCTGATATAAGGCGTCCCTGCTAAAACTGTGGCAAACATACCCACCTGCGCAATATCGGTCGTGAACAGAGATGTAAGCAAGGTAGGAAAATCATTTGCTTCATTACAGACGGCACCCACAACTGTATCAGTGTAAAATCGAATACTGTGCCTTTAGCAATGCGAAATGCATCATACAAGGAAATCGTGCAATGTGGTATTCTAAATCGCGGGCTTTGCTCATTGATTCCTAGACCGTTTCGCTGGAGCAGTTAATGTAGAACAAGCATCCCTCCTTTGAACTAAGACGTACACTATTGTTCTTGTAATAAGCGCTGAACCAAGGGAGTTGCAAAATTTAATGCGACATCGAAATGCGCTTACTGCCAAACAGCGATTTGGCTACGGCAAGATCTGACAAAAGATTTTCTGCAGTACTACTCATGGCGTAGGGCACCATTGGAATTAGTCGTCATTTCAGGACTATGAGGATTTATCGTTATAACCTTACGGTTAGTGTCTAGGTGAAAGAGTAAGGAAAGTATTTGAACCTGGGTGGATATTATACTCTCAGCTGCCATAGTTACCATGTCAATGGCATGCCCACATGTGAATAGACTCTGGTCGGATTTGTTTTTTCAAATCGAGGCAATCTTAAGTCTTTCAGGTGTCTTCGGAAGTAACCGGACCCTGTACTGTTTTGTCGTTTCGCATAAATGTTCGCATCTGTTTTTCTTTTGCAAGATGGGATATTCAGCAGGGCGCGCATTTCATCCATTCACATGGTAATGGTTTTACATTTATCTGCACCTTGGCACCTTCGGATAAGTGAAATGGAACAATTTGACTTGCAGTAGTAACGAATAATTTGCTTGAATTAATAAGGAGACTTGCTATTTTAAAAATTGATTTAAATTTTCATTTATTTGCAAGGTCTACAACCTAGTAGGGCATGTTGAGACTGTCATCAATGCGAAGGTGTCTAAATAATCAGATCGTTTTTAGTTTTATATCTGCTATCCATGACAATCGTAACACATCGTTAAAGCCACTCACTGGTATAAACAATGATGTTAGAAAGTTAAGCGAATGCCCGGTAAAGCATACAAATACGTAGCGTAGGTAGTGTACATCATGTGCCTACACGGTCGCCGCTAATACTACCAAAGCACAGCATGCTATCGCGCTCGAGTCTGGTCTGCCTCCTCCTCCTCCTTGTGTTCGCCTTCCATCAAGTGTCCCCTATTGTAATGCCAGACGGCAAGACTGCGCGGAAAGTAGAAGCGGACTTGTTCGAGGCACCCGATCTTCAGGAGGATAAGATGTTGACTAAACTGGAGATAACTTTGTTGGTGGAAGATCCGATTAGGAATAAAAAAACCGTTTCTTAGCCATCCAAGGCCAAGCAGAAATACGGTTGAAATCAGGGCAACAACACTCAGAAAGAGAGTCGAAATTGGGGATGCTGGTCACTGCCTTTGCTGCATCGCATTCCTTGTCTGTAAGGAAAGCGAAATCACAGCGAGGTGGAGATGAATAGTTGACGCAATATAAAAGCAACCGACCAGGTGAAAACAACTCACAACGGCGTACTAAATAGCAATCATAAACATCAGTTAAAATTAGGACGCAGTTATGTTTGCTTTCTTAACCGTAATTATCCCGAGCTAATGAGATTCCTCTGGCGCATACTATATATTCTTCGGTTTTTCTACCAAATTAGAGGGTCACATATGTGCGACGTGTTACTTAGCAATTTGTGGCGATAGCCATTGCACCAGATCTTACTTAACGACCAAACTCATGATTACAAGCGAAATGAGTAATCCTTATACGAGATTAGCTGTCTAGAGTAATTGGGATTATTTTTATTTTCTGAGTGGGAACACTCATCATATTTATAAAATTGTTGCAGTATACAGAGGTGTCACACGCATTAATAAGAGTTCTGGGATGCTGTATTAGGCCTTCCATGGAGGCAAACTTTGATAACGATTGCGATATGGTTATGAAGGAAACTATTGGCTTCTTCAACTATGCGACAGGTCACCGATGCTACGTAGTCTGCTACAGCAGGTGGTTGTGCACTCCAAACTCAAACAGAAGGCGACATTACGCATTTTTAACACGACTTAGCGCTGCAAATGCTAGTTTGAACCGATAGTGGCTTACGAAGAGATGTTTAGGCTGGCAAGGCACATTGATCATCTCTGTTTCAGTCTGCGCAACGCATTTTGTAATCCACTTCCGCTATCGTTTGATTCCCTCAACTTCATGTCTTTTATTTCGATTGGGTGGCTACTTCGAGTCATTTATTATTGCTTCAGCATTCACCCTTCCCGTCGCTGCCTATCCTACTTGCACCATATGCAGATTCCATGTGTGTGTGTTTACCTGAAGAATCCGTTTCTAATTCGCCCAACTCTTTTAGACTTTGCGCACACCTTTTCACTGCAGCACTACTGACAGACTCGGAGATGGGTACGTAGTTCAGCGGCTTTTCGATTTTGGTCATATTTCTGACTACATGAGTTTTGTTGGTCTTTCGTGGTAAGATTTCCGTACCAAGGGCGTGGATACTTACATGCCGCATTTACTACAATTTCTCTTAGTTTTCATTTGATTATAGTAATGGCTAAGATGATGAAAACCAAGGTTTGAGTGGGCAAACATCGTATGTGGAGGTTAAAACAATTATCCTAATGAGAATTGCACAAGTATGGAGCATGTGCTTCATTGCAAATCTAACTGCTTGAGTTTCCCCAGGCCGAGCACTACGTTAGCGTCATGGCACTCGGCTTGTACTGCGTGTGTGGTAACTGCTACAATGTTTTCGTAATGTTCAGCAGCTCAACCGTTTTGTTTTACTTCCCATCAGAATGCCTTCTGTTATACTTGTAGTCTCGCACTCTTTCACCTCATAATCAATTTAGCTTACTTTCCTTTCTAAATATTGCAGCATCGTTAAAGGAAGTGGTCAGCTTGCTTAGAGTTGATGCGTTGAAAACAAAATCATGCACTTCATAGGTGGGCGAAAGACCGGTTTTTGGGCTCACAATAGTTCACCGACGATAGTACAATTTGCTTGAGACAGCCACAAGCAGCAATGAGTAACTTCATCGAGAAGACATTAGGGACCAGTAACCTAAGATACACTAACGATTAATGGAAATCTGATTTGTCGATTCACTGGAAAAATAATTGATGTATGAATGCGAGGGATCAGGTGGTCCTTTATGAAGAGCTGTCTGAATAAATGTGCTTTACGGATTCCCCCTACCTTCCTGCAGTTTGCCCTCCCACTGAAATTATAAAAGCTCTTGCACGTCATCCTGTTGCCCCATCCCAATCAGAAACGTGGTGTGTTAACACAAGTATCGCATGATTATAATAGCTGCGCGTTGTTAAAAAGCAAGCTTGCTAGACAATCAGAATTTGTAGGTGGCAGTCAGTTGCCAGTTTTAAAGGCGAATTCTGCTTTTGAAGGCAAGCAAATTGGGCTAGCATAGCCACAAGCGTCTATATTCATAGTACATTTCATTTTCATCGCAATGAGTTGACAGTCTAAAACGCTTGGAAATCAACATTTGCGAGGTAAAACGAATCATACATTAACTGTAAAGCCAATTGAAGGATCTGAAATATGCCATTAATTAGGCGCATCCACATGGTTAGGTAACCTCACATAGTTATGGGTACCGAATGCCCTCCCTAGTGATTTTGAATGATGGTAGCGATCTCGATATGAGTTAAGTGCCAAATAAGTAACAGTGGTGGTCGAGGATGGAACCTTCAGTGTTCAGCAACTGTACAAATGTTTCCCACACCCTTCACCTTAGCAACACGGCCCAATATTACAAGAAGGATTCCGTACGGTTGAATGATGAGTAGTCAAGGGCGTTAAAGATAAATGTGGCTTCCGCCATGCATTTAACAGTGGACTAAAATGTGTGCTTGATTTAATTGGCTCTGGCTTCAAGTGCAGGAAAATCAGGGCCCCGAACGGCACTGTAAATTTCATGTTGCTTTCAGTACTGCTCGTTAGTACAAATGGGACACACCAAGTTTTGCAACCAAGAATTGAAAGGCAAGTTAATAGCAACGACAATTATGTGGCTAAAAATTCTAAACCTTGCTTCTTTTATGCTTAGTCACCATGTAGTTCAAAAAAGCCTACTTACATAAACAACAAAGCAGAAAGAAGATTGACAATAAATGTGAAAACTCGTCCTGCCTTGGGTCCATATCTATTCTTACAGCACATAGCTGAGCATATATCCGTACGAGGACAGTAAAGGTAGGCCATTAGAGAGCTCTGAAACGCAGAAAAATAATTGTACAAGCATTACATTTGTAGTTAAAAACAAAATTTGATTGCTAAATCCAATGGTTTATACATTGACGCTCAACTATTGGCCACATAATAGTAATGTGCTACTTTCCAACCATTCTCATTTTTGATGTGATCCAATTTAATGCATTGGCATATCTTCTTTGCACATCAAATCTCAATCAATTTTGTACAGTCAGAGCCAACCCTTATCAGTACTTACATGAACTTTTCTGCTGCACAATTGCAGTCTCGAAGCAGTGAGTGTCCTAACCTCGCTAGGTCGTCAATTACATTGAGATGGAATGGAGTCAGTAATGGACCTTCCAAAAACCCACAAGTTTTGCTGACACAGTGGTGTAGAATCACCTCTTACTCAAACAACACACGCCACATATCTGCAGAGTGGGAAAGATCAGGACGCAAATGTAAGCAGTCATTGCAGAATATGCGTGACAGAGGAAGGAACACCTACAGGGACGGCATGGTCCTTCATGTTCTCGCGTCGCCTCTCATGTCGGATATTCGGCGTAGCATTCAGTGCAGTGAAAGCGCACATCTGATTTCCCCATCCTCTGAACTAGAGTGTGCTACAACAGAACATCAATATAGGAGGGATCTGTAATGAATGTTAGAACTTTGGCAGAAGATCGGTGGACATCAAAGCTAATCAGAAGAAGACAGGCGCAAACTCACAAATATGCTTCTAATGAGGTACTTGATAAGTGGATCAAAGTCTTCAAATGATGTGAAACACAGACAGCACCCATTATCAGGATCTCGTAATAATTGAGGCCTGCTTTTGTTGAATCGAAGCCGAAATGCACACAATTTGAGAAGCAGTTATTGGTCGGAACCCGTCAATTGGCCATTCGATGTCGCAATTCCTTGCAGCAGCACCTACTAATGTGTGCCGAAATTGCGACTAAATTTTGCAGGATAGTGATATGATAAGTGACACTACGCTCCATGATGATTGGTTCGAGCAGTGAGGAAGCACCACCACCCAAATTGTCTTTGAAAGGTAATTCTTAAAAGCGCTCAATTCATTTGTCGACTTAGCCTGAGCGATAAAACACGAATTCGGGGCATGATCTTGGCGTCGGCATGCCTGCGCATAATCTGCAGTGTCTTTGCACACATGGGACCATCCAATTAGTCATCAAAAATTCATAAAAAAGGGGCGTTTGGGAGAAGGGATTGAATCGATGCTTACCCCATTCAAATTAAATTTAAATCTACAACGCTAGAGAGATAACAAACAAGGTGCAATGCTGTAGCCCCACGGTGTTTTTCTATGAGCCAAACAATGCCCAATCTGAATAGGAGGAAATCAAGGAGGAGGCAAAATGTTTCTCGATTTCGGTTTTCTCCAGCAATGCGAAATATTAGAAAATAATGCACCAATATTACAAAGTGGCTTTTCTTTCTCTCCTTAATTTTTGTCCTTATCTCTTTTGTGACAAGTTTGTTTCCCACTTTTGCTTATTCTTGCTTAAGCTCACAGCTCGACTGGAAGTGATTTTTGCTTGTCGCCCTTCTATAGCAGCTACTACAATGATCCTACTTCTTCGGGCACCACGAAGACTAGCTACAAGAGAGCTAATTTTCCACCCTTTAAACGCACACCTCTTCGTGTAGTACATCCTCCACGAAGAAGTTACCAAGGCAAGAATCAATGCAAGCGCCTTGCCGCAATTCGCACACTTTTAACAGTTTCAGCATAGCTTCATCAGCCAAAATCAACCACCGAAATGCATTTCAGCATCATCGTTGTGTTGATTAAACCACATACATACCCTTCATAGACTGAAAGAAAAGAAGACCCAGTACACCACATCAATTTCCCATTCGCCGTACCCATTTCGCGCAGTAGAACTCACAGTTGCCCGCCATCCAACCATCCTATCACTCATCAACTCCCGTACAAACAAATCCAACCCCAAAAGGTAGAACCCATACTAGCGGAAGCATAACGAACTGTAAAGCAACAACCTCAACCTCAGTGAGGTTGTACGATAGTCTGACTAATCTCATCAGCGATTTGACACCTAATCTAACAGCAGCGTGGATTGCACGTCAAAGTCTCGTTCAAAGCACAGTCCTCACTCCCTTAAAGGCTTACATTTACTCAAGTCGCACATTCCAAAGTGGCTGAAGACACATTCGGCTCATCAACGGAGAAGAGGACACTCAAATAGCCTCCCCAAAACCATAGATCGGTCATTTGGCCTTAAAATCGATCTGAGCCCAATTCGAGTGTGCCAATATCACTTTACTTGATCCTAAGGTCGGCTCAAGTTGATATCTCAGTCTCTATGGAGACGCCACTTGATCCCAGAAATCGAACTAGATCAATATCCAAGTCTCCAATGTTACACAGCTTACCTATGATGACCTTTTGGTGACAGTCTCCTTCTTCTACAAACCTTTAGCTGTCAGCCAGAAACAGTAGTGCAAAATTGCCCACCTGTCTTTATGTACTCAAAGCTTAATGCGCATGGCATGCAATAAGAGGTGGATGCAATATGAGCCATATGTAAATCTGCAATGATGGGGATAGTAAGAAGTGCGCACGTTAGTTTATATCGCTTCAAGTGGGGTCTGCATCCGTTTTACCATTTTGCAGTCAAGTACTTTGTTTGTGGTACGGTCTAAAGGTGTCCATGTATGGGTACTGCCTTCTTGGCGTTGCCATTGTTGACATCGCACCTTCCTGTTCGGCCTTCTTCTTCTAATAATCAGCAACGAGCTGCTTTTCCATGTTTAATCGCTGAGTAACCGATGGTGTAGGAACTGATTTGACAGAATAAATGGTAACAGAGATGCAGCATAAGGAAAGAGTGATGAGTCCTTCCTTCACCGTAGAAATGGAATCAAGTGGTAACAGAGGGGTGAATGATTGTGAGTTTGTGCTCATTACCATGTGTTGAGGCTGGAGTGGATTGCAGTGGAGTGATTGCGTACTGTTGAGGAGTAATTTGGATCACACGATGGAGTAGTGGCTGGGAATTGTGGCAGGTGCGTAGCGCCCAACCGCTGCTCTAATTTAGTCAGGAAAACCATTTAAATTGTAAAAGCACTCCTTACTATGGACATGAAGGCTAAACGTGAGAATAGACTACTTCCTGTCACCTTCAAATGCAATGGGGTTAATAGAGTAGGTGGGCACTTCTCTTACATTCTACAATCATAAAGAAGGCTATTCAGTCGCTAAACTGGTGTTTATGGTAGGTGTCCACTCTGACTTGACACCTCCTGGTTCGCTTACGTCTGCGAGAGCATGTGATTTTCAAATCCAGTGTTGTTGGTTCCCCAAAGTCAACCAATTGAGCAATCCAGCAATTCCAGCATCACTCATTCAATGTAGGTCCTTGCACTAATTCTTGCCTTTTACTCCAGCCTCATTGCCAAGTTACACTACGAGCTACTCTCTCTTTTTTACTTGAACAGTAATAGCTGCCGGCGCCGTCTAAGTTGCAATCTTTGGTGGGCTGCACACATGTTTTCAAATGAACTGCACAAAGTCAAACAGGATCATCTAGCTAATGACTGCCTGCTCTTTTTTTCATTTTAGTGGTGCAAGCGTCTGCAAAGAGGGCTAAAGAAGACGTTTTAGTTGCGCTCTCCCTGTTTGTGAATGGAGTATTTGTTTCCATAAATACAGTTGATTGTTTGTTGCTCTACTACGTCTTGTCACTTCTGAATGTGATGTAAAATGACGGTGCCATGGGTTGGTGGTGTGAGACAGAGTTTATGCGGCTGCAGGCAGAGATGGGTGTAACTGCCAGACAGACATGCTCAAAGACAGGCAGACAGATAGATAAATGTAAACGTGGATGATGACACACCTTTACGGCTTTTAGCGAATTCTGAAAACGGCGTTGTAAATGGCCGGACCGGTACCTGTTAGATGGTAAGCTATATTGGGGATGTGAGCTGAAGCCGGACAGGATGCCACCCTATCAAATAAATTAATTGTTGTGCTTGATTGACGAGTTGGAATGTGACAGAATGTCTTGGTGCTACAAACCCCTGTAACCTGACAAGTTTTCGCCTACATGCAATTAACTAAGTCATTACTCCGGTTGACTCATGTGCATTGCATTCTATAACAGGGATGATTCACAGTAGTACCGAGATATTACGCACTCAGAAGTGTTGCCACTCCTGTGGGGCTCTGAATTTGTATTTCCCTGCACCACGTTAACAATTGACTTGCTGGCCATTTGGCCCCTCTCACGTGTTCAGACATGCCTCATACTTGTCCAGGTTTCAGTAGTAATGTTGCAGAAGGTGTGACGACGGCTGAATTTCAGTGCGAGTCACGTAGTTAGCCGCCACTCTTGGGAGTAGTGCGAGCCACTATCCCACTAGGATGAAGCAGCCATACATGCTACACCTTCAGCTCATCAGATATGCATAGTAACCTTGGAGAGTCCACTGCATGGCCGTGCTCCCCGTCTGTTATTTGACATCTTACGCACGCAATGACCACAGTCAGGGTGCATTTGGTAGTGTACGTCTTAACATTGTCTTGGAAACCCAGTTTACTTCCCTCTGTCGTTAAATCGTCTGCTTTCCTCGATGTCGTCTCCACGCGTGGCTCTAACTCCTCGTCCTTACACCGCCGTCCTCGTCTTCAACATGTTACTGAAGACCTGGTTGAATTTAGTTGTAATGATGATGCAAAGGCTTCCAGTGAGTTTTAGCATGTCGGCTGGTGAAAGCGTGGCTCGTGGCAGCAGATCGTAGGCAATGCAGAGCACTGCCATCCTGACGATAGTCAAAGGGCAATGCATTCATTTACCTCTGGCTAGACTCACCTTCAGAGGGATTAGCTTTTGACTCGTTTTCATGTTGAATGGACGTAAATATTACTCATCCGCCTTAACCAACCCACTATTTGCCCGGGTACGATACTTTGATCGGAATTGGCTGACAGCTTGACCAATTGTGAACTAGGCAATTATTTAGCCAGTTATACCGCCCACTTATAACCCCGCTTCAAATGGTTTACCGTCTGTGTTTCTGTCTGCATACACACCCGACGAATTGGGTGCGACACTGTTACTCCATACCACCACCCATTCGTACCGCCATCCATAACCCACTTAAGCCTTCATTAATGTAAGCAATTGGTGACAGATTATTTAATTGGGTATATGATTGAAGCATTAATAAAATGAATGCACGTGTTCATTAACAAGTTGATTTTGTCTGGCTTTGCAAAGCTAACTTTAGTACGTGTGTCTAGGGCATCAAAGATTGTGATTTTGATGGCGCCAGTAGTGATGGTGCGCATCGCCTATACATCATCAATTGTGATATACCTCCTTGTTGTTCTCCAACTGGTTAGTTATCCATACGCCCATGATAAAGAAGACGCCAAGTCTCATGACCAGTCTCTCATCACTGGTGCAAGGGGTTGTGTGCTTTCTGGATATACCACAGAAATTACCACCATCACTGCCACCGACAACAACACATTGAGGATATTTCAAATGTGGTGTTCACTAAAACCAACGAAAGAAAAGCAGAACATTCCCAGTCCTTGTAGCCAGCTCTAGTAAGCTGAAAGAAAAGTGAGTGACATTTTAAGACAGCTGTCTTTTAAGACAGCATACAATTCATTCAGTGCTTGCAGTCGCACTGAACTCCAGGTGTCATATAAGCTATTCGTCCGTCGTCCCCTTTCTCCTTCATGATTCCTGCTGATGTCTTGGTGATTTTGCTTTAGGGTGGAAACTAAATTAAGCGTTGCCTCTACCACCAATATTTTACTCATTTGATATCCCGATTTCCGCAAATGGGCATTGATTCCAATTCTGTAGCTCCTTTTTATTAATACTTTGCTATGATTGACTGGATCAAGACGTTGAAAGCATGCCAGTTGGGATTGGAGTAGTGAATTAGGCACAGAGGACTTTTCGAAATAGCCATAGGCGCTTTTTTCACAAAACAAGGTTGATGAAAACATAGCAATAAAGGATCTAAGCTGTGCTAATCACTTCTTTTCTGTAGTGTGTTTTATAAGTAATTTACTTTGATGCATTTTAGGTGATGCGCATTTCTTGTGTTGAACAAAAACCAGCCTTAATGATCTATCGTTTCTATAGCATTATTTCTTTCACTTCTTTCTTGTATCCCCGTTGTATTCTTGGCGAGTTAGCATTGGCACATAGAGCTCTTTAGCCTATCTTAATCTCACCCTTTTATAGAAGTGTAGGCAGAAGGACTACTATTACTATAAGCGTTAATTACCATCAGTACTGATTATTGTGCAATTCGGCCCGAGTTTGTAGTCCAAGATGAAGGTGACTACACGGTTTGTCAGTTGTACGCCAGTAAACACTTCGTTCCTGTGTGCTGCATGGCACGGGTCCTCTTAGTCACCATAAAATCCCCAATGTGGGGGCAAATTTCAGCCTCGTGAGCTCTCAGAAATAAAACTATTAATGTATAAGTTTGTTTCGACGGTCTGACTACGTTGCTCGCCACCATAAATGAAACAAACAACACTGCATCCGACTGGCACACATTTGAGGAGATTACACACGAATGCTAAGCTGGCTTATGTCTTGCGTTTAGCTAGGTGCCTGCATTGTGTGATCTGCATCCAGATGTCGGTTCCTCCATGGAGCTTAATTTGCAAATGTTTCTTTTGGTTTGGTACCTCATTGTAAATTATTTTCATTGGCTTGGTTGCTCCTTTATTAACCATCCATCTCCACTTCGCTGCAATCCCTGCTTTCCTTACGGACAAGGAGGGTAACATAGCGAAGGCAGTAGGTGGCACCCCATCTTTGAACTGCAACGGCTGCAGCATCTTCGACTCCTTGTTCTAGTACTATCACTATAACCGTCAACTCGAGATTGTTGGCAATCTGCTCGACATCTCTGCTTCTTCCACCTGCCACAACACCGCACTCAACGCTCACACAGGCGACGTCTTCTGTATGGAAGTGCACAACTGCCGAGTGTTTGATCACGTTTCTTTTGTTGTGCGTCTACTTCAAAAAATTTCTTCTTCTAGTGGTAGCTCGTGCCTCGCAACCTCACTGTTTTATGAGTGGTTGGTCAGTGCTCTTCAGTGCAGATCCAAGTTAACCTGCTGACCTTGCTGCAAGATTTGTGACTGAGATAGCTGTCAAACGGTGAACGAGATTTTGGTGTTCTTCCTCTTGTCAGTCTCCGCGTAAATGGTATTTGATGGCGACCGAGTAAACTCGTTGGTCGCGAGTATTAAAGCGACGATGCGCAAATTCTCCACTTGCCTTGGCTCATGTCAAACTGTCTTTTATAGGGGGAAGGAGAGGTGAGAGAAGAGAGTCAGTGAGTAAGTGGTAACGAGTGTGAATGCAAACGCCTCCTTGATGGGCGTGCTCAGTCTACCCTCCACTGCCATATTTTTATTCCCCTCTGCGTCGTGTTCGTGATTCAATTCTTTGAACTGTCATGATAAACTGCATGCACACTCCGTCTTCACCGTTGCTTTGTAGCGACAGGAGATTGCAGATATAGTACACCACCTGAACCGCTGTACGGGTCAGTTGGCGAACCTCTGCCATGCTGGTACAATAGCTGGTGAGCCTTATTGCCACTGATGAGGCATATAACGGCGGTAGTGGGATATGCCTTGGGAGTTTACGCCTACTTGCTTTTGTTATTTGGCTTTATTTCTTCGCGGTTCAGTTTGAACTCGGGTTGGAGTTGCACTACCTATCCCGTTTGTTATAGGCTTCTAAGGGGGTGATAGGTCATGCTATATTTGATTTGTTATCTACTGCCTTCTTCGTAAATTCTGGAAAACCATTTTGACTCCCTCAGTTCAACTCTCACCTCATCTATCGATCTTGATGCAGGACCTCTAACTGAGGTAGCTGTCAAGTGGTGGAAAGTTTTCTAGTGGTCATTCTTCTGTCAACCTCTACGAAATCGATGGTTGATCGCAACCGTCCTTCCACAAATGGTTCGTCGAGTCACTAAGGCGTAAGCCTTTGAAATGGTACCGGTCGCGGTCATGTACTTCACAAAGCACCAAAGGGTGTCTGGCACATCTTACTCCGCAGTCAAGCATGTGTCGATTGGCTCACCCCTGAGGGCGTTTATATTGCAATGTACGAGCCCATGGTCAGTCTATTTCAATTTACCAAGAGCTCTGAGCCCTTGATCATTGCCTTATGTTCTGGTCGTTACAATAACTAGACTGGATTGGTTGTGATATACCAAATCCAAGAAAGCGTGGTAAGTTGCTGGAGTTCAACAGGGGTTCTGTTGACCATTCTGTAGGAATCGCCTGTTACAGACTTCATTTTCTGCAGCTTTTGACAGCGTGAAAAGTGCGAAGTCAGTCCTTAGTTCTTTTAATCATTTGCTGGTTCAATGTCTTCTTTGATTTCGATTTTCCCATGGTTTGTCTAAGTGAATGCACACCGTCGAATCAAGCAAAAGCTCACAAACTGATTTTGACACACTCTTCTGTCTGAATTTGATGCGCTAGTCTCAGCTCACATCGTCATCTCTTCCTCCTTCCAATTCCTTGCGGCACTTTTTTATACGAACACTAATCTCTTGTGTGGTGGAAGCAATAACTCTCTCCTTCAGACTCCCTCTTCAAGCCACGAGTGCATCCATCACCACTTCATCTTCGCGTAAAACTCGCAGCTGTTCCTATCAGTGCCGATGTAATTGGATGGCTACCCAGGCATTAGGGATGACGTCCATGTGTGAGTGCTATTTTTCAATCCCATCCAGATCCGTCCATCTCTCCTATCCATTCTGCACTCATGCCTATTTTTATTTCGGTTCGTTCTCTACTTTTGTCCTCTAAATTGGCGCGTAATTTTAGACCTTGGCGGAACTAAAAGATGTTCTGAATCTTCGTTGGGTTTATTTTTGGAAGAGAAGAATCATGACTATTTTTTCATGAGATGATATTATTGCCAACTAATTTATTAACAATCATCAAGAAACCAGGATTTAAAGGGTACTGTGATGCTCCTAACGCGTCTGCGATGAATGCAGTGACCCCTGTTTTTGAAATAAAGAAGACTGCGTTTGTCATTGACACACAACATCTTGCCACAACACTTGGGATTTTGCAGGTCACATTCCATATCGTAAGGAATGCACAAATCAGTCGGAAAAATGCATCCTGTTACACCTAAAAAAAGAAATGAACAGCGAGTAATAAGTCGGTGAAACATTAGCATTCATTAGAGGGAGGAGTGTGTCGTATCCAAGAGCCATATAAACTGCAATGAAAGATTTGGAAAAATCCAAAGAACCTTCACTTTGAGGGTCTTCTGAGCCGTGCACTTATTAATTTGCCTATTTGGCCGCACATTTGATGTGAACCCACAATTGGCCATTTGCCCTTTACAGCCTCGAGGTGAGAAGGCATGGCATTGGGATATAACCAGTCTATCAGAGCTCGTTTCCTCTCTTTCTGATAGGAAGTCTAGTGTGTATTGCCCGTTCGAGATGGTAAGGCTTCCTAGTTGACTGCCGTGCTGTGATCTCTTGTGTATTCGACTGCCACAATAGCACAAATCACTTGAAAACCTCAGGTTACACACCCATAAAGCCCCTAAGAAGAGGTGATGCAATCGCTGTTTCAATACTTCCATCCACTTCTTATATAATCAAACCGAAGACAACACATAGGCGACTGAAGTGGGGTGGGTGGAAAATGTTTCATCTTACCAAATAGGTGGAAGGCGAGTTGATTCACGAGAGCTCATCCGGCCGATTTATACTGTGTATATGCAAAATCGGCCTGTCTATTCCTCTACACAGCTGTCGATCATCTCGTACACCCAATAGCTCACGAATTACGAATGTTGATGCAAGATAGTGTCCTAACACCCTCTGTTAGTTGTTATGTGTGGCAAAAGTGTCGCACAGGCACTTCTAGTGCCACCTGCATGGTGCAAAACGTACTACAGCACTAGTCTCGAGGTGTTTTTATTTTTACATTCCGCGGTTCTATCAGTTTATTTCAGTTCAGTGCTATTCAGTTTTGTTTATGCCATTTTAACTTAACTTAGTCCATTCAAGGATGGCAGACGGCAGTAGTGTTGAAGCCTACAGGAAAATACCTGCAATGAGGAAAATCGTTTTTGTTTTTCATGCGCCCAACATCACAGATGTCAGCAGTGGGCTCGAAGCACAAGAGAGCAAATCATGCAAATGCTCTCCCGTTAAGCGTTAATACAAAATCTGCATTCCTACTTCCCCTAACAAATCGCCACAACCTATAGCTACGGATCTTGGGCCGTTTTAATTTATTAATAAATCCGTGAAGACTCGAGATTAAAACTGAAGTCAGGCTATCACTGCTCAAATACCTTTGAATGTGGGCTGTTCACAACACTTTTGTAGACATTTTGGAGATATCTAGACGTATAACGCTCAATGCACGACTAGATGGCGATAAAGCGACAACATTGGGTATTTAACGTTCGGCAATTATTCTATGAAAGCACCACCTATGCTTTGTTTCGTATTTTCATCCTCTACTTGTTCATGTCTGGTTTTTAAACAACAGCAGACCGTCAATGATCCAGAGCAACTAGTGACTCACAATACAAACCAGAGGGTGATTCCACTTAGGATCCTGCAAGATCTCAGCAAATACACACCGACAACGTGGCCGGGTATTTACCAATGCTTATGCTTAACCACTCGGTCGTTTCAATTCCTTCTCGTTCCTCTTCCTAAAGGGGAATAACAAATACTGATTACATTCTGATATGCCACATAGCTATTTAATGAAAAACTACAACTGGTACATGCCACATATCCGACTGCACAGGCTACCAGCAATTGCATGCCTTCCGATCACCAACTTTGTAAACATGTTGTGGAAGGGAAATTGGAACATCACAAGGGGGGCGTTGAGAACCCTTTGCTGCAGTTTGGGTATAAATATCAGATCCTCGTAAATCCCAGCCCCTTTGAACACACCCACGAAACCACGAACAACATTTGTGGTAATAGTTCTGGTTCTTCTAGGTAGGATTCGGTGGGTTTAAATAAATTGCAAATAAGCTTTACATTTTGCTAACATCGTATTACTTTCCTCACTTTAAACACTTAGAGGCATTTTATTTTACTAGGAAAATTCATCATACTTGTATAGATTTTAGTGTTGTTAGTCGATGGAAATACGAAAAGTTTCTGAAATGTTGCACTTAGGCACCGAAATGCGAGTAGTTTTTCTAACATTTCATGCCCTCAGGTTTGATGCAGCCAAGGTTCAAAATTGCGAGGAACGTATTAGGTTAGGTATTCAAAAGTGGCGGAAGAGGAATTTTGCCTCCTCACTTCTAATTGCAGATGAATACCCACAGCCAAAGTTCATAAAATCAACAAATGGACCTGAAATCTATTCAATACATTAAAGATGACCACTCTGTTTGCCTAGTCAATATACGTGTCCCTAAAATCAGTGCAAATTACTGAAGTTTCGATGCATATTTAGCCTCTGTCGCTTATAAAACCAAGTGGGGAGACCAAAAATTAGCGAAGACTTCTTCTGCTGCCGTAATTTTTAAAATCGATTTCATCCAGTAAGTGGCATTGAAAGGGTTCATTTAATGTCCTCTAAGCCAATGGGAAGCATTTTGAGCATAGAATCATTCCATTTCATAGGTACGACTAAGGCAAAATAAATGGCTGAATCTGCTCTAGTGACTCCTTTGCGTTAATCATCACAAAATACACGCTGATCTAGAAAATCACTCTCTATCCAGGACCAAGTGCCTTATATCGGTTCGCCACAAAGACGTGAGAAGACTCAGTCCCAACACCAGTGACTCTCACTTGTGCTTTCCTTGTCAACTGACTTTGTGTTGCTCAAGGCTGGTTAACGCTCATGGCTGGTTGACCCTATTTCTGCGCCACAGAGCTATTCAGTGTGGGAACCATGGCGACAACACACACTCAAGCCACCTTCTTGTACACCCATCCATTAATCCATTTCTCCGCTATGCAGACACAAGTGATATCAAGATTTTCTTCTAGACTGACAAGCCAGTTGGGCTTCTCTGAATTCAATCGCACCTCGCCTGCACCATGAAACATACCTAACTCAGTTTTACGATTGCACAAGCTACCTACAAGCTCATACGACCTCACAATCGAAAGATTTTAAAGTGACTACAACAGAATTTTGCTATTTTGCTTCTAGATCTTGCCAAGTGTTGCCTTTTAAAGAATCCAAACTGCCTTACCTAAAAGCGAAATTGCTACGTGTTCCATCGATCGCTCGGTTGTCCGCCAATGATCTGTTCAGACGAAGAGGACCAAGCAGTTGACAAATACCACCGTCGCAGTGTGAAATCTTCGTGATGGGTGCAACCATCCTCATATTTGCACCCCACGTTTCGCAACACTTTATGCAAACTTTCGATGTTTTGCTTTTTAACTGCTTAAAAGAGAGTTATCCATAATAAGCGGGATAAGTGTCTTCTCGTTCGTGGGTTTGTCTTTACTGCCGACACTTGGGTAGCACTTGGGGAGGAGTGGTAGGGATGGCGTGTGCAAACGCGCGTCCAGCTGTATGGCATGCTAGAGTCTTGAGCTTCTCAGCGGAAATGCATTTTTAAAGTAATGTAAAATTAAAGAACTGCAATATCGACACTTTACGCTCATTGAATTGCATTTCAAATCCCGAGAACCCGAACCGCAGCACCCTGAACCTTACCCAACCATTTATCATCCCAAACAATGTGGGAGGGTATGCTACTTACTAACGCCCAGTAGACAAATAAAACTATTATGGTCTGAAGGTCATGCCACAAAAATGAGATGGTGACCGTGGTCTCCGAGTTGTTTGGCATGATGCTAAACGTGATGACAAATCGCAACAATGCAGTGATGTGATACCGCGAGAGCCTTATTTTGATGTTTCAGGACGAAAGCGCGACATCATATGCTTTTGTTAGGGGAGATGTTGTTTAAATCAATGCGTGTGACCATTATATTATTGATGATGGGCTCTTCTCCATGATGATCAACTTGGTATAAAACAAATCACTTCTCTTGGAATTCTCAATGGACCAATCGCACTTTTCTAAAAACGACCGCCTTCGCTTCAGATGGGCAGGCGTTTACATCGACTTTGTCCTCCAGTCTTTACGAGTTAACTCATGAGCAGGAAGGACCTTAATTCAATCACCATCAGTTATCGCAACTATTCAGAAAAACCGTGGATGCAACTTATGGATGTTGGTCCGTATACTGCCGTTGAACTGTATGACCACTGTACTCCACAAGTAATTCAGAGGGATGAATGACCACATTCAATGCGGGTGGATTTGATGCTAAGAAGATGAATGACCAGATATCAAATAAGTGGATAGGTTAATTCTCGGTGATAGCCAATGAGAAGAAGTAACGAATATGCACAAATTAGCTACACGTTGATTGCTATTAGTAAGAAAACAGTGTTTAATTTTGGAGTCGACATCTTGATGCGCCCTTGGTGAACCTCCTCTCCCATGACGTAAGAACAACACCCACAAATCATTCGCGCCAATCATCAAATTTGCGTGCAAGTGATTCTTTGAGGCAATACCAGCTGACCCGGTTTCGTCCACTTTGGCGATTGTATGGAGAATCAAGAGAATGTGCTGGGTATATGTTCTCACTTCAGTGTCGTCTAGATGTATCTAATCCGCCTGGATTCTATTCAGTCAGTATCAAAGTGGAAAGGGCATTGTTCAAATGGCACAGTAGGCACGTCCTCAGTGATCTTATCCAGATGGTTTAGAATTGTTTTCCTCTAGATGTTAATGTCTTTCCTTTAGGACACGGGTGTGCAGTAGTTCTCAAAAGCAGACATCATTTACATCACTTCTGATTGAAATTATCACCCATTTCTACAACGGCAATCTAGTCATCGACTTGCAATGATTTTGCTTTCCGCTGCCACTGATGCAGCGTCCAAGTTTTCCCTGACGAGAATACGAACTCATAATACTTAAACAGAATGTGCATTGTTGACGTGCTTAAGGACTAGGTGACCGCTCGCATGGCTTGGATGCCCTGACGACCAGCAGAATTGCAAATATTAAACTTAGAGCGCCCGTCGAGCCAATCATGTCACTTCATTCTAATTAGAGAACAAGGAAACAGTAGCACTAAAACAATCTTCCGTCAAGCGCAAAGTTCTGCCATTCAGGGCAGCAATTTAGTTTTGCGTACCGACCAAATCAATGACATGAGACAAGGAAAACATTCTAATTCAAACCTTTCATAACTAACGCCTCTATCCTCCCAGTATCATCCATATTATCTCCTTCCAGGATCCCATCATCATGCGCTGTCCTTGCCACGACATGACACACCACTACAAACGATTCCCATATCATGTTTTACTAATACCTCTAAGGTCTAGTCCCCTGATGAAGGTCAATGCGGCATAACTAGAAAGTGTATAAGGTAACTGCTAAGGAATTCGAACAACACAGTGGCCTTGAGAGTTGCTTACATTACCCAAGACCTGCAAACCCTAATTAAAGACAGACTAGTAACCGGAAGGAAAACGTGTTTATCAATAAACTTGAGGCATAATTAAAGGCGTTTGAACAGTAAGCAAGTAGGCGAACCTCCACGTCCTCATTCTCTATCCCAAAGTCAAGTGAGCGTTATCCTTGAGAAGGGCCAAATGTCGCCATCCAACTATGCTATGACCTTCAAAGAGTTTTAGCCCCACAATCACATTCGCACAAAACAATTTCACAAGCACGAGCAGTGCGGTGAGTAGGTGTCCCATAGTTAACAATATCAGCGCCGTGTTTGCAGATACAAAAATTGGTGTTGATGTGGTGGTTGCATTAGTAGCAAACTCGATGATGATGGACCGAACCCTTGCCATCTCACATAGACGTCGCACCCTGCTCTCCGCGTCAAAAGAGGAGAATCAGACGCTGATTGGATGGTTATTCCCCACTGCCCCTAGTCCTCCCATGCACAAACAGTAAAGGGCGAATGCTGAAGTGTAGTTTTGCAAAAAACTGTGCAACCAAATAGGTGAACAAGCGTTTACAAGGTTTCGACGACCCTCAAAGTCAAACTCAGCAGAATGACCCAAATGTTCCCATCTAGTTTGAAGGCCTCTTAAACATGACATTCTCATCCCACCAACCATTGCTACCAGTTCACTGTCCGAACGCCAACTGCTCATGCAAGCACCACCATTTTGTCCCTCTAGACCTAACAAGATGCTGCTATTCGAATTCGCATTAGCGCATTGGTTGCAATAAGGGATGTGACAGGTGAATAAAAATTGTTGCAAGCGATTTGGGTGCCTCGAGTTCAAATCCCAATTTATCATTCCTCCCAACGAAGGTAGCTGTAGAGACCCAAACTTTTGTAACTTAAGTCGTCATAATCCTTGATTTGCATGCCTCTTTCCTGTCTCCATTACCAACTCTTCTCCTCTCTTCCCACATTTCTTTCACCTCCACCTAACATTCCTTCATTTAATTGATGAGATGGACTCCCTCTCCTACATCGTTTCATTGGAAAAGAAGACACACACCGTTCAGTCACTCAGTTGAACCATTAAACCACTATTATCAAATACTTGATGGATTGTATCAACACTCATGACAGAATCATTTCTGCGTAGATAGAAAGGCATGAATGGAAAGGAGAAAAGGTTTAAATATTGGTACTTCCAGATAGACTAGACGAAAAACGATACATCTTATTGAGATAAATTAACCAACCGGACTAACAAGAACCTCCTCCATTCCAATTGCCGTCGTGCTTGTCCTATTCACACCTTATTTGCTTAGTAAGATGAATAACCTTCATCTAGCCTGATTTGATTTACCTTGGTGATGTTACTGGGGTCTTGGGATGCAATTTGCTTAGCACAACATACCTGGCAGCACTGCCAACACAGAACTTCCTACCGAATGCATCATCTGTTTCCATAACCTGTAGCTTTGCAAGTGAATGAAAGATCATGGTTGAGGCAACAAATCGCTTCGTGTAATACATGGCAGCCTTCGCCACCCCGAACGAATTGAACTCGGTAATAGAAAGTTAGTAGACAGGTATTCCTATGGCGGTTTTGTCCCATTGGCAAATCTTCTTAAAATAAAGCCAAATTTCATGCAGTATACAAGTGCCGAAATGTGTGCATCCACATCACATGCCTTGAAATGCCTTCAGGGCGATTCGCCTTTGAGTACATCAAAATACCCTTCTTCTTCACTTACCCACCTCCATGTCATTCTCTTCCAGATGTAACAAGCAGCTGTCGGAGTCGTAGAAAGTGCATTCCTTGCAAACATCCATGTGAACTACGTCATCCAAGGTGCTGCGACTTGTCGGCGTGCGTTAATGACAGTTTTATACCTTTTTTACCGAAACGCATGAGTCGTTGTCGCCATCCAACCCTTGATGAGCCCGTACCTTGAAAGTCAACTGTGCCCCTTCTCCCACCTCCCATCATCTCTTAGTGTTAAGTGACAAAAAGGGATTTTTGTCTTCGATTTGAAGGGACCGCTAAGTGTTTAGGTTGGATTAATTGATGCACCTCAAAAATGCTTTCAGGAGCAAGAACTAATTATTGCATTCATAAGTAAGCAATTCTTTATAAAACGGGTGCTTACACATGTCTGTGATGGAATTCACGAACCAGGAAAATAGTTAGACGAAGAATTGGAGATTTCGTCATGGTTAGAAGGTTTGAGGTAGATTGGTGAATAGTTGGACGATAAAACTGGTACTTCAAGTTTGCATATAAATATGTGAGTTAATTAATGCATGACACAAAGAGTTCAAATGCTGGAGTTCCCATGGCTCCGTTCGATCCGGATTCAAAATGAAGTTCGCCGACATAAAAGGTGAGCAATTTAGCACCAATGGCATTGAAAGTCAGTGAAGTGGCTAGTGCCTAATTCACACATTTGATCCAAAAAGACAACGATGAGATGGATCTAGGTCCTAATGACGTCGAATTAAATTGGACAAGACATGATTAGGGCAGGAGATACCGAAACATTCACATCCCTCCCACACCATACTGAGACACAATCCATACTTGAGTAGTTGGCCTGAGTATTACGCTGATCACCAAAGCCAGCGTCGTGATTGTCACTTCCAATTTGCAGACGTTCCTGAGTCACACGCGGGCTGGATCGTGTCAGCGGTGAGATTTATCGTTGGAACCAAGGACACATCGAAAATGCTGTTTTGGCCGCCTCGTACCGACAACACATTCCATGCACCATCGATGAGGCAGTTCGATAAACACCGCAGACACCTTCCTTCCTCCTCTCCTTCCACCTATCTCTCTACCTCCTTCCCGTTGTTCGATCTACACCCAACTTACCCAGTAAGCTGGTCAATCAACTTCACACTCATCTATTCCCAGATCAGCCACTTATTCCCTCCCTTTCTTCCTCCAGTGTCACTCACTCTCACTCATCCCTTCCACATCCTGCTGAAGCAGCTTCTTTCTCTCCCCTCGCGTTGCAAACCTTACCCAGTTAATTTCCTACCTTTCACTTACTCTCTCACTTACCTATCTCAGTGCCATACACTTAATTTCCTGCTCATTCACTCATCAACTTTCTCATCTTCCACCACTTTCATTTACTCCACCCTCATCATTCTCTGCTAGCATACCCTCTGCACCCATTCATCCAATTACACATTCACTTCCTTGCCTCATCTCTATACCCTCCCTTCCTCCTTCCCTCTTATTCACCTAATCCTCTACTCCCACACCTCCCTCACCTTCTACCTCATCCACCACTTGTGCACATTGTAAATATAGCATAATAGTCTGCATTTCACCAAACATTCCTCCATCCGCATTGCATGCAAGTCCCTCCACTAGATCCTCAGTCCCACTCGTAGAATATGCACTCACCTGAGTAAACAAAGGGGAAGGCTGCGATTCACTCGTCTGCAAATCAGACCGACACAACACTTCGCATTCATTATGTCGCACAGTGCAACAACCCGCATGCATCTTTTCTCACATCATCCAGCCCTGTCTGCAATGCAGAAAAGACAGGAAGCAAGTAAGTCTCTGACAGCCATTACTCTGTGCCAGTTTCATAGGAATTGCGTGTGGGATTCTTCTGACAGGTAATACCAACTTCACCCAAAAACGACTTCTTCCATTTGTGTATGTGGCGCCGCGGTTACGACCTGGTGAACAGTCTGTAACCACACGCACTTCCAACCATGGCCACCCACCCGATAATTACACAATCCTCACGACTAAGTGCTTATTCGCCATACGTAAATTTGGGTTACGAGGTCGCAGGGGAAGAGCATTCGGGATCAGGTAAATTATTTCAGAAATGGTGGGGAGTGAGTTGAGACCAAGACACCAGTGCCGTCTTTTGAACTTAACTGACATGAACTGATGCACTGACTCCAAATCGCAACGCTGGTATCTACCACCTACCCTTGGTGTAATAGTGTACACCAAATCATTATATGGTGATTAGTAGAGGGTCATATCCTAGCGACAATGACGTCAGTAAACGGGATAAGAGCAGAGAGCAGAAGTGGCAACATTTGACAGTGGAACCGAAAGTATACCCATCCACCCAATCTGTCACTCCTGGAAGACAAAAAACTACTCTCACGAAACACCACTACTCACTAAACACCATGACTAAAAGTGAATTCCAACCTTGTCTAAGCACTTCAATCGATGGAAGAGTCTTTATTACCTCTCAAAGAGGATAGTACTGCCAGCCTTATAATCGCTTTGCATGCAACAAATAATTACCCTAGGTACATGCACTGTTGGTCAACGTTCTGATTCCAGCTTTCTAAAAATACAAGATTTCTCCTTAAGAATGCTTTTAACTCTCTCACAACCAAGAAGTGGGCGAATAGGTGAGAAGTGTGTGACCTGAGGTAAATATGAGGGTGTGTAAGGGAAGTTAGCTTCCTGGTCATATACTAATGAAGGGAACAGTAAGTAGGGAGAAAGATAAAGTGGGTAATCCTCCCATTAACGAAAGCGAAGACAACTCGAACAGTAGCCTTTAAATACGGTAGTATGGTGACCGAGCGCTTAGCACTACATCTGATCAAGGTGTAAGTTTCTTGAAGACAGCCGATCGTGGGTTTGCCACCGACGATCCAAGCTGAGGTGAATGCTCACCCACTTCTGGAGCATCTCCAATTGCCCTCGATTCAGCACCAGAACACAAAGCCAAATCTGGATCATTTCTAGCTCTGAGGAGGACTGAATCCTGATGGTGACCGGAATGAATAGAGCTTCCGGACTCATGTACTCAGTTCATCACTCTCTCTTTCCACTTCATGAAAAGGTCACAACCGGATGATGAGAACTTACTCTCATGCAAACACTGATACACATTAATTTGCCACAATATTGCAATGTGTGCTCCCTCTTTTCCTCGAGCATTTTGAGGTAAAATTTGAACCAGTACTTACTGTTTTCTGAACAAAAAAACTGAACCCAAACGACTCCAGCTTCATGCCGAAAAGGGTATCAAGTTCGTCAGAGTATTTTATTCGACGAGTAGAGGCCTCTTTCCTCCTGAAGAAGTATTGCAAGCAATCACACCGCTTTGATGAGACAAAGAATTACTTCAGATACGTACATACATGGTCAATTCACCTAGCCCAATATTCTAAATTTGAAAGTTTCTCTTACTCAAATAGAAGAAAAATGACTTCAAATTCGCCTAGAATCAAAGGACGGGTAGGCAATAGGGAAGGGGATGGCTAGATACTGCAAGGATTGAATAGACCTGGGTAGACGTGCAAGCGCATAAAAATTAGCTCTCTGGTCACATACTACTGCTAAGGAGAATAGTAAGCGGAGGGGAGATCTGCAGTGAACAAGAAGGTGGATGCAGTTTGCCCATCCTTCCGATTCCCACTACCTCACCTTCTCTCTCAAAGTCAAGTGCGCGTTATCCTCGAGAATGAATCAATGTCTCCAACCAGCTATGCCATGCTTCACATACACGAAGCAATTTCACAACCACGGACTATGTGGTCATTGGGCATCCCGAAGTTGACGATGTCAACGCCGTTTGCATGCACTTACGAAAATGTGTTTTGCAGTGGTGGTTGTAGTAGTAGCAATCTCGATAATGATGGACTGAGAACTGTGTCGTCACGACTAGAAACGGCACTGATATATACATACACAGGAAGGAACAAGTGCATCATTCAAACGCGTGCATCAATGTCGAACGACCTGGAAGTTACAGGGCTTACACCACTGTACTTCAAACCTTCCGTTGAAGTCTGTGAAGTTGGAATGTGTGGGCAATTACATCTTCGTCTCTTATCACAAGCCGATTTTTGTCCACCTTCAATATCACTGATCGCTTTCATCCTTGATTAGACTGGCACGAACCAGACTGGAGTGAATTAAACTAAATGAAAATGGTATAGCCCTGAATGGAAAGAAGAAACATCTCGCGACCCCACCCACGTGCCACCAGAAGTACCGCTTTGACATAAATCAAAGTGCCAATGCACCTTCAACGCACACAACACACAAACGAGGTGGTTTGGACGTGAACTCGTGTATGAACAAGAATAACGACATGTCAATCCCACACATTCTCCGATGCAAATTAACCAGATAGGCTCTCTCTTATCATACCACACACCAATGCAAACGAGCTTTGTGATCGCATTCCTCCTGCCCACCTTCCAACTGTTTGGTACGATGAGACACTTTCAACCCACTCACTTCCATTCACCTTTGTGATGATTCTGCTGTGAATCTAGGGGGGTTTGTGGGTGTTCACACAGTGATCGTACCGCCTTCCCATTCTGGCCACACCAACACATAACCTGAGGTGTTCCGATTGGTTTGTGTGGTTGTAACCGTGGAATTGTGCTGTTGTGGTGACAAATCACTCTGCGGCAGTCGTAAACACAGTCATTTGGGAACCCTTGCCACCTTAAATAGAAAGTTTGTCCTGGTCTCCACATCGAAAAGAGGGGAGGAAGACGCTGATTGGATTGTTATTTCTCATAACCCCTAATCTTCTCATATCAAAACAGTAAAGGACAATTGCTGAAGTGTACCTTCGCAAAAACTGCGCGATCAAGTGAGTGAACGAGCATTTACAAGGTTTCAAAGACCCTCAAAGTCAATCCTAATTGAATGCCCAAACCCCCCCCCTCGCTAGTTTAACTGGCTCTTGAGCACTACACTCCCCTCCCACCCATCACTGCCAACAGTTCACTGGCCTAATGCCAACCGCTCATTTACTCACCACCATTTTGTCTCTTCCAGACGTAACAAGATGTTGTTCTTCTATGCCCTATCATTACAATGAGCCATGTTACATGCGAATGGAATTGTTGAGCCATTCGAGAGTGCTGCGGCAACCTGGTGTGCATCAACGACAGCCCCTTTCCCTACGTTTCTAAACACATGGATCGCTGCATCTATCCAAAAGACCACTAAGACTTCAAGGTACTTTATGTACACTGGCTTCCAAATGGGCTCTCATAAATTACTCGGCAATAATTCCCCCTTAGTAAACAATTAATCATGATTTCCCCCTCACAAATGAACTCAACTATTTCCCATAATATTTTCCACTTCCATCTAAGCCTCAAGTTACGCGTCAATTTAGAAGTTGGGTGCTCAAGGATGCAACACAACTACTCCTCCAGATTGCAGAAGAAAGGTCATCAGTAGAAATGGTGAAAGCTAATTTAACAACAATAAAATGGGAAGTAATATCATGTCAGTAATCGCAAATGCACATGGGAGACAGAAAACTGCTCCTAAATAGACCATCTACTAAAATAGTTCAGTAGGCGTTACTTTACTTGAAACGGAGCACAACCATGTCTACTTGGGACTTATTTCAATGGACTCCACCTACAACCAGTCATATTAAATAAAATCAAAAATCGGAGAAATTGTCGAAATTCGAGGCGATGTAAATGCTTCACAGATCCGCTTGTACATGGAATACGTCCTCTTCCAGCGACTACCGTCAATTCTAATGCGACACTTGGGTCACCACTGACGGTATTATCAGGCCTGAGGTTTCAAAAAATTGTCTACCACCCATATTACACATGTTAACACTCCTCAGGTCATTTGAGAAAAAAGTAATTCCCAAAATAACATGGAAAACAACCTACACCTACACAAAACAAAAGTGAGAACAAAAAGGCGTAGTTCATGAAAAGGCTTTGTGATCAAAACAAAAGGTGGAAAGTTAGTAGAAAACCGTCTCAGGCTGTAAAATTAGGCGTTTCAATGCGTGGAATGAGACGAACTTCTAGCAGAAGCTCTGCGTCCAAAATTGGGGGAAGATAATCCATGAACAGCAATCGCAGAGTATCCAACAGCTGAAGCAGACCCAAAGCTTGCATCATCGACGTCAGACCATGTAGCTTCTGTAGCACACAAGAAGAAAGCACTGCTGAGGAACGATTGGATGAGGTTGAGGAGATGTAGGAACACTAAACAAGCTGTCACGTTTGAATGACCAACTTCACCACTTCCAAAGAAAGAGTTCCCTTTTGAACATTCGCAAGGATGGCTGCCAACACTGCCTTCGCTTCCACAGCCCACTTTCAGACGCTTTCACCACTCGATCAAACGACACACCGTTGAGTGTCTTACCAACATCCTGCCACACTTGAAGTATTATATGAGTAAACAGCCGTCTTTTCTGGCTGCACGCCATAGCCATTCCTCCCTATACACTGTTATGTGCACGCATTCACCACCACCACCGCCGTCCTTATCAACGCCGACTGGAATGGACCCACAGAAGCACAAAATATGCGCCAGCTCGTAATAGAACCAAGTGCACATCTACCATGACAACACTCCCTGTGGTTGTCAACTCTAAAGCCTCAGTTAGACAAACCCACAATACACCTCGTGCGAATTCAAAATGAGCCATACGACAAGCCCCTCACCCCTACCAAGCATCAGCGGTAAAGTCGGCACCATATTACTCCATCTGGAGAGTTGATTGGCCATTTGTATCCTTCCAGGAAATATCAAACGCAAAAAACATTAACTACGTATCTGTAATGTTAACCCTCAAAAAGGTGTCCGCCTTTTCAGGGAGGCGTTTTGCAAACCGGATAATCTTTGAGAAATTCGCCGATGAGCCACTTACGGTGTTTGCCCAATTCACATAATGGAAATCTGACCCACCTAAATACAATTTAAGAATATGATTAAGTTCGCAAATTACGTCACCTTGTGGGCCTAGGTGAGATGCAGCTAGTACTTGTCCACAAGGCAAGAACCTGCTCTAGCACGAATGTCGATAACGCACGACTAGTGGAGTGACTCTTTAACAGGCCAGAACGCTGTCGATGAGAGGGACGTCTCCCACTGTCCATGCTATTAATGCAGAATTCACTTTGGAAGTCAACCGTGCTAATGCAGCCTTCGATGGTGTATTTAGGCAGACGCAATGACTGAGAAGCAACCCAGAGCTGTCCAACACTCCTGTCAAATTGCTTACTCGAGCTCGCATGGGCACGTGATATAAACACTCGGATAACTGCACCATTAACGCCCATGATTCCGGATTTGATAAGGTCCACACCAGTCCAAAGCAATAGATTACCATTGTACCACTGAGCAGGCACTTAAGTAGGACTTACCAGAGGGCTGATGCAGAAGGAACAACGTAGCTCAGTTGCTCGGCAACGCAGACTGGAAAAGGAGTGATTTGTTCTGCGGCACTGTAGACCGTTTTCCCTTCAAAGTCTGCTACTAGTGCAAGGTAATCAAACTGCCCCAACCAAGCCACCGCTTCACTGCCTACAAGGTTAAAATAGGTAAAGTGCGTTCAAACAGCACCTCTCGAGGCCAGACACCTGCAAAGAGAAAAGTATGTAGCAAATTCAGGAAACAAATTTGTCAGTTGACAGATATGCTTCCCAAACGAGACAATTTTGGTGTATTCCCTAAAAAAGTTTCCATGCCTTTGGTGAGGGGCGATTGCCTTGTCCCTGGACTACAGCCCGTATGCCTAAGTCCCCTCCTAATTTCAGCCCCCAGGAAAACCACTAATATTAGCATCAAAGAGAGGATCGCCAATGCAAGCACAAACGTAATATAGGTAGGACTAGCTCGACACTGCCGGTATAAACGAATTGTATTGGGTTCGTTTATACTAAGCATCGGGAAGCTGAAAACGGCAAAATCTTTGTAAACCTACACGCTGAGTTTCCGGCAACTCCACCAATACCTTCACCGAAAGGGGAGAGTATAAGAACACAGTCTCGACGCGCACTGAATCGACTGGCAAAGCCGTGAGTAAGGAATTCTCGACCTCCAGGCAGTCCAACCGATTCCTCCGAGATCCCCGCAACTTTAGGTCCTTTCGTGCAGGGTTGAATACAAATATTCGCCATCCCAACAGTTCCTGAGGTACCCAGTGCTGCCATCATGACCTCAAGCACCTCAACACCACAATTGTCCGTTGAAGTGCCACCTTCTAATGAAGATCAAAAATAACTGAAACAAGTCACTTAAAACAAACTAGGCGCATGAAGGACATTAACAAAGAATGGGGAATTAGATACATTCAGAAGACAAATGCGCAGAAACCTAGTGCAAATGGACAGAAGTCGAATGTATATGTTGGCAAAGAAGGATGAATGGAAAACGGAGAGGTGCATAACAGGTGGCACACAAATGCATTAAATGATAATAAAGTAATGCACACAGACGGATCGGAGAATAAAAGGATGGGGACGTTTGAGAAATGGCGATTCGGTGGCCGAGTCATGGTAGACAAGGAGTATGTGAGTGCACTATCAACCCGTGGACAGGAACAGCACGGACTAATGGAGCGACACGAGGTGGGTAATTAATGAACTGACGAGTGAATGGATAGGGAGGCTAGATTCAAAATACGAATCCTACCTGGGGCGTGAATTAGCATATGGCGGATAGCGATAGGCGGATGGCTCACGTCGTTCACTTGCAGAAGAGCCAAATATTCCCACAGAGTTGGAATACTCGCTCTGGTGAGGCATCCAAATGCCTCCGTTTTCGAATACGTGGCGATAGTGCCAATGTAACAGGAACAATAGGGTGCCCACGTGCAACAAATCCTGGCCAGTGTACTTCACAACGCCGCGCAGCCAGCACAGAATCCGCTAACACAGCACCAGAAACAGTGGATGCGTTTTCGATAGCGTGCAAAATCTCCGAACTAGCTTCTCAACGCGTTCAGCTTGGGAGATGACTTCATCCAGTAAAAAAACGACATTTAGCCATCTAACGAACGAATCCCACTTACTCATGGTCCGAACAAACTAATGGCAAGACAAGTAACCTCCTTAGAAGCTAATGAACAAGACAACATCGGTGAATGATTTGCAGAAATTTCATCCTCCCAACCGTATTCCATAACAAGGACCTAAGACTTAATCCAACTCGACTACAAATTGCAAGCCTACATGCAAGTGCTAATAAACACTAAATCTCGGTATTTCTTTCCCCACTAAAGTTAGTAAAGTCGGAATAATATCGTGACGTATACAAAATCTCAAAGGGCGTCAACGGTGTCTGCCAGAGCAGAGACCTAAGTCGTGAATCCAAAACAGGAAAAAGTGTCATTGGCTGAGTTTGTTACCTAAAAAGCAAACGGTCAATACACGCGTAGCAATTACAATGGAGACAGTTGTGAGGATCCATTTCAAGTATTTTGCGCAGAAACGCCTTTGCAAATTGATTGAGAGTAGGCAAAGAAACCTTGCTTCCCATGAGAAAGCGCGTGTAACATTTGAAAAGACCAATCGATGGCAATAATATAGGGCATTCTCCACGACACCAAAGTCAGCCCACACAAAAACCTTGCGCACGCGATTCCAGACATACAAAACAGGCAAACTCCTCGAGTCAAACCGGCTCATTAAAACAATATTTCTAAGTTTGTTTCTTACTAAACTTTTATGAAAATTTTGACTTTACTCCCCAAAAGAACTCTCAAATTTATGTGTAAATAAGTAATTTGCTTTGACTTATGATTCAAGCAATCTATTTAGGTTAAATTGGGAATGCAACAGCTGACATAGCTCAGATTGGACACGTTTTTGCAGAATTTGTGCCACACCATTGCTTGTATTTGGTGCATACTATGGATGGGTTCTAAGGTCATTTCAAAGTCGAGGTAAAGCTCTGCACTCTAGCTCAAGTCAATTTGGCTACCTGAGGCGCTAAGAGGCTCCATATTCCTCATGTTGACTAGACTCATGACATACCACCGAACTATCCATCCATGCATTCAGTACTCACTTTTTCTCTGGCCTATTCTCCTTAATCTACTGACATATTTCTACCTTAACCGAGACATTCATTTGCATGTGCACTCAACACTTAACATTCATAAGTAATCTACGTGACTGCGTAATTGCGATTATAAATGCCACCATTTACCCTGTCCACCACTGAAGCAGACGGTTCTTCCCTTTTCTCCTCTTCTCTCTTTCCACCCTTATTATGAGAAGGCCGGCTACCTCCTGACAACTTTGTTATGGGCTTGGGGATGATATGGGGTAAATATGGTGGAGTACCCAAGATGAGGGTGTGTCGACCTTCTGCATCTGGCCTACAAAGCACACTTAAAGAACATAAGTATTACACAGCCTCCTTATCTTTTGAGCGCCGCCTCCGGTGCTACTCTCATTGGCTCGCTTCAATTATGCCGTCATGTGGTTTTCTTTCTACAAGAGCGTAGACTTCATTCTCGTAACCGACCGGCGAGGCACCTTTGTAAGGTCGAATCTTATTGTCATGGGTGGCTATTGACCGGGCCTAAAGTTGTGCATTTCCAATGAGGTAGTTCGTAGGGAAGAGAGCCTTTACCACAAAGAAGGAGTCATTACTCCAATGGTAGTGAAATTTGCGATGCGTTCCAGGTAGGGGAATGGGTCTTGTCACAGCACTTCTTTTGTCTACCATAAGGCATCTGTGGGTACCACCAGGTAAAATTAAACGCCTTCCTTATCCCTTCTTTTAGACGTGGTACGAATTCCGGGGCATTATCGGTTGCCACTTCCTTGCTCGGTGGGAACATATCGGAGGAGGCTCTCATTTCGCGGTCTGTAAGCACCTTGAATGGAAAAACACCAATTTATGCGTGAACTGTAGCCCTACAGGCGAGAAGAGTGCGTCTCAGGCTTAAATCTCAACTTTTAGGTCAAGCCTCCTTAGTACAAACCTTTAGTAGGCCTATCAGGGTGCGATTCCTTCCTTCTACCTGTCTGTTGATCTGCGGATGCCCAGGCGTCGTGCGTGTCTTTGTGATTTCGAGAGTCATGCATAGTTCATTAAAAAGTCGGTTTTCAAAATTAGAAACTTGATCACTATGACCCGATTCAGACGCTCCGTGTTGACAGATCCAACGACTAAAGAAGGGTGGCGCGATCGCCTTAGCGTCTTGCGACTTCATGGGTTTTGCTTCGGCTACCCGCGAAGTAGTCAACCATAATCAGAATATATCGGCTTCCCCTCCTGGTAAGTGGTAGAGGACCCATAATCTCTACCTCCACTCTTTCCTTCGGAAGCCCCGTAGGCATGAGCTGCAGGGGTGCGATTGCTGTGGGATGAGGCTTCTCGAAGTTGCTGCAAGTGATGCAGGTTCGGCAGAAGTCTAGCACGTCTGGGGTAAGGGACGGCCACCAGTATCGTTTTCTCGCCCAATTGACCCAGTCGTTCGTGCGACCCTTGGAGAACCATTTGTATCTGGGAGCCTGGAACAGCTAGGCCCTTGAGAGACGTAACGTCGTCTTGGTGCCGTGAAATTTCATCATCCAGGGCGAGTTTGGACCATTGTTGCCATATCCGCCTAGCTGCCTTGCCGGACGAGTTCATCTCTCGTATACCAGGAAAGTGTCGGGATCCGTACTCTGCGTGTTTCTCCACTGATGTTTGGCAGGCTCGCTCAAAAATAGGATACCCACTATGCCTCTATCCCTTTCTGCTAAGAGAGGTCTGGGGACAATGCGTCCGCGCTGCTATACTTGGTTCCTTTTCTGTACTGCCAAGTCATACTGTTGCAGCTCCTCGTTCCAGCGTGCAACCGAACGGTCGACCGCCCTCGTTGTTTTCAACCGGGTCAGCGCCCAATGTCCTATCCTCACTATGAAATGTCTCGCTATCAGGTAGTGCTTGGAGTGTCGAACCATTGTGTAGATGGCGAACAGTTCACGTTCCGTTGCACTCTTCTGTCTCATTTTTTGTTTAGTCTGACACTAGCTTAGGCGATGACGTGTTCTCTGCCTTCTTTGCCCCTTTGCGAAAGTACACCAACCATGTCCACGTCCCTGACGTCCGTGTCTAGTACAAGGGGTGGTGCGTTATTCTCCAACTTTGGTAAGGCCATAGTCGTCGCGGAGCAGAGCGTTTGCTTTGGTTCTTTGAATGCTTTGTCATGTTTGTTCTCCCACTTGAATTTCGTTTTTGCCTGCTTCTCGGTTAGCTTGCAGAGAGGATTGGCGATCTTGACAAAGCCTTTAACGAAACGCTTATGGTAGTTTGCCAAACCGAGGAAACTGCGGAGTTCCGTCTGATTGGTCGGTGTTGGCCAAGTTCTCACTCGTTTTTGTACGATCTTCGGTGACCACCATCCCATCTGACGAGACCATGTCCCAAGAAGGTGACCGAGCGACGAAGAAAATGGCACCTCTTTGGAATCAAGATTAATCCTTACTCTTGCAGACGATTCAGCACTAGTTTAAAATTGGCGTTGTGCTCGCGAATGCCTCTATCAAAAACAAAAATATCATTGAGATAGATTATGCAGTGTTTAGGAAAAAGGCTAATTAGTGCTGCCTGCATAAGGCGCTGGAACGTAGCTGCTGCGCTATAGAATCCGAATGGCATTGTCTGGAATTCATGAAGCCCACAACGCACTCTGAAATCCGTCTTCTCCCTATCTTCTTCCGCCACTACTACTTGCCAGTTTCCAGAATTGAAGTCTAGTGTGGAGAATCACTCTGATCCATGCAGGGAATCCAAGGAGTCGTTACACAGCTGTAGGCTACCGTTGCTTTCCTTTACCAGTGCAATTTCGGAGGCCCATGGTGACCTGGATGGCTTTATAACTTCATCCTTGATCATCTCTTCCACCAGATGATTCACTACTTTCAGGGGAGGCGTCGGTATGCGTCTGGGTGGATGCCGAATTGGTCTGGCTCTACCGGTGCCTATAGCATGTTTGACGATGGCTTTTCGTCAAATTTTTGCTTCTTGCCATGAGAACATGTTCGGATACTTACTCAGCATTGATTGCAGCTCCATTCTCTTGCTATCAGTGATCTGCATTAACTGGGAGCAAAGCTCACCTAGCTGTTGATAGAAAGGCCCGCCTGCAGTCCCGAAAAGAGCTGACCGATGTTTTTATCTTGTACTGCTGGGTTGCAAAGGTGCCTTCTGCGAAGTTCAGTACCACTTTGCCAAGCATCATACCCCAAACTAATTCTAGGTGTGCAATAATTTGTACCGTCCAGCTCTCCATTTTTACCTTAATCAGCCTTTCTTCTGCTGAGAGTAGATTTGTAGAGGGAGGACAGGTGGGAAACTTGCTACGCAGATTTGGGGAAGTTTGGGAGTTTGCTAATGACTTGGCTGCACCCGAGTCAAGCAGGAAACTGCAGGGATATCCCTCTAGCTCACCTGGGACTCGCATAAATGGGAGGAAATCGTATGGGGGTAGGGAGGATAGGGAATAGTACGGCTCACCTGCTCTCGGTACACGGCGCAACGCAGTCCAACGTGGACGTCTGAGAAGTGGGTGTCAGAAGGAGTTCCTGATGCTTCCTGGTCGCTGCCTCGATCAAATGACCGAGATCATTGGTCTTCACGGTGTGAAGCTTCGCCGCGATGGTTAGTGATCGGACTCCTGCCCCGAATCGAACGACCACTAGGTTTTAATCCTGTTTGGTGGACAGCCTCTGAAACCACGTTCTGCTAGTAGTGGCAGCGTCCTAGCGTAAGCCTCGTCATATTCGCCTGGGTTTTGATCGCGGCGAAAAACTCTCCAGCTAGTGACTGCTCTCGCTGGTCAATGAAAATTTGGGCTAGCGCCTCGCAGCACTGGTCAACGTCCGAGTCGGGAGAGACTCCTCGATCAATCACTGCCAAGAATAGCTCCGACAGAACGGAAGAGCGTGGAGTATCAGCGGAATTCCATACCGCTAAGGATATAAGTAGATATTAAACCTCACGGTTTTCGTCCAGTCTCCAAGGTTCATTCCTTCTTTGAAGTAAAGGAGGTCAGCCAACGCTGCCACCAGTGTAGACGCTTCTTCCACTCTTCCACCCTTCCTATGAGAAAGCTGGCTACTCCTAGACATCTTTATTATAGGCTGAAGGATGATATGGGGTAGCTATGTCGGGAAGTCTAAGACGAGGGTATGCCAACCTCTGGAGAGCGAACACGGCGCTTCACGACAGGTTCAAATTGCCCTCCCGCCTCTGGCCTACAAAGCATATTTAAAGAAAGTAAGTATTACAGGAATAACTTATGATAATGAGAAGATTTAAGCTGTGCAGGGAAGTGAGCGATACTTTCTGTAGTCCCCCATATCATTGATTAACGATGAGAGCAGTTGAGCTAAGGCGGATAGGGTGTGTGGTACAACTGTTCAAAATAGGGGATCAGTTCTGTGCTTCTATTCCTTCTCTGATCTGCAGCGCACGACGCATTGTGTTTTGCCCAAAATGAAGTAACTTCGCAGCACCGCTGTGTTGGCGATTCCCTCAGCGCCTGCTCTGCGTTAGAACATGTCCCATGGTTCTCAAGTTTAGAAAACTAGGACAGAGAGGCAGTTTAGCCCGGCGACCAAGCCAAAATCCTTCATCCCAATTTGAGCAATGATAATTTATCATTTTTACGCCATATTTCTGTGTCCTTGTTTCTCTTGCGTCTTCCTTTATTCTGTTCTCGTTATTAGATTCAGCAGAACGAAGTACTACCCAGGGGAAGAAAAGTGGGCGAGAAGAGGCTTTTTGCTAGCCCTCACCCATTAGCATATTTTCCCCTTCTGATATCATTTCAGGATATTCAAAGTGCTGCCCAAGACCCACTCGTAATTACAGAAGAGACATTTCGCTCAGTTCTGGCATGGCCGGCTTTGAAGGCTAATGATGCCATGGAGTGTAATTCTACTCACGTCCTCAAGTTGTCCTAGGATTCAGTCATGACTTAGCATCGTACTTCAATTTGGTAAACAGAATACTTGTGCATTAGTGTAGCGTTGCTAGGGGTCCCAGCTGCAAGTCTCCTCCGACTTCATCAAAGAGCTTCTAGCAACTTGTTCGTTGTTCAAAATCAGGCACAAATTCAAGGCAAAATCTTGTCTTCTGGAGATTAAGACTAACTTCGGTGGAGCATTTCGCTAGAGCGAATCAAAAGAGTTATTTTGAAAGTTGATAATTTATAATAGACACCGATCTGAGCCAAGGATGCTCATTTATTGGGAAAATGGCTTCGCAACTTTATTTGGTTGTGATATTTAATCAGATCGAACACATATTTTATGACCCGATTAAGCTTTCGTCTGGATTTGCCGTTTGTCTTGAGACTACATGATTTGAAACAGATTTGTGGATGAATAGTGTTTAAAATGATGCGCTATCGACCTTTAAATAACCAAGCATGACCTGAGATTATTTGAATTTCGTTTCGGGCAGTTTGCGGTGATGTCGGGTTGTGGTCTCTCGAATCTGTCTCGACTCGAAAAAATTGGAGAAGGTTTGACAAAAGCATTCAATCTATTGTTCTAGGCACCTACGGAGTTGTGTACAAATGTCTCGACCGAAAGTCGGGGCAGCTAAAGGCATTGAAGCGAATCAAACTGGAGAATTCTGACCAAGGAGTTCCTTCGACTGCTCTCAGAGAAATTGCGCTTTTGAAGGAACTTAAGCACCCTAATATTGTGAAGTAGATTCTAAAGATCTATTACTTCCTCTAGTCTGGAGCATGTTATTCTAGATGGCGGTCGACTATACCTAGTTTTTGAATACGTATCAGTGGATCTGAGGCGGTACTTGGATCTTTACTATAAGAACACCGGATTGCCTCCAGATACTGTTAAAGTAGGATTTCGCCCTTGCTCATTTTTCCTCTAGTCTTTCATGTACCAAATGCTGCAAGCGCTCCGTTATTGCCACGTGAGGCGCATTATCCACCGTGATTTAAAACCCCAAAATGTTCTGGTGGATGCTAACAAAGGTGTCGTTAAGCTGGCTGACTTTGGCTTGGCTAGGTATTTCGGCTACCCTCTTCGCGCGTTGACTCACGAGGTAGTTTCTACTTTCTTCAAAACTCTGAAAAATTTTTCTGACTGGTCACGAAATGTTGTAGGTCGTCACTCTATGGTACCGCTCTCCTGAGATTTTGCTAGGCGAAGCTGTCTATTGTTGTGGTGTCGATATGTGGTCGATGGGTTGTATGTTCGCAGAAATGGCCACGGGAGATCCGCTCTTTTGCGGTGACTCCGAGATTGATCAGCTATTCCACATATTCCGAATAAAGGGTATGCCGACAGAGGAAACTTGGTCAGGCGTTACAAAGCTGCCCCACTTTAACCCCGAATCGTTTCCAACTTGGCACGCTAGTAGGCTTTGTTCTCAAGAAAAGATCATGTGTGCGCTTGATGCCAACGGACTTGATTTATTAACGGTGAGTGATCATCGCGTTTCACCCTTCTTTCCTTTATTTCTTGTTGCCACCATTATTCTCCCAAGTCCATCGCTGGTTTTAAGAATCGATGCAACTCACTGACAAGTCAATTTTTGGTATTTTTTTTTGGTATTATATTACCGTTCCTAAGGAGGAGTGTTAGTTGATATGTAACCACTACCCCGTATAAATTTAGGGGCTTCTTCTCTACGATCCACCATCTCGCATGAATGCGCAGCAGGCTCTTTTGCATCCCTACTTTGCCAACCTTGACAGAAAGTCGCTGCCTGCAGTTGGTGAGGAGTACGTTGGCCTGCCGATTGGGGAAATTCCATCGGATTTCGCCGAACTATTCAAAGCCTTGATCAACATTGACGAGGGTGACTTAGAAGGAGAAGATGAAGAGTGGATGAAGGAAGTAGAGAAAACCTTGGATAAGATGGTAATTTGCGTTTCCTAGTTTTTCGTTGTGAAATTTTTGCAATTGTGGCATATTGTCTTTCTGTTGGTTTGTTAAGCCGAGGATGGTGCCATCAACGATGTTATTGGGTGCGTCGACGTATCAGGTCTCAGCGGCTCGTGACACTTTTGCAAAGGAGAAATTGGGACAGTCAGAAAGAGAGAAGCCGCAGCACTCCTCAGATGTGAAAAATTGAGTTGCAGGGCCTCTGGCTGAAAAGCATAATGTCAAAAAGTCTACGGCTTGATATTTCGCCATAATCACTAACCTCATCTCCCTCCTTTCATTCTGCCGACTGTTTGCTCACTCTTTACACCGTTACTTCTTCCCATGCTTGTCGTCCACTAATAAGGCATTATCTTTTGTTAATCATTTGGTTTTGAAGTTAATGGGAAGGGAAGGTGGGTGAATATTTTTGCAGTGCCCCATGTCATTGACCAACGGTATGATTAGTGGGGCTGGTTCCGTTTGGGTATCTGGTACAGCTGTCGGAGGTGCCGCTGTTGGTGTGCGGTGTGAGTTCGTATTCTTCCCCTCTTATGGTGCTCGTAAGCTGCATTTTGTACAAAACGAAACAGATCTGGCGTACTTCTGTGGTGACATTTCTCGTTGCGCCTGCTATGCGTTTGATCAGGTCCTTGCGGTCCTCAAGGCCAGAAAATTGGAAAAAGGCGTTTTATCAGGAGACTAAAACGAGGACTTCATAGTTCGGCGTAAAAGATAATAATTTAAGGTCAACTTTGCAATTCTCCTTTATGTTTCCTGAGTAGCCTAGTATGTAAATCTTGTCATTAGGTTTAGTAGATTGAAATGCAGCCAAAAGAGAAAGAAAATTAGTTAGTCCTCATTCAATGGCGTTCCTAGAAATCCAATGTGTTGTTCACATCCTTGTTGCAATTGTGGGAGAGGAAGTTTGTTTTCATCTCCCAGTAGCTGGTGCTGGAAGTGCAAGCATAGCCGGATGAATAATTATTGTAGCGTCCCGAGGCTCCCTTAAGGCAAAAGAAGGCAAAGTGGCAGGGTAGAATACATATATTCACCGGACAGAGGGAAATAGGCTGCTGGCATGGCCCGGAGGCCAGCCCACGCAGCTAGGGCAGTACGGCCACCTCTGTGACCTCGACAGAAAACCGGCAATTCTAACAAACAAAGTACTACAATTATAGTCTCAGCTATTCTCCTTGATTGCATAGTTCGGCGCAGCTAAGGGTGTGCATCATAGAGTGGAATCGTCGCGTTCTGTCACATTTGGAGAAATTCTACGCACACATTTAACTGGTGGTAAACGAGCATAATGGAAGGTTTCAAGAACGTCGTTCTTGGTAGGTGCATAGATATGAAAGACCTCAGCAAAAAGAAGTTGTTTATGCTTTAACAAGCCTTTGGAAGCAGGCGGTTGCGGACGTAAAATCGGTCAAAGAAAGGCGCAGAAATATTGCTAATACTCAAAGAGCAAAGTCAGCCGTGGTCGAAATTTAACTTCAAGATTAGCGAGAGGCGACTCTAGCAGGCTTGGAGTAAGTTTCTGCCTTTTAAAGCTCACAAACCAAGACTTGCACTTTGGTTTACACCCTCTGAGCCGCAAGTTTGAGGTGGCCTTACAACAACTTGAGGTGTGAAGAACTATGCTACTCGTAGGGTGTACTGTTAGTAGCGTACTGAGCTTTACTGCTCACCTCGCTATCAGCCCTTTGCAGACGTCGTGCCTCGAAAGGTTTGACTGTAGTAGGCGCTAACTTTGACCCCGATGCCTACGCCTCAGTGTTTGCGTGAGATGTAGAAACGTGGAGAAAAAAGAAGGTGGAGCCTAGTACAAAACCACCAAAATTCATTTCAGCATGGAAATCAATCAGTAGCAGTGATCAGTTGGCGACAAGTGGACCGGTTGGTAGAACGTCCCAAAGTGATTTCTTGATGGCACTGTTCAGCTGCATCATGACGGGGAGGAAAGTGCTTAAGGGATTATTTATAAAATGAATCAAACCTCGACGAGGACGGCTGATGGTGTGCACGGATAAGCTCATAAAATTGTGACCGGAAGAAAGAGAGGTGTCATTTCAACTCTTTTAATACTAGGCTGTGTACATTCGCCTATTCATCTACAGCTTCAATGTGTGATTCACTTGTGACAGAAAGACCTTTGGTGCAGTTCACCTAGTGTCGCCTGCACTTGTATTGCCTACTGCACGTCATTGTATCAGATGCAGCGCCCTTCAATGGGTGTCGAATAATTTGAGCCATCATCCTTGCTTTTCTTCCTCTTCCCCAACCAGCATTTCTGCAATCTCTAGACGGATTGTTGTTAACTAGGGGCATCGAAAGATTTTCAATGAGGAAATTGCATAAACTATTTTCTCCCATACATGACCATGACCACTCACCCCTGAGATGTTTTCAAAGAAGAAAAAACACTTAGATATTCCACTCAATCACCAAGCTTTCATTGTCATTCGCTACAGCAACTAGTTCCGATTACCTGACGCCCTCAGCCCCAACAGGCAACACAGTTGGAATATCAAGTGGTTAAGCCACGGAGGTAAAGACGTGTCACAATAGCTGTCGTTTCACCTAACCACCTACGTATAATCATGTCTGCATCCCGTCCACAACCTCTTGGCTATTACCAACGGTCAGACGTGTATGAAGTCGGTAATAAAGAGGCATCTCTCTCCTTGTGCAAAAACATCATCACCTGAAAGGAGCCATTTGGTTCATGGCAAATCAAAGTTGTTCAATCTACCGCGAACCGGTTAATCATCTCTATTCCATCATTTACCCACCACTACGTTCAGTCTAAGCGACAGGTCCCGGTTGCTATACGCGTCTGGGCCTTTAGGCGAGACACCTTGTCATCACTCAAGACCCTCCCAACACGAGATGCACAACCGTTACCATTGGTGTCATTATCGATCGAAGGGGCGCAGTCAGTTAATCATCACTTCCGAATGCTAAGCTTAGCATAGGGGGCTCTAATGGGACTAGATGAGTTTTTGATCTTACATAAACACATTCTCCAGGGAGGGATACAAGACTAGACGGAAAAATTTCATGCGGTTTTCTGCTGAAGTGTGCAGTCTGTATTCCTCATACGCTGCAAAATGCTGAGGGATGGACCATAGTTGCTAGCAAGACAATAAATGAGGTTCATTCTGTTACACACATTTATCTACCTGAGTTGTCAGTTGGCGACATTGAAGGTGTTTCCCAACTGGGAGGAGCAGTATTGACGCCAATGTATGTTGAATGCAGATCTAAAAATCACCGCTTAATAAACAGGGCTGTTTGGATTGGTCGGAATGGAGATGAGGCTGCAAACACAACTGCTGACTAATCTGCAAGACGCACCACACTAACTTGTCAAATTGTCACAAGAGTTGTCAAATTTAGATGGTAAATGTAACTCCTACCTAATTTGACACGCACCGCGTTACTCGGCGGAGGTAGGGTTTGACGAGCCATTGGGTAGTAGCATTGTGGATCTTAATTGTGGAGTGCGCAAGAAACTGCAAGTTATTTGAGTAAAAATGACCCTTTTATAATGGCATTGACAGGATGTGTGAAAAAGGGTTATTGCTGAGTGGGACGTCAGAATGAGTAATTAGTGTTTAATTTGCTACTTTTTTCCCCCAAGTAAGTGGGTGGTTGGTATCAAGTGAGAGGCAGAAATGCCACTTAAAAATATGCTAAAGCAGTGGCACTGTCATCCTTTGGATTAAAGGTGAAAAAGTGTTCAAACGAAATAAGTACAGAGATTGCAGAAAGAAATCGTCTAGATGGTAAGGCTTAATGCGAAAATCGAATTACAATCAAAAGGTAAAACTGCGATGTCGGCAACAGACTTCAGCTGGTAAAGGGAGACAATACCTTAAAGTAATACGAATTGATTTAATTTAGAATAAGCATTTGGTATGCATGATTTGATCTGGTCTAGTAAAACTTGGGCAAAGGCCTCTTACCGCTTTTAACTCTGTTGGATAACGAAAATATACGACTCCACATTATTTTATTTTATTTCATTTGTCTTAGAGTGCATTAACAGGCATGCACAAGATGCGACTGAAGGCTTGCTCTCGAATCACACCAGTCATGATGCCAATCCACTCAGCCAATTAAATCATTGAGCGAATGGTGCCAAGATAGACTTCTCATTCTGATTGGCGTGTAATGACGCGCGCATGAGCAACACCACTAAACGCACCAATAAAGAGACTAAGAAAATGGGTTTGTAATCGCGCTCATCGCCTCTTCAAACGACCTACTTCCTTAGTGCTAATTCCGTATTCGAACCACTTTGGAGAAAAGCAAATGAATTTGTCAACTCAAAGGTCGACCGTCAATTATGCCTCCCTCAACATTCATATGGGCATGGAATCAAAAGCAACTCTGTTCCGGTCGCAGCAATCTTTAAACAAAGGGTGATCTACATCACGTGACTCTGCTTGTTGACAGTTGGAACTAGGACGGAAGCTTCTGGGCAAAGGGATAAATGCGAAGCAGCAGACTCCTCTGACAACTTCATATGGGGCATATGTCCTTACATATTGATGAGTTTCCATCGCCGTGGAGCTATGGTTCGCTGTCTCATGGAAGAAACGCTGAATGAATCGCGTTCTGTCAAAATGGGCAAGAAATGAGCGCGGACTCTTCCGATGCTCCAATGACTGCACTGCGCACACAGGAGACTTGCCCTCATCCCTTACAACCGAGTAGAAGGGGGCGGAAACCTTTCAAGTGGAAGCAGGAATTGTGTCTTCGTGTGGATTGCTTTCAACCCTGGTGTTGACGGGGTAAGATTCACCCAGAACGAAATTAAATTCCGATATAAATGGCTAAAACGAGTTAACAGGACGTAAATGAAGTACATACTTATGCTTTCGCATCTTTCAGCCCAGATTGTAACGTCTCTCTTCCAATCCCTACAATGAGGAAAATTCATTCATATTTTTTCTTCACTTGGTGAAAAGATGTATGAGTCGCAATGAAATCTGCTTAACGCCCTCGAAGAGTCGCGTCTTGGCACCCTTTCATTGAACTCAGCACGCAGTTACTTGTTCCAATTTTTCATGAAATTCCGCAGCATTTTTCTCGATTAGAGCAAAGAAAAGGGAGTCCCCTGAAGCGTCATCTGACAAACAAAACTTCACATTCAACTGCTACCATAACCAAAGGTTGCTGGATTATTTGGCTTATTTACTCCAACATATTTGCTCGTACATGCAAAATGAAAGAATAAGGTTAAGGTTTACTCGTCTCACCTTTATGGCTTTCTGATATATTCGCTAAAGAACCTGAAGCATCACCTTCGAATCGCCTGGAATAGTTCGACTGCCCTCAGGTGGTAAGTTCATCAATTCAGCAAGTTTTTCTTGCTTGGAACTAAAGCGCGTAATGAACAAGAAAGGTCTCATCTCTCGCTCTTTCTCGTAATTTAAAAAGAACTTGAACCCACTAGAGTAAGCCAACGCAACTATGCTGTAACAAGGCACATAGACCAAAAAAGACGTAGTTGGTACTCGTATTTGAATGAATTACATAATGAAATTCGAACATTCAACCACACGCTCCATAGGAACAATGAATCGAATGCGTCTCTAAAATCCCCATTCACACTTTCAAGCCAATCTATACTTTTGGGTGAATATGAATTAAACAAATAAAATTCTCTCACAGCGAGCACACATAACCATTTCCTTTAGATCAAGCAAAGCGCTACCGAAACAATCGCACCGCAAACCAAATTTTCATTGTGCTACTTTGTTTGTTTGTTTGACTGATGGTTTCGACTACGGTCACGTGTGTAGCGTCCTGAGGCTCCCTCGAAGACAAAAGAAGGCAGAATGGTAGAGTAGAATATGCATATATCTTCAACGGACAGAGAAAACTAAGCTGCTGGCATGGCCCGGAGGCCAGCCTACACAGCTAGCGCAATATGGCCACCTCTGCGACCCTAACCGAAACCGGTAGTTCTAACAAGCAAAGTACTACATCGTGGGTGGCCACATCACCCTAGCCGTGTGGGTTGCCCTTCAGATCATACCAATAGCCCCGATCCCTCTCTTTACTGAATTCGCATATTACTCCTTGGTATTATGATTTTGCCTTGAAGGAAGTCTCATTCATGTGTGTCGTCAAGTGTATATTTGGACCAGTCGTTAGGCAAAAATCAAAAATTTGCTATAAGTATTGCTTGTAGGCAATTCCTCCCCTTCCTCCTCTTCCCTCCTACCATCCTGATATGAAAATGTTAGATGATTTAGGCATCTTTATTATAAACACACAGAGGGCATGTAGTAGCAAAACCGAACCAGTTAAGATGAGGATAGCTTTGACTCCGGAGAGCCGCTGTGTCCTTCCACGACTAGGTTTCAAATGCCCTAAACCTACTCGTCTACAAAGAACACTTAAAAACGTAAGTATTGCACTGCCAGTAGCCTCAATGTGTAGTACTTTGTTTGTTAGAATTGCCGGTTTTCTGTCGAGGTCACAGAGGTGGCCGTACTGCCCTAGCTGCGTGGGTTGGGCTCCGGGCCATGCCAGCAGCCCATTTCCCTCTGTCCGGTGAATATATGTATTCTACCCTGCCACTTTGCCTTCTTTTGCCTTAAGGGAGCCTCGGGACGCTACACAATGACTAGAATATTTGATGTTCCAATTTAAAATGTGGAGTTATAAAAGATAAATGCATGCAGTCTTATATTTGCAAGGCTAAAATTTATTTCAAAATTTTCGTATTAAGCTTTAAAATCTAGGTTAAGCATAGACCACATCAGCCAATTCATTTCTAATCACCGATTTCAAGAGAATGTTGCTTTACAATGGAATTCTATTGTAACCAAGCCCAGTTGGATCACCTGGCAGCAGGGTAACCAAAGATGTTTACATGACCAATATGCCAATAATTAGACAACACAAAGGCGTAATGATTCATGCACTCACGTATAAATAATTAGTGCCTAGCTAAAATTATATCGTGCAAGAATGTTTGTTGTTGTGTAAACATACAAATTTCGTTTGAATGTATCGCTGAATTCAATACAATCACGGCTCGGTGCATGAACAGTTTGTGATTTGTCTATGGTCTTTTGCTGCGAAATTATTTGTCATCCATCTAATTCGCCGTGTGAGAGACCCAGACGATTCAGAAAAACAGATGTTATCATTCGTGGCCCCACTCCTTACGTGCTTTCGTCATGTGCATCGAGTAAACTGACGCTAAGCTGTAAGGTATGCGATTTGTATTGTTAATGAGTTTAACTGGAGGGGAACATCGTCGAAGTGCATGATAGGTTTTTGCGCGATGGTAAATTCACCATCCGTTTGGCTAAACGTGCTCAAGATGTCGTCTTTTGTAAGGTGAGCTAGTGGCAGTTCTGAATCACTTTACGCTAGGTTAGACCAGATTTGGCTCGTCAAGTGTGACGTGCGATCCTTGTCAGGTTTGGGTGGTGAATTCTTCAGTGTATGTAACCACACAAATTTGAAGTTTTTAGACGCCGGATGTTGGGAAACTTGTAACCGCATATAAGTAATGTGAATCTTCGCAGATTTGACAACCGTATATTACGATTGGCAAATTTATCTGTGTTGAGCGTGGAGACGAGTCGGATTTCGTCAGTTCCCAAGGCTGTAGAGTGCTTGCATCTAACTCGCCTCTGCCTGAAGTCAAATGTGGTGGAGACTTGGCCAGCAGCCTCCGTTATTTGGACTTGTCGGGGAACAGAATTGCTTGGCTGCTAGAGGACTTTTGGAGTCTTGAGAATCCGGGAAGTCTGCTTATAACGGGTAACTGGAGTGCTGTAATGTCTATTAATCCTCATGCTAGCGATTGATTAAAGAGTGCATAATAAGTCTTTTTCTTTGTGCATTTAGACAATCATCTGGTTGGATTGCCAGCGGCCAACTTGCACAGAGTGAAGAGACTTAGGGATCTTCAGCCAAAAAATAACAGACTGTGCTGCCTACCCTATGCTGTATCCTAGTTGTGGGAGCTGGGGACACTGTGTCTGCCTGACAATCCCTGGATGGCGCCTTTGCCTCCGATGGAGTGCGACGAAGGCTCCAAAGGTCTTCTCCACTTGGCGTCAGTAGCATTTTTGCAGAATTGTGGACAACTGTAAGTGGTTGAATATGGTAATGTCGCCTGTGTGGGCCATGATGTGGACGCGACCTAACTGTGATAGCAAACGACCGATAGGTAGTCTAGGACGTGTACAGTTGAATGGCGTTTGAGACAAACGTCTCGTCGTCTTCAGAAGTAACGTAGTTTAGTGGCGGGAGTTGCAACACACAATAGTTCAGGCACGAGTTTTGGGGCCAATTACTACTTTAAAGCTACATTCTAGAAGTCGCTGCTGAAATGGTAACCTTTTGATTGCCATCGGGTGGAATGTTTTCGATTTTGTCCACCTATTGCTAGGTCATTAGTTTTATGAACCACGGGCTTAATTTTCGGCCTCGCAGGAGATAGTGCTGGTGTGTTGCGGAGTTGTTGGTTGAAAGAGGACATTGGGAGATTGTTTTCTTAATGATTTTGAGATGGTTCAAGAGATCTGTTGTCGAGACTGGCTGTTGTGGTGTGTCTGGTTTGGAGAAGAAATGGGCCACCACGTTCGCAACCAGGATGATTCATTGGTTGCATGTGGATGGATTTGTGGCGCTAACGGACCAGATAGAGGAGGTGGAATTATTGGTGAGCACCCACACGACTGCATGGAAGTGAACCATTCGGTGTTTATTCCTGACTGCCTGTGAGTTGGTAGTGAGGAGTATACTGTCGGAGGTTGTTGCATACATGCATTTGGGAGGATGATTGAGACTGGCATTTGACCGGATTTTAACTACTTTGTAGACTGCCGGTGTTGGAGTCGCAGCTATCCCGGGACGTGGGGTCGCGATTGGGGGTACTGCGTCGGCGCTTTCGATGTCATCGCATTTGTGGTGTGGAGGCAGATTGGTATGTGGGGTACATTGAACTGGAGTACGTGGAGCGTGGTGGTGGTGGTGGTGTTATTGAGGTTAGTAATTTGGGAGCTTTATGCGTACACGAGCAAAAGTAGGGCTGTTGGGGTATCGTGTGGTAACGAGACTCACTGCGGACGAATAGACTACTGAAGGGATTGGGGATCGCCGATGCTCCCTCGGTTGATGGGTGGTGTCGTTGACCGCTTCAATTTAGCAAGGTGAACAACGGATATCAGTCGGCAGCAGACGAAGACATTCCTACCCACTCTAATGTGATGGTTGGCTTCCATTACGTTCCGCGATCACAATCACCACTCACTCTCCACTTCCACGACCCCCACAACACTGGACTACACCACAACTGAGTACTTGTCCCACTCCACTGTCGCATTTGCTCCCCTCACTCTATCCTAGTGGATGAAATAAACCGTCTTCATTCATCTCTGGTTGTTTGTGATCAGGAAAGTTGTGCTTGTGATGTTTTTTGAGACGACACGAGTAAATTTTAACTGCGCTAACTAACTAGTTCGACAGCTAGCAAGAAAGAAGTTGATTTTCGCAATACCTAGCCTCTAGCATTCCTTTGCTCAAAGAGGTCTACAACGAAGATTTCAATGCTCAAATGTAAAATATCGTAGCCTGGGTTGGCGCGGCGCAGTGAAGGGTGGTATAAAAGTGGCATAAATCAAGGGCGATTGGTTTTTTTTCGGATTGTTTTCTGGCAATATTGCGGTTCCGCTGTTTGTTGTGTGTGATGTTAGGAAACAATTTAAATGGAGCGCCAGGTGCCTCATAGCAGCTCCAATTGTCGGTGCACGTCAAATTAGATGTAAGGGATCGATAATCGGGAGCTGGACGTCGTTCACGGTCATAACGGAGACCGAAAGAGGCAATAATGGAGGCCTGGAAAGAATTGAAGGTCATTTTAGAGGTCACCTACTGCGAAAAGGTCAAAAAGTGGTTATGATAAATGTGGAGATTAAATTACGGCATTGCTAAGTACTGGACTTCAATCTTGGTCGACTTCAAGGCCAAATGACGTCACTTTGGAACCTCAAAAATCGGCATTGTTCGATTTTAATGTCAAATGATGCTATGCGAGGGTGTGATATACGGATCTAATTCGATGTCAAGATCAAATGGCGTAATGCTGGAGCCGTAGGTATAGCTTTGTGTGAATTTAATGGCAGATTGACATCATTCTGGAGCGACCGGTGTGAATATAGATTGAGCCCTAGACATCAATTTGGGTTGACGTTGTGGTCGAGTGACGCCGTTTTCTAGCCTTAAATGCCCACCTATGTCAATACTTTAAGTGAGTTGGCATGAAACGGCGGGTTGGAAGCTATCACCTAAGGTTAAGTCACTCTGATTGCTATCACTGGAGCTCTTCTCGAGCTCTACATGCCACTAACACGCAAATGTGCAGTGTGCAATGTAGTGAAACACTCAGTGTTGGGGAGCCTACTTCGGTTGCAACAAAAACAGCATTCACCTCCTCTTGCCTGCATGCTTTGCACGTGCAACCTGACAGCAGTTACTGGCAGCCGAATGCAAAATGGTGAAGCAATCGATTAAGCCACTCGCCCATGCTGACGACGATAAAGATGGTGACGCACTGCGCCTCCTTCTTTGCCGCCCTTTTCACATCTCAAGCATCAACGACATTTAGGTTGCCAAAATAAAATCTGCCACAAAGCAGTCCAAGTAGATGATTGTGTGAAGGAGGATGATCTGACAGAAAGATCTGGTGTGTAATTCGTGCAAATCCAGCAGCTACTTGGTTTCATCGCTCCTAGAAGCCGTTCAATGCAGACGCTACGGTCGGAGTGAATGAAAGGAGCCGCTACCATCACCGCCACAGACACGAGCTATGGGATGGGTGAAATTGCTGATGGATGCAAGTGGGGAGAAAGAGGCGTGAATGAGGCGCGAGAGAGAGCGCCCCCCTCAACAAAGAAGGGGATACGGAGGAATGCAAAGAGCCATCATTCAAAGAGGGAGGAGAATAAGAGAATGAAGAAAGGGGTGAAGAAGGGCGAGAAGACACACGAAGTGAATGACGGTCCCCTTGTTGATGAAAAGGCAAAAAGTCGCATGAATGGAATCGTGAGAGATGGCGATCATTCCTTACCACCCTAGTCGCTGGGATTGGGGCACACCACCTACGACCTCGACACCGTCATTGCCATCGATTTTGTGATTGCGGCAGAGATTGAATGGAGGCGAGGTTGGTGTCTTTCTGGTTAACGTGCAGCGCCTCAACTCTCGGCTTATCAAGGACGCATTAGTTGCCATATTGTGATGCCTGCTTGCACAGCTGCGTTGTATGCTTAAAGTAGGAGAGTAGCTGTGGCGCGAGTGGTGTAGGGGAGGAGAAATACGCTGGGTCTGAGGATGATAGCCCCTTCCTCTGCATTTACGCAACACGAAAGAACCATAATTTATGAGGTTGAGCGTGAAGCTGTCATTTCTCCCCGACTGATTGCAGGAGCGTTTCACAGCATGCATGTGCATGTGAGGAAAGCGAGGCTGCTTGCATTACATTACAAAGAAGCTTCCTAGAGTAAGAAAATATGAGAGGAGGCTTGCGTGGTCATTCACTGTGAGCGTCCCCTTGTTTTTCACTTCCTTCTTCATTTCCTCATTCTCCTCCTTCTTTGACTACCTCTTTGTATTCCACTTCCTCTTGTCCAATTTGCACCTCCTTCTTCCCCCACACATTCATCGGTAATTCCGCCTGTTGCATAGCATGCTGCATCGCTTCCTCCAATTCCTTCCCCACGATCGACCAACTTGGAGGCAAGGCGATAAAATTGAGTGGCTGTTGGCATCTCATACGCTTCACATTAGATGTTTCTGGCGAGATCCTCCTCCCCACCTCTTCCACATGAAAATCTGTCTGAATTGCCCTATAACAGCTTCTATTTTGGTAACCTACATGTTCTGCTCCTGTTGAAAATATGTTCATTCTGTACACATAGAAGCGACTTGTCATGCAACCGATACGATGTCGGTATCGAAAAATTGTGAAAGGCACGATCATTGATGTGCTGTGAGCAGGTTCGTCCAGGTAATTTGAAGGGGCGTCCCCCTCCTCACTGCTAAAACAACTTTCCCTCTTCTGTTATTGCATTCTCTTATCAAGTTATGGGTGATGGGCAAAATGTACTATGAGATCATCCACCTGTTGGACGATGACATCGTTACCCATCGACTAATTAATCATCTGCTTACTCAAAGGTCTACCACAGTCCACCAGCGCACACTACATTTCAATCGGCAAAACTTATTCTCCTCTCGTTTACTATTATAGGATGCACGCGACCCCCTCCCACATAGTCCCTTCTTCCTTCCCTCCCGACCGGCTAGGAAAACAACACGAGTGAGAAGTCACAACAGGTAGCCCCGTCTCTTTCAAAATGGGTTGCCTTAGTCAATGGCATGAATGGGTAGATGTGCATTAGCACAGAACCCAACCTGTCAGCACCTAACAGACACTAGCTCTGGGTGGGGCTAACCTAGCTACCCGCAGTGGTGGTCGCAGATCAGAAACACTAACCCTCCGTCAAGATGATCTACACAAACGAGCAAACTACGCAACCACTGGGAAGGGAAGAGGCCTAAACTACGTCATTTTCACCCATCCCCTATCGATTCCTGCCTACAGGGGCAAAAGACCAAATCCCACGGCAGAGAGGAAGTATACCCCATCAAAGTAGACAAGCGATAAAAAAGGTAATGTAACTAATAACACATATATAATCGTGCACCGCCGTCATTTAGCGAGTTCCTCCTACAAGCCTCCATCCGCACTGACAAATGTGCACTGTCCGCCTACCACGACGTCGACGATAACGACGACACAGCACCCCACCGCACTTGGCACACTTCCAATGGTCTCAGCACAGATTCAGCAGCCAACACCCATCACCAAAATGCATTTCAGCACAATTAATATGCGGGCGGGGCAACGCACTCACCCATCGTGAACTGGAGGAATGAAGCCATGGTACAGCGCCAAGTGCTCATTCGTTGTCCCCATTTTTCGTAGTGGAACTCACAGTTCTCATCCACCCTATCACTTCTCACCACACGCGCAAACACAGCCGACCCAAAAAAGATCCCCCATCCGCAGAAACAGGACCAAAGTTGTAAAGCAACTACGCCAATCATGGTGAAGTTATGCGACAACCTAACCAAACAGTGAATCCACACCTAATCTAACGAAAGCGCAGACTGCACGTCGAAGCCTCAGTCGGAGCGCAGTCTTCGCTCCTTCGGTGGCTTGTATTTGCTCAAATCGCGCCTGCTGAAGTTGCCAAAGACGCATTCAGCTCGTCAACAGAGGAGAGGACACTTCAACAACCTCCCCAAGGGTACAGCTATTATATCCATCGCCAACGCTACAGACACGATGAATCCTACCAACATGGATGGCGTCACGATTTAGACAATCCAAAGGTTACCACACAAACAGTGGTAAATACCTTGAAAAAAAAATAAGAAACCACTGATTCCCCGCCTAAAAATGGACTAATCAAGGCGGTTAAGACGCAAAACACATCAAAACAACCAACGAATTGAAACCCATCCCTACCTGAACGAGTATGAAGCAGTAGGGGAGCTCATCTTCATGCTCGATACTCCTCAGTCACCCCTCACAGCCTACACAATACAACCTCACGAAGAGGCAATTCTGCTTAACTTAAGTTCTGCACCGCTGTAACACCAAGGCCAAATTTTTGCAGCAATTCCCGTTTTTTACAAATTGAGTGACGCTAGCTAAAACGACATTGTCATAACAAAGTGAAAGCAAAACAATGCCAGGCACTATTTAATAACAGAACAAATAATTTTCTAAGTAGCATATAAATCAAGCAAAGACAAAATAAAAAATGAAGTAGGCATCCGTGCTAAATCACCACCATCAGTACCTCTAGTCGCCAAAATCAGGAGCCAGCACGAGTAGGCAGCGCAGCCTATTATTCTTCAGTTGTTTGCCGATGCCAGTGCAACCAGATGATCGACCACATGCTACACACTTTTCATCGTACACTAGCATACCTAACCATAAAGTTTGACACGCATTACAGCACTCCGATTACTCGTTAATAGCAGACTTTCCGCATTCACCAGATTCCAAAAGTCCTTCGACAGCCAAGCAACTCTGTCCTCCAACAAGTCCAAGTAACGAAAGCAGCTGATCAAAGCAGAGCTCCTCGATACCCTCCACCAAGTATCCATCTCTTTCGACTTCAAGCAGGGGCGAATCGGGTACAAGCACTCAACAGTTTTGTAAATTGATTAAATTCGACTCATCTCCAAGCTCATTAAAGACAAAATTGTCAGTCTCAATATGCGATTCTCGAATCGCTAAAGTCCCACATTCTTTGTATGCAAGTTCTCAAGTTGATGTGAAAACGGTTTCAGCAGTAATCACTCCGGGCCTAAATTACGAGCCCATCACCATGTAAAGTCCACAAACATCAAATTAATATAGTTGCTTCCCCTCGGGAATCCACTGTGCAAGCACGAGGATAGTTATACGACAACGCCTCGTCGAGTTTCAGTGCCGCGAAGAAAGTGGCGCACCTGATGCCCAAATCCGACCTCACCTAGCATACGGTGACCTGGGATTGTCGACGACTTGCACTGGAAGAAGCAACAGCTTGAACAAATTTAGCCATACAAATGATGAATTCGTCCTCGCGAACAGTCCTATCATACAATTCGATGAGGATGCCCTCAAGCTCCCATCATTAACTATAAAACCACATAGCGTAAGAACAAACGTTCATTTACCAGAAGGACATAATAAAATCACGTAGAGAGCAGGGCTACTAACAAGAATGCCAGTTCACTCTAAAACTCTGGCTCTCTTGCACGATCGGTTAGAGAGAAAACATATTACTCCACAGCAAAAGATCACAGATGAGTTACAAAGTCCTCAAACATCGAGCCGTCTCGGTGTTGGGCCCAGCCATGCATTCAAACAAAAGCAAAGTATTTTGTAGGAACCAGCTGCTCTGTGTAGGATACCTAAAGCAAGTATAAAGTGATTAGAAAGTTTGCTTTTGTTGTTACTGCGCTTGATGGCTAAAATAGTGGCTAATTTGACGTGCTTGTATTGTTAGTTGCCTTGCTGCTAAGCGCACCAACTGGTTTTCTTTATATGTATTTTGAGTCCCGATAATAGGCACAATTTGTCTACACCAATGTTTGTTCCAGATCTTAAGCTACGCATGATTTGCTACAAATGGAATTATTTTTCTGAGCCAGTCTCACAAGTTCCTATTCATTTCCTTAAAAGATGTGTATTTTAGCTTTTTAATACGGTGACTGCTATAACTCACTAGACACTAGCGATAATTATGACATGCATAGGCATTTCCCATAACGAGTAGCCTTTGCATATACATATATATGCATATATATATCTAGCGGCACATATGAATATTTGAGCCAGGGACGTGGCTGGGGTTGCTGTTTGGATTGCGTTTTGTACTAAATGGGACAGTTACGTAAGTGTTCGTTGTGAGAAGAGTTCATTTGTTCAGCACATATGTATTTGAAGCATAGACTGGAGTAAAACTGTAGCGAGGAGTTTTTAGGCGTGCTTATTTCATAGTTTATTGTCCGCTGTGGGGTGCTCGTTTTTCGCTACCAAATTTGTTTAAGTACTGGTGTCAACTGTGCTTCTGTAGTCCAGACGGTTTTACGGCGTTTTTGCACTATCAGTCCATGGTGGGTATAGGTTCTCTTCAGACTAGAGCGAGAGACGTGGTATCGGGTCTCCTTGTTCGTTCGCGTTTCGATTGTGGACGGGGAAAAACCTATCGACTTGATTAGCTTACTGCCCGAGTTTGGTTAAACTATTCCAAATAATACCCAGACAATAGTGGTAACTCTGGGAAGCCATAAGGTTTAAACGATAACGGCTTAACTTTACCCCTGTATGCCACAGGCACGGACATATATGTTGGAAGATGTAGGGAATAATCCAGCAATTGGAGGCTGTGATTCTCTGGGTCTCATTTTGGCCTCTTTTGAATCATTGAACCCAGAAATGTGGATTTTTAGTTTTTTTTGGCAGCTGAACGCTTCCTTCATTAGATCTAGTCGTGAGAAATTTCGCTTGCTTTGATGAAAATGGGAACAGGCCATCGCGTACTGCCTTTGATAAGGGGATGTAGAAGTGTGACCTTTTGGTGACTCCAGCCAGGTTTAGACATGCATCATAAAGAATTTTTACTGGGCGGAAATTGTCCTAGTGTGGGAGTTCGAGGAGTGTGTTATTAGCTTGGGCCTTAAAGTGCTAGGGCGTAGTTTTATTCTTTCGCTCTGTTATCGCATTTGAACTTTGTGTGGAAGTTTTAATTCGCCTTATTTAAATCTCACCTCTCCAACAGCAAGTTGGTCGATGTCGAAACACAGTTGGAAGCTTTACTGCATGAAGACAATTTCTTTTCTAGGAAAGCTTTTCACTTCCTGTTTCTCAGTTGTGAAGGATAAGGAGAACATCTCCTCTGTACATCGCAATCACTGGAGCGTTAAAGGAGTTTGTGCTCTTTCATTGCCCATTTTGACAGCGTGTAATTCTTTCCATGGAGCTGCGAATTACAGTGTCACGGCAGCAAGTGCGTGTGTGGAGGCGAATGATCAAAAGCTGCTTCCTCGGCCGGAATTCAGGTGTCAAATAACGGATCTTTTCCCCGTCGCTTCTCCGTCGTGAGTGCAGTCGATGTTTATTTGATTATGCCGCTTGGTATGCATTAAATGCATATGATTATCCGATCTTTGCGAATGGGCCTGGTGTCAATTCTGTTCCTTTTGTTCCTGGTTGGCTTATTATAATTGTCTGAGGTTAAGTGCTGCAAGCAAACCAATTAGTGATAAATTTCCGGTGGTAATAGAAAGGCAGATTTTCTGGGCTTTGGTAGACTTATTGAAAGTGGAATGGGTGACGTCATGTTGCATGTGTGGAATGAAATTTGGCCTAGTGATTTGTCAGAAAAAATAATCGATGATGGATAAATTGGTACAGGTGATCGAGATGCTCCTGACGTCCACTGGGTTACGCCCTCTAATCAAGAATGGAATAAACAGACGCTGTATCCTGGTGGCACGCAGTGATGAGTTTAATTACTAATGTTGAGCCAGCCTGTGCTGAGTTCAGCAAGGTGTCAGCGCATTGTTATTTGCATATAGATGTGGATTTCTCCATGATGTTTGATTTGTCGATGTCACTTCTGGTTGGTTTTCGATTATCATACATGGTTTTGAGTTTATGATTGCTCTCTATCACCTCATTGTGGGTTGTTTTTACCTACTCAGTTGCTTTTATTTGACGCTTCCGCATTGCGTCAACTATTCATCTCCACCGCACTGTAGCCTTGCTTTCCTTACAGACGAGGAATACGAAAAGGCAATGGCCGTGATCGACATCCCGTTGGTGGACCAATACGCTTCTGCCGCCTTTAGTCTCTTGCTGCGGTATCATCGCCATGGCCGTCATAGTGGTTACCGTTGACGGCCTCCTGGCCATCTCTGTCTTCTTCGCCTGCCAGGCGAGGTCTCTTGTATGGAGGTGTGCACTAGGCGCGTCTTTGACCTCGTGTCTTTCACTGTGCGTCTATTCTATCCGATTCCCTATTCCAGTGATAACTTACCCGTTAGCTCTATTTTTTTGTCCTCTTTGTTTTGGGTAGTGTGATTGTATGATCTGCTGATGAATGATCGTTCAGGGCCACCCATGAAGTGCTGACGGCTCCTATTGCCCTTGAATACGAAATCACTGCGGCTGATTGTTCTGCTGCTCTCGCTGCTTCCTCATTGTCTGCCGATGAGGTTATGGATTTGGTCGTGCAGGTCCTGGAGGTGACGGGACCTCTTGTACATGTGGTTATCGCTGCTCGTTGATGTCTTACAGAAAGGAAGAGGACGGGGAACCGAGGCCCTTGCTTTGTTTGAAACGCACGTTCTATCGTTCCTGTTGTAGATACTGATCGAATTAAATTTGACCTATTTGCACATTCAGTAGTAATTTTCAATTTATTATAAATGTTTGGTTGTTCCCTCTCTTCACGCTAACCGATAGTTGCCCTTTCACAAAAATGATGCGCCTTATTTGCTGCGGTTTCAAAATACAGGGCTACCGTCCTATCGTTGAATACGGGGAGTGTTTCGACATCCCCGTCGGGCGGCTTAGGTTTTTTGGACTTCTCAGTGGTTCTCGAATGAGCACTTGGAGGCACAGCCGTGCCGATTTTATGTCGTGGTCACGATATAATCTGTTGCTATAAATGGCAGAATACGGTTTGTCATTACTGTTCTCCGAGCCGTCCCATTCATCGGTCGCCTGTAGTTTGCACTGCTTCATGCTTAAAAGGTCATGTTTTTTTGTGTCTTTGTGGTATGATGGATTGTAGAGGCAGTTGATTGCAGCGAATTTTTCACCTACAGATCGAATGTTACTGATGGCTACGATCCATCCACTTGATGGAACTCGATACAACTGCAGGGTGTTAGGAAGAAACATCTTGGGTGAAAGTGTTGCCTAGAAGGCAACTCGTGTCCATTCCTCGCTGCCGCAATGCTTACCCATGAGGAGGCGTCATGACGTGCTAAAGTTGTCAGCATCTCCGGGAGAACTCAACCTTCGTAAAGATGAGTTATGCACAATTTTATGATAAATTACCTGATGTGTACTGTAGTTAATTAATCGCTGAAGTCAATTTAAGTCCCAAATACTCACACAAAGAGTAGGCACGGACCTTCTAATCCGATCGTCGGTGCATGCTTGGCACAGAAGCAGTACCTTCATGTTGCCTCAAGCATCTTAGGTGGTTGGACGTGAGAAGTAGGCACCTGAGCAACTCTGCTGTCAGGCAGATGCAATGTGGAAGAGGCGTGCGCTGACTCTAGTCACCATTGCAATAGGTTCGGTGTGAAGACCACTTAATAGAGACATTGCCAGTGTCTCCTCCTTGAGGACGAGAAGTGACGACATTTATCACCCTGCTAAACAGGGCGGGCGACTCACACTACCGTGTGGTGTGCAAAGAAAAAGAGAAGCAGACGACGCAGGCGACGTAGGTGTTTACTGTTACGTTTAGGGCACTTCATAGGGATGAGTGCGTGCGTGTCTTCAACTGCATTGCTGAAGATGGTAATCTTTCTTCGTATGAGTGGCACCCTAAAATTGAGAGGAGGTGCAATTCATTGAAAAAAACGGCGACGCGAATTCCAGTCTCTTATGACCTTGTGGACAGTTTGTCTGATGGGAAAGATGACCACTCTAGTGCCTTACGGCTCATGCATCCTGGTTAACATCAACAATCCGATACTTTGTACTACCAGCTTTAGGATTTGCTAGATACCGTTTAAGGTGTGCCATCACCCACATTTCCGCCCATTTATCTGTCTGTCTGTCTGCCTTTGAGTATATCTGTCGGTCTCTCCGATGGTTTGGCTGTTAACCTCACTCATCTCTTCCTCCAGCCGCCTAACTACTGTCTCATACTACCAATCCATCGCACTGTCATCCACACCACACCCGCAAGTGAAAAGACGTAGTAGAGCAACAACCAACTATAATTATGAAAATGCATATCCCAATCACAAACTGGAGAAATGCAGCAACAAAACACCCTCTTCAGTCATCTTCACAGACGCTTGCATCACTAAAATGAAAAAAGCAGGCGGTCACTGGCTGGATGGTTCTGTTTGGCTTTGTACGGTTTATTTGATTACATGTGTGCAACCCACTGAAGACTGCGACTTGGGCGGCGCCGGTAGCTCCAGCGACGCTGGGCGCTCTCCATCCATGCGCCAACTGTCTGCGTCAGTGGAGGACAAATTTCAAATACTCTCCGTACCGTCCGCAGTCCGGGGCCAGGTGTCAGTAATGAAAATAAAGTAAAAGGCAGTTATAACTTCCTCATCACTACAGTGGCGTGGCGCTGCCCCCACTGTAAAGGACTCTTCAATCACCTCTTCACCCTTACCGTCCTCCCCTTCTGATTCTCTTTTTAGACTTCTCTGGTCTGCTTCATACTTCGTCACCTCTAACTCTACGTCTACTGTTACTGTTCAAGTAGAAATGAAAGGAGAGGTCGTTGTAGAACTTGGCAATGAAGCAGGAAGCTGGATCCCCTGGTAGTGGCAGAGCATCCAGAATTGGCCCTCTTAGCGAGGACGTCAATATCTCCCTTTACGTCCACATGAGTGGCGGCAGCAAGAGTAAAATTAACTGACTCTGGTTCAACCATGAGGATGGTGAGCAATCTCCTACAAGGGGAGTAAATCAGAGGTACCGGTAAGATGACAAACTCTTTTGTGAGTACCTAAGAAGCCAAAAAGTGAGCCTTACCAAATGCAATCGGCCATTACCGCCAGGCAATACGCCTAGCCCGCAGACCTCGGTGACGAATGCGAATCCACTGTTGATAGGCGAAGAGGAAATAGATGAGGGCGAATATTCGCTGCTGCATCTCCATTGCTGTAAGAACTCCCACAATGTCGCTGAAAATCATTAGGCGTAGAACTTTCAGCAAGATGGTCACAGCTCATATGTCAATTCCAGCTTAGCGCATCGATTGATGGTCAAATTGATTACCTCCGCACTCGCCTGGTGGCTTGC